>CAUYUJ010017837.1:1492689-1580189 GCA_963575745.1 Prorocentrum cordatum
GGCCCTGCACAATGCAATTTTCATTGCTGAGCAGCCAGCAACCACGCTGCTTCATTTGCACACGAGGTGGAAGTCTTTGCTTGAGGGCAAGCCACCTGGTCTGCTGCACCAGATTTCCATGTGGATGCAACCTTTCGGGGGGACATCGCCTAAGCGAACTTGGCTAGTCAGTAATTGTGAGCTCCTCGGTAAGTTGTGCAGGCCCCGGGACCGGAGCGCGGGTAGCAGCGTGCACACGACGCGCACCGTCACCCGCGCAGACGGCACTACATACGTGGAGGGTACCGCCGATTTAAAACCCACCCAGGCTTACCCAGTTGCTTTTGGGAAGGCCGTTGCGGCCACATACGCGTCAGCTTTGTTTTCAGGCTGGCCAGATGGCCAGACGACGCCAGACGAGATCGCAACAATTCCCTGTTCCGATGAGATTTGGGAAGAAGCGAACTTAGATTGCGTCTTGCACGATTTGCGGGGTGTCCAGCAGTTGGGCGGTGCTGCGTAGGTCGAGCGAGACAGAAACGCACCCTCCACCCCTCCGCCTCCACCTCCTCCGCCTCCCCCTCCATGGGGGGGGGCAGTGAGCGGGGGTTCGGCGCGGCCGCGCCGCCGCTGTCACCTACCTAGCGCAGGCCATCGGGAGCCGCAGCTGGGGGGGCGATGATGGCGCACCGCCCCCTCACGTCGCACCACCGCTCCTCGTCGCACCACCGCTCCTCGTCGCACCGCCCCCTCGTCGCACCACCGCTCCTCGTCGCACCACCGCCCTCGTCGCACCACCGCTCCTCGTCGCACCACCGCCCTAGGGAGAGGATGAGGAGGATGAGGAGGAGGAGGAGGAGGAGGAGGAGACGGAGGAAGATGAGGAGGAGGGGGAGGAACGCCTAGGAACGGGGCGGGGGAAGGAGAGGAAAAGGAAGAGCAGGATGAGGGGCAGCAGCCGCAACAACATCAACGGCGGGCTAGTGTTTCTCCGCCGCCCCCTCGGATCCGAATCGAAAACGCTGGGGGGGGGTATATTCGCGTCTACCGTTGTCGACATTGCCAAACTAGCTGGCCGCTGCGCGCGCGTGCATGCGCGGGCTAGCGCGGCCGCAACGATGCACCAGCCAACACCAAGCACTCATCGTATAATCGCCTCCGCATGGGTTTTTCGAACCAAGTTGCGGGTGGGTGGTTGGGGTGCTTGCAAGAGCATGGGGCGTGTCAGCCCGTTTGTAAAAAAATATCCCAGTGCGACCCTACCTAGGAGTTGGAACCCCTAGGAAAGCAGCATTAGTAGTAACATTAACGCTAAGCTAAAGCTTAGCTAAAGCTAAGCTAAAGCTAAACTAAAGCTAAGCCACAGCTAAGCTAAAGCTAAGCTAAAGCTGAGCAGCAGCTAAGCTAAAGCTAAGCTACAGCTAAGCTAAAGCTAAGCTAAAGCTGAGCAACAGCTAAGCTAAAGCTAAGCTACAGCTAAGCTAAAGCTAAACTAAAGCTAAGCCACAGCGCTCTAAGCTAAAGCTAAGCTAAACGCTAAGCGAAACGCTAAGCGAAACGTTAAGCGAAACGCTAAGCTAAAGCTAAGCTACAACTAAGCTAACGCTAAGCTACAGCTAAGCTACAGCTAAAGCTAAAGCTAAAGCCAAAGCTCCCAGGGGACTGGGGGGAACCGCTCCCAGGGGACTGGGGGAACCGCCTGGGGCGTGTTCCACTGCCCAGCCCATATAAGCTAAGAGAGTAAGAACCCTTCTAGGCAGAGCCTAGGTAGGGAAAACACAATTGCACCGCGTGGATCGCACCGCAAACATTGAGCAACATACGGTGAACAATACATAATATACATATATATAGATATATTCTATGTTCTTACACAGTATTAAGATCCCCCCCATCCCCCCCGCGGGGCCCAAAACTAATGCGTCCTTTGTTCCATGTTGCAACTTACATTTGATTCTGCCCCATCGCCCATCCTAGGTACGATCGAACTCAGACCGCCCCAGCCAGGCCAGCATCGCCCCCCTCAGCCTGAGCAGTAAATATTATGTGCGTGCTCGTTTATCACACCATTGGTCTTTGATAACCCCTTGTAAGCAATAACAAAACACGAAGTGCACGCGCGCGCGTCGTCGCGAGCGCATGCCGAGATCTTTCAAAAACCTTAGGTTCCGTAAGACCAAACGGGGAGCAGGGCCGCCCCGCGAGGGCGGGGAGGGCCGCCCCCGATTCATGTTTCAGCGTGTTTCACCATGGTAACCTCTGGGTTGCTGTGTTCCCGCCTTGTTAAAGGCGAAGCCCTCGTCCCAGGAGGCGGACATGGCGCTGTTGCTGTGCGATCGTGCGGCCGTACTCATACACTCGATATGTTGCAGTCTAGGCCTCGGAAGGCCATCGGAAACAAAAAGGCGAGAAGCCAACCATCATCAATTTCCTTTCTAGGTTGTTGAATGATTTTGGCATCTTGGAGGCATCCTTGGGGGCTATCTGGCCTCTTGGAGCCGTCTTGGGGCGGTTTGGAGCCTCTTGGAACATCTTCGGAGCCATCTTGGGGCACCTATAGGCTATCTTGAGCCATCTTGGAGCTCATCTTGGGCTCTCCGAGGCGCTCTTGGAGCCCCCAATAGTGCACATGCAGGCCATATATGGACAATGCCAGGGCCCCATGGAGCATGCATGGGGCGGTCCGAGGCACAATCCCACAGCACCCCGCCACCCACGGCAATCTCACGGTAATCCCACGGCAATAGCACGGTAATTCCACGGCACCAACCCAAAATCACGGCAATCGGCCCCGCGACGACGACCCCCGACACCCGTGAGATTGCGTGAGATAGCACCCCAAATCCGTGAGATAGCACCCAAATCCGTGAGATAGCGTGAGTTTGGATTTCACGCACTTTTCAGCGCCCCCAGCCCCCCCCGCTGGCGCAGCCGGCCGGCTGGCGAGGGCGCGGTGGCCCCGCGAGACCCCCGAGAGCCGCCCGATGGTTCTCGGCGTCGCGGGCGGCCTTGAGGACCTCCCTTGTTGCTTCAGAAACTGAGTCATGCATGATAGTGATGATGCTGATGATGCTGATGATGCTGCTGCTGCTGATGATGATGATGATGACGATGATGGTGATGATGATGATGATGATGATGATGCTGATGATGATGATGATGAGGATGAGGATGATGATGATGATGATGATGATGCTGATGCTGGTGATGATGATGGTGATGATGATAATGATGGTGCTGATGATGAAGCTGATGATGATGCTGATGCGACGCTGCTGCTGCTGATGATGATGATGGTGATGGTGATGATGATGATGATGATGATGATGATGATGGTGATGATGATGATGGTATGATGATGATGAAGCGAATGCTGATGCTGATGATGATGATGATGCAGCTGCTGCTGATGATGATACTGATGACGGTGATGATAATGATGATCACTTAGCAGCTTTCGCATTTTGAAATGTCATGGCGCCGTGCACTTCCACACTGGATCGGCAGTATCAATACACAGGTTTGTCAGGCATCTCTGTTTGACTGTCCTGCTGGGGGTTGTAATACCCAAGTTTCTTAGATAATTATGTTTGGCAGTCCTTCTGGGGTTTGCACGAGCTCCTTCGTTTGTCATTCATGCTCCCGCGTCGGGGGAGGGAAGCAGAGGGAGTAAGGCTGAAGCCCGAGGGGCTGCTCGATGGCGGCCCGCTCGCAGACCTGGCAGTTTGGTCAGTGATCCTCCTCCTTGTCCTTCTCCTTCTCCTCCTCCTCCTCCTCCTCCTCCCCCTCCTCCTCCTCCTCCTCCTCCTCCTCTCGGTTCGCGGGGTCCCTCTCTTTCTTTCAGGGCCACGACCGAGGCGATGTCCTGCGGGATGTTTTCGGGGCCTGGTTTCAGGGATGTTTTAGGATTTAGAGGCATGTCTTCATGGATATTTTGGGGGCCTGGCTTCAATGATGTTTTCGGGGCCTGACTGCAGGGCCAGACCCCGCATAGATGTTTTAGGGGCCTGGTTTCAGGGATGTTTTAGGAGCCTGGCTGCAATAATGTTTTTGGGGCCTGATATCAGGGCCATACCGTATGTATGTTTCAGGGGGCTGGCGGCAGTGATGTTCCAGGGGCCTGACTTCAGGGATCTTTTAGGGGCCTTGCTTCAGAGAGGGACCTGGCTTCGGTGATGTTTTATGGGCCTGGCTTCAGGGATGTTTAGAGGCCTGACTTCAGGGATGTTTTAGGGGCCGTGCTTTAAGGATGTTTTAGGGGCCGTGCTTTCGGGGTATACGGGCCGTCGCACTTGCTGAGACCAGCTCCAACACGCACCCCGACCCCGGCGTCCAGAAACACCCCGACCCCGATCTCCTTAGCCGTTTTGGCTTTGTTTATGATTGTGGGCTTCTTGGCACTACCGCCCCTGCGCTGGGCCGCTCGCACCTCTGGCTCGTGATCCGTCGCTGCCATGTCGACGGGGCCCTTCGTCATCCTCCGTGACCCCGAGGGCAAGGCGATCTGTGATTATCATGGCAAATTGATCCTCGTCCCTGCTGGGGTCCGCATCAAGGTTGAGGGAGCCGATGTGCCTGGCGAGTCGCCTTCCCCGCGCGCCGTGAAGTCGCCGCCCCCCTTGCGCCCAAAGGCGCTGACGGCGGGCGGCGACGACGCCGCCGCGGCTGTGCCGGGCGGCGCCCCGCCAGTTTCGAGCTGCCATCCTTCCGCCGCTGCTGAGGATCGCACTTGCGCTCCTGCTGCTGCTGCTGTTCCTCCTCATCCCCTTCCTTTCTCCCATCCTTTTTCCTTTCCTCTTCTTCTTCCTCGTCCTCCTCTTCCTCCTCCTCCTCTTCCTCCTCCTCCTCTTCCTCCTCCTCCTCTTCCTCATCCTCCTCCTCTTGCCCCTGCCCTACATGTTCTAACTTGGTTTGCATAATGTTTAAGCGGACGAACTGGTTCATGCCAGCGTCGCTCCTCCTATTGCTCCTCCTCCTCCTCCTCCTCCTACTCCTCCTCTTCCTCTCCCTCCTCCTCCTCCTCCTCCTCCTCCTCCTCCTCCTCCTCCTCCTCCTCCTCCTCTTCCTCCCCCTCCTCCTCCTCCTCCTCCCCGTCCCTCATCCCCCTCCCCCTCAGGAGGAGTTGCCAGATCGCGACATCGATAAGCAGTCCGAGGTCGGCCCCGAGGCGCACGCCACGATGGTCGAGTCGAGCAACGGCGCCATGGGCGCCTGGGACGAGGGCAGCGTCTCCGAGGCCGAGACGGTCCCATCCTCCATCCCAACGGAGCCGCCGGTGAAGAAGGCGAAGTCGCTGGCCGTGCCGCCGCGCCAGGCGCAGCCATCGGGACAGGCGATGCCAGCTGCCATGCCGCCGCCGCCCCCGCCCGTGGCGCCAGCCGCAGGCGCGCTCTTGCAAGACATGGCGCCGCCGCCGAGAGCGCGTGAGGCGCTGCCGCCCGCGGCGCCAGCCGCAGGCGCGCTCTTGCAAGACATGGCGCCGCCGAGCGCGTGCGAGGCGCTGCCCCCCGCGGCGACGGCGGGCCCCCCAGCCGCAGTCGCGGCGTCGCCGCCCATGACCCCTCCGAGTGGAGTCGGTGAGCCTTCGATCGCCCCGTCGACGTCGCATGGAGATGAGTCGGGCTTGGAGGATGCTGAGGCCAAGACCTTTGTAGGCGTGCCACGGCAGGCCGACGGGTCAGTCAGCCCAGAGGACCTCCAGCATGCTCTCGTGGAGGCCAACAAGAGCCTGGGTGATGCGCGCAGGGCGGCCCTGTGGGGTCGCATGTCTCGCTTGACGAAGACCAGGTCCTGCCCCCCGCTCATCGCTGAGAAATGGGAGAACGCTGGCAACAACCGTTCGCTCAAGAACCGAGTGTTCGAACTCTTCCTCGCCTGCGGCGGCGAGGTAGGCAAGATGGAGATGGTTGAGCGCATCGTCAAGCGGGAGGTCGACGAGTACCACAACCAGAACAGCTGGTTCACCAAGGACGACCTGCTCATCAAGTACCATGATAAAACTAGCGTTGTGGAGCAGCTCATTTGCCGGGTCGAGAAGGACAAGAAGCGCGTCCGAGAACATCCTGACTTCCCAGGGGATGCCAACATGAAGCAGTTCTTGTGCCATGATCACACGCACGTGAGCAGGGCCGAGCAACTCGAACGGACGAGGGGCATGCACTGGACGTCCTTGGTCGAGGGCGAGACGGCCATGAACATGGCGCGCACCATCGAGAAGTACTTCGATGTGCCCAACATCGAGGGGATCCCTGAGGCGACGGACAAGTCTAACAAGCCTGTCAAGCAGACCAAGGCCAAGGCCAAGGCGAAGAAGGCGTTCAACCCGCAGGTGCACGCGCGGGAGTGGGGCCAGAAGGCGCTCGTGTGGTCAGGCTACTTGGCGGAGACGAACGCGAAGTTGATGGAGAAATGCAAGGAGCCTGCGCCCCTCCCCCTCAGTCTCCTCCTCCTCCTCCTCCTCCTCCTCCTCATCCTCCGCCTCAGTCTCCTCCTCCTCCTCCTCCTCCTCCTCCTCCTCCTCCTCCTCCTTCCCGCCCTCTTCCCCTCACGCTGCCGATGCCGCTGCCGCTGCTCCTACCCGACCCTCAGGACTGGTCTGGAGACCTCCGCCCGCTGATGACAGATGCCACTGCGAAGTTCCAACAGATTCAGACGCTCTTCCTGGAGCGGGCCGCCTCCCTGCCGACCGATGTGAAAAAGTCAGAGGATGGCGCGATCGTGGACAATTTCGTTTCGAATCTCGCTGACCTGGTCTCCGAGTGCCCTGGGGGAACACTTGCCCTCGGGCGAATCGTTCGGCCCCGGATAGTTATCCCAGTGCGACCCTACCTAGGAGTTGGACGCCCTAGGAAAGCAGCATTAGTAGTAACAGTAACGCTAAGCTAGAGCTAAGCTAAAGCTAAGCTAAAGCTAAGCCACAGCTAAGCTAAAGCTAAGCCACAACTAAGCTAAAGCTAAGCTAAAGCTAAGATAAAGCTAAGCTAAAGCTAATCTAAAGCTAAGCTAAAGCTAAGCTAAAGCTAAGCTAAATCTAAACTAACGCTAAGCTAAAGCTAAGCTAAAGCTGAGCAGCAGCTAAGCTACAGCTAAGCTACAGCTAAGCTAAAGCTAAGCTAAAGCTAAGCTAAAGCTAAGCTAAAACTAAGCTAAAGCTAAGCTCAAGCTAAGCTCAAGCTAAGCTAAAGCTAAGCTAAAGCTAAGTTAAAGCTAAGCTAACCGCTAAGCGAAACGCTAAGCGAAACGCTAAGCTAAAGCTAAGCTACAGCTCAGCTAAAGCTAAAGCTAAAGCTAAGCTAAAGCTAAAGCTAAAGCTCCCAGGGGACTGGGGGAACCGCCCGGGGCGCTTTGCACTGCCGGGCCCCTTTAAGCTAAGAGAGTAAGAACCCTTCTAGGCAGAGCCTAGGTAGGGAATAAAGATACGGGGGGTAAGGAGGATGAGGATGATAGGGGTGATAAGGAACATTAGGTGGATAATGATGATAATCAGGATAAGGACTATAAGGAGGATGCTGACGATAATACGGATAATGAGGATAGTGATAATCGCGAGGATACTGGCAAGGGAGGTAAGCACAATGATAACGAAGATAGAAAGGATAGGCCTAGTAGGTAGAACTAGGAATATACAGACGATAATGAGGGTAATGATAAGGGTGGTAATGATAGTAATGATAAGGGTAGTGAGGGTTATGATATCGAGTACCATGATCAGGATCGAACGGTGATGATACTGATGATGTGGATAAGGAAGACAAACAGGATCAGGAGGATAAACCAGATACGTAAGATATGGGATATACTGAGGGCGTGGGAAAGTAGGCTGGTTAAGACGATAAGGAGGACGAGTTGCGGAGGCGGGGGTAACTAAGAACGCAACGCGTTTGTGCATCCCCCCCTTCCGCCCCGATGCACCACGCCCTCGTCGACGCGTCTAAGAAGTGCATGGAGGGGGCCAACAGCATGCTGGGCATGAAGAAGATGAAAAACATCCCAGACCCGGCTGTCGCGGCTGAGTGGGCCATGCCAGTGGCCCCTTGAGTCCGAGGTTGAACGGCTCCGAACGGTTCCAAATTTCAGGCCATCCCTGGGGCGATCACGTGTTGAAAAACTGTGAGTCGACCCAACCTCGGACGCGGGCGTGGGAACTTTCTCTGTGGGCTAGAAAGCTCGCTTGGGTGCCTTGTCCGAAGATCGGGTTCGACGCCGCCCCGCTGTCAGAGGGGCGCAAAAGGAAAGACAACGAGGACGGGGGAGGATAGACAACAGTTGAAAGGGTGCCGAGGGAGGGGGAGGAAGGCGAGGAGGAGGAGGAGGAGGAGGAGAAGGGTGAGGCGAGCCAGAGAAGGGGAGGGGAGAGGAGGATGAGGGAGGAGAGGAGGGGAGGGCGAGGAGCCGGAGGGAGAGGGGGGGGAGGGGGAGGAGGAGGAGGAGGAGGAGGAGGAGGAGGAGGAGGAGGAGGAGGAGGAGGAGGAAGAGGAGGAGGAGGAGGAGGAGGAGGAGGAGGAGGAGCACGATGATGAACGTGGAGCCGACAATGCCAGTGCGAGCCTGCCAGTGCTCGCAGCGTTCTGGCTCGACATGTCTTGCGCTTTGAGGAAAGCGCTGTTTTTGCAAGAAGCTCGCGAGAGAGCTGCCAGCGACGGGCCCGGGCCATGTGCCGCCGCCGAGAAGCCTGTCAAGCGCCTGCGAGTGGATTTCTCGCGCGGCCAAGTGTCGGGCAACCTGTTCGATAAGGTGACCTCCGGGGGGATCAGCGTTAAGGACGGCGTGCGGTTTGCTAGAGCCTGCGTGGACGACTACGGCGACACCCAACAACAAGTAAACAAATGGGCATCCCTCGGTAGCCTGGAGGGCGGGAACACCCACAGGGCTTTCAAACGGTGGGCGAAACGATTTGGATTGAAACTCAGCGTTGCGCACGTGGATACCCCAGTCCGAAATCTCAGAGACCATGGAGTGGTGTCGTCCATGCATGCAGTCATTTACCCTCACGAGCTGTTCGCCGCGATCTTTGCCTCTGGAGGCGGCCCTTTCGGCCGCGCCTTTGTCGGGCCCGGGGGCCTGAGCGGTATCCGCGAGTTCTGGGACAAACAACACAGGGCTGACTGGGTAGTCAACCACCCGGGGTTTCGCGACTACGGCGCCCGACCGAGGTGGTGCTTACCATGGGGGTTCCACGCAGACAAGGGCCAACATACGAAACGGGATAAAATACTTGTGATGTCGTGGGGGAGTGTCTTATCGACAGCTGAGACGGCATGGAGCAAGTATCTTTTCAGCATCGTCCCAGACGAGCTCATGGTCCCAGGTGAGACCGACGAGAGGCTATATTCGGTTTTAGTGTGGTCTGGTTTTTGGTTGGCCAAGGGGATATGGCCGCCCACCGACCACGACGGGAATCCCTGGCCGCCTCGTTCTCACCGACGTGCAAATGCTGGCAAACCTTTAGCAGGCCTGCAGGGGATATCAAACAAGGGGTCCAGGGGTCGGAGAGGGCGTTAGCGTTCCCCAGCCAGCAACTTTGCCGCCTGAGGTGGCTTCCGCATGCTATTCTGCGAGTACCGTGGCGATTGGGAGTGGCAAGCGGACACCTTTGGCTGGAGGCCTTGTCGGCGTCTCAAATACTAGGGGCAGGACAAAGGGAGGGGGAGACTTGGGAGTAGGAGGAGTGGGGGAGGCATGGGTGAATGGGGCAATTTACATTGTGCGCCCAAGAGGTGCTACCGCCACAACTTCTGTTGCCACAGAGACTTTGCTTCCAGGACTAACGAAATCTTTACCTTCGCCGACTGGTCACCGCACGCTCGGTGGCGTCGGACCCAGGTCACTCACAGCGACTTCGAGCGGAACCCGAGCTCGACGTCAGTATTGACGGCCATGCCTGGCTGGAGGCTTGAACGGACGAGGGCTGACGACATGCACTGCACGAAATTGGGGGTCGGGCACCTTGTGATCGGAAATTGTTTAGTCCTGTTCGCGCAGCTTCGGTGCTATCGCTGGCTCGGGCCGGCCGTTGTAAACGAGTTGCCTCCTACCGCGCCTTTTGCAGAAGTCCTCGACGATTTGAAGTTGAGGTTCGATGAATGGTGCAGGGACCATGGCCTACAATGTTCGGTCAAACGGTTCACGCCGGGCAGGGTGCACCGAGAGAACTCGACCCAATCGGGGGGGCCGAGCAAGGGTAAGATTTTGTCCGCCCTCCGCCCGGGACCGCGATGATGGTCACGACGAGGATGAGGCCGACGACGACGAGGAAGGCGAGAATGAGGAATGGGGGAGGAAGATTGTTGATGATGACGACGGCGACGACGACGATGATGATGATGATGATGAGGAGGAGGAGGAGGAGGAGGAGGAGGAGGAGGAGGAGGAGACACGAGGAGGAGGATGAGGAGGAGGAGGAGGAGGGGAGGGAGGCAGAGGGGAGGAAAATGGAGGGAGGATGGAGGTAGAGGATGGATGAGAAGGGAAAGCGAGGAGGAGGGAGGAGGAGGGGAGGACGAAGGGAGGAGGAGGAGGAGGAGGAGGGCCCACTTTGGGGCTGCCTGGGAACATGCGGGCGGGCAATGTTTCTTTCCCTTGGTCGCCCCGCCCCGCCAACCCCTCAGTTTCAATGCAAGGCGGCGCAATGCGTTCCGCTAGTTGCGTGGCTGGCCGAGCTGTCGATTCTGTGGCTCGAGGTGTGCCCTCCGGGGAAGAGGCACGAGGCGCGCCTTGTAGCGTCCATGCTCCATGGACTGGCTCGGTACTTCCATGTGTGCAAAGCTGCAGGCCGCTTCTTCACAGATCCTGAGAAGGACGCCATTTTCGAGAGTGGCCATGAGTTCCTGTATATGTACTCCGAGCTGCGGCGGGAGTCACTGCAGAGTGGCAGTAACATGTTTCACCTGGTGCCGAAATTCCACCAGTTTCACCACATCATCTTAGATGCGTCGGAGGACGGCTACAATCCTCGTTTTTTTCATTGTTTCAGCGACGAAGACCAAGTGGGGAAGCTTCTCAACGTCGCTGCAGCTTCTCATCCTTCCACAATTGTGTCGAACACTCTGGACATGTACTTAGTTGGCTTGTCCAAGCGTGTCGCAACTTTCGAGTAGCGTGCAGGGTTGCACGGAGTGTTGACCGGGTGGGATGCGTCTGTGCGCAAGCAGTGCATGATGAGGATTGTCGAGGAGAGATAAGTGAGGAATGAGGGGCGGGGAGGAGGGGAGAAGAGGACCACGAGAAAAGGTTGCGAGGACGCATTGCCACAGGGCACGCGTCGGCTCGGCTGCTGCGCCATCGCAGCGTAACTTTTCAGCATCTGTGCCAGAGAGTACAGAAACGAACCGCTCGCTATGTGGCCCCCGTTTTCACTCTGCCTGTCCCTAGCTCTCCCCACGTACAATACCATGCCACGGCAAAGCATCGCACAAAGGGTGCATTGCAGCATCGACGTGCACTGCAACATCAGTGAGAGGTGTATTGCAGCATCAGTGCCCACCCCGGGCTCCCGATTGCATCAGTGCCCATCACGCATCAGTGAGAGGTGTATTGCAGCATGAGCGGCGGCGTGGCGTGCATTGCATCATCCGATTTTAACTGTTATACTGCTCCCGAGCTGGTGTTAGACGCAGCTTGCGTGGATCGGCCTGTGTTGCCTCGTCCCCTGTCTTCGAGTCTTGCGGGGGGGAGTCGGCGCATCGTGGGCGAGATCATCCGCTGTTCGCGAGTTCCTCCTTTTTTCAGGTGTGCTGCGGTTGTGGGAGCTTCTCTGGATCTTACTTGGGCCCGCTCTTCTGGATCTTCGCGGGGCCCTGGCGTGGCGGGCACGGCCTAGCGGCCACTGCTCCAGAGCCACGCGGGGGCTCAACTAAAAAGGGTGCATTGCAGCATGAGCGACAGGGCGCCTTGCAGCATCAGTGAGAGGTGTATTTCAGCATCAGTGCCCACCCCACTCCACTGCTCCAGAGCCACGCGGGGGCTCAACAAAACACGGTACATTGCAGCATGACTGACGGGCCGCATTGCAGCATCAGTGAGAGGTGTATTTCAGCATCAGTGCCCACCCCACTCCACTGCTCCAGAGCCACGCGGGGGCTCAACAAAAAAGGGTACATTGCAGCATGACTGACAGGCCGCATTGCAGCATCAGTGAGAGGTGTATTTCAGCATCAGTGCCCACCCCACTCCACTGCTCCAGAGCCACGCGGGGGCTCAACTTAAAAAGGGTGCATTGCAGCATGCGCGACAGGGCGCATTGCAGCATCAGTGATAGGTGTCTTTCAGCATCAGTGCCCACTCCACTCCACTGCTCCAGAGCCACGCGGGGGCTCAACTAAAAAGGGTGCATTGCAGCATGAGCAACAGGGCGCATTGCAGCATCAGTGAGAGGTGTATTTCAGCACCAGTGCCCACCCCACTCCACTGCTCCAGAGCCACGCGGGGGCTAAACTAAAAAGGGTGCATTGCAGCATGAGCGATTGGGCGCATTGCAGCATCAGTGAGAGGTGTATTTCAGCATCAGTGCCCACTCCACTCCGCGGATAGCCCGGGTGGCCCTGTCCGCCCAAGGCCCGGCCGCCGCAGGACCAACTGATCGACGTCGAGGTTGAAGGCCTCCTCCCCCACCACTTCCTCATCCTCCTCCACCTCGTTCCCCGTTCCTCGTCTTCCCCCTCTTCGGTTTCTCTTCCGACTCCTCCTGCCCCGCCTCCTCCCTCCTTCATCTTCCTCGTATCGCCCGCCCTCCGAGCATCGGAGTGCGGCACCCACGTCCGTTAGCGGTGCTGACGGCCACGTGCCCGGCTCGGTGGCCCAGAACTCCCTGGAGGTACAACGTTGAAAAAAAAACACGCACGAAACATGCAATATATGAAACGACATGTTCGTTTGAACCCGAACGGAAACCTGCTCCTCGAGCTGCCGTTGAACTTCGGGAGTGACGGGTGCGAATATGCGAAAAGAAAGAGAGATAGAGAAAAAAGAGAGAGAGGGATATATATATATATATATATATATAACTCCTGGTCGCACGGGATTCGGCCCCCGAGGAGCAGGCGACGTGCACAATCCAGCGGCCTCTGGCAAGGCCGCTGGGAATTCCGCCACCGCGCCACGGTCCCAGGGGCTCGAGTTGGGAGGGGGTCGCGGGGGGCCCTTGAAAGATAACAAGCAACAGAAAAATGTACCACAACCATTCTAAGGCGCCACTGCCGCGCTTAAGCTCGGCGGCGGATCAAGCGGGGTGGGCGCCCCGCGGCCTCCTCCCCCCGGCTTCGCGGCGGTGACTCAGGGCCCGCGTGGCTCGCGACGCGCGGGTGGCCTCCCTCTTCATTTTCCCCCTTTTTCTTTCCCTCCTCTCCGCCATCCTCCTCCGCCATCCTCCTCCTCCTCCTCCTCCTCCTCCTCCTCCTTCCCCCCCTCCCTCTCCTCCTCCTCCTCCTCCTCCTCCTCCTCCTCCTCCTCCTTCTCCTTACTGCGGCTCAAACCAGTGGCATTATCCTAGAGATCGATGACCGTGCGCTCTGCAGGCCCTGCGCTCGGTATGCGGCGACCCTACGGCTACGCAGTGTGCGATTGCGTGTGGCATGCGACACGCAGTCTGCTGAATGTGAAGCTTGTTGCCTGCCTCCTCCTCCTCCTCCTCCTCCTCCTCCTTTTCCTCCTTCCTCCTCCCTCCGCCCTCCTCTCGCCGCGGTTCAAGCCTATAACGACCGTGCAGAAATGCAGTGGCCCACAGCGCGTCAGCGCGGCCCCCCCTTCCAATGGGGGGGTGCGGGCGTGGCAACGTTGCCGCGCCCGCAGACCGAATGCGCGCTCCCACTTTGAGACGTCGTCCGACATATTTGCACGCAGGCCTGGGCGCGATGGCCCACGCGCGCGCTGTTGCGGGGTGGGGGGCGCCGGCGACCGTGCGGAAATGCGATGGAGTTCGTGCATATCGCTAAAGGATGTTCGCGCTGCGTGTTTTTATGCGGCCTTATCGGGCGCTTTTCTGATTTCCTCGCCCTTTTTGAGCGAGCCGCTTCGCGAAAAAGCCGACAATGTGGGCTGCTACCCGGAAGAAAGTGTTAACATTCTACGAAGGTCTAGCCCTTAACACTTGGTGGACGTTTCGGATCCTCTGGGTGCCGCACCGCCGCTCCTGCGCGTGCCAGGCCAGCGCCTGCCGCAGACCTTTCTCCAAAGGCGACCTGCGGGTGTACCGCGCGTCCCGCAGCTTGGCCCACAGGAATTACTTCTGCCCGAGTTGCGTGGAGGGCGGACTCGGCCCCTTTGACATGGTCCAGGGTAGCGCCTCCCTCTCGCCAGAGGCCCAGGCGGAGCTGCACTAGTCCTGCGACCAACCTGGACGTCCCACACGGGCGGAGCACCTCGCCGATTCGCGCGCTGGACGCCTGCGCCGCCGCACAGCCGACCAGGCGCACACGCCGGGCCGCAGGGCCCCGCGTGACGACGACGACGCCGACGACGACGCTCGGCCGCCCGGCCTCGACGCCGACGGGGCCCCAGCGCAGACGCTCCTCAATCTTGACTGGTGGGACGGGGTGTCGTGCAACGACTTGGGGGTGGACGTCCGCGCCGTTGGGTCGGTCCCGGAGCCCCTCGCGCACTCCCTCGCCGTGCTCCGGGGGGCTGCCGCGACCGCCTTCCTCGACGCACAGCGGGCCGGAGACGCCGCTGCAGCTAGCAGGGCGGGCAAACTGCTGACTTTCTTCGACAGGGTCATCCTCTTCGCACCGACCCGGGTCCGCGGAGGACGGAGCGCTAAGAACAGCGGCGGGCTCTCCAAAATCCTCGCGCGACGGATCCGCATAGCTTGGCGCGGCGACTGGGGGGCTCTGTGGCGCGAGGCGGCCGCCGCCGCCGCTGCTGGGGCTGGCGCAGCCGGTCGACGGCGCACTGGCCGACCGCAGGACACCGCGAAGAGCGTGGAGACCTTCCTGTCTGAGGGATTGGTATCCAAGGCCATGTCGTTGGTGACTCGCTCGGCCGCGGTGGTCACTGACGCCAGTGCTCACGGCGAGCTTCAGAACCTCTTCCCGCAGGGCGCGGGCGCCACCCCAACCGCAGCGCAGCTTCCCGACGACGAGACCACAGAAAAGCTCCTGCACGCGGTGCGCCAGGCCATCGAGCAAGCCCCGCGGAGGTCTGGCCCAGGCCCCAACGGCTCCCGTTTCGAGCACTGGAAGACTCCCCTTGCCGACTCCGCCGCGCTCGAGGCGAACTGCCGGGTGGCCGTGGCCTTCCTCCTCGGCGTCCCCCCCCCCGATTTCACGACGGCCAACTTGGGGGCCCGGCTAGTGGCGCTGCGGAAGAAAAACGGGAAATTGCGGCCGGTGGCATGCGGGGGCGTCCTCCGCAGGCTGGCGGCGAAGGCGGCTTGCGAGGTCTTCAAGGAGGAGCTGAAAGACGCCTGCGGCCCCCTCCAGTTCGCGGTCGGCACGAGGGCGGGCTGCGAGCGGGTCCACACAAGCGTCACCGCTCTGGCCGAAGCGATGCCGGGGGCCGCCGTCCTGGCTTTTGATGCTACTAATGCCTTCAATGCCCTGCCCCGGCAAACGGTGCTTGACGCAGTGGCCCGCCGGGCGCCGAGCCTCCTCCCGGTCGCCAACGCTTGGCTGACGAGGCCGACGACGCACCTTTTCTGGGACGACCTCGGCACCCCCATGCCCGTGTCGGCCCAGACAGGCGTCGACCAGGGCTGCCCGCTCAGTCCCGCGTTCTTCGCCATTGGGATCGCCGACGCCCTTGCCCGCGCCCGCGAGCGCCTGCAACTGCTGAGCCCCGTCTCCCGCCTTTTCTCCTACCTCGACGACGTGCTTATGGTCGCGCCAGCGGAGGCCGCCGCCCAGGCACACGACGTCGTGCGAGAAGAGATGGCCCGGGCCGGCTTGGAGCTCAACGCGGACAAGACCAAGGTATGGACCGCCAGCCCGGCCACTGCGATCCCTCCACAGCTCGCGCCGCTCCGGGCCGCCAACTTGACCGTCCTGGGGAACCCGGTCACGCGGTGCGACCGCGACGAGGACGACGACGACGCCAGGCTGCCCCTTCTGGCCAGCTCCGACGGCCGAGAGGTCCTGGACAAAACGCGGCACTTCCTGGCCCACTGGAGAACGCTGCGCCAGAACGGGCTCTCGGCGGAAGGGGCGCACACGCTGCTCCGCACCTACGCCCAGGGCTACTGCACCCACCTGCTGCGCGCGAACTACGAGACCGCCCGGGTGGGGGAGCTCGACGACTTGCTATTCGGGGCCTACGCCGAGCTAGCTGGGCCCTTGAGCAACGAGCAGAAGGAGTGGCTCACCCTCCGCCTCAAGGACGGCGGCAACGGCTTCCCCTCGGCCCGGGAGACCGCCGCCCGCGCCTACCTCGGAAGCTGGGCCTTCTGCTTTCGGGGCGTGGCAGGCTGCCTCGGAGCCACCTCGGCGGAGGCCGCCCGGGCGCGCTGCCCTCAGACGGCAGACGCTTGGCGCCGCGCCGAAGCGGAGCTCGACCGGCAGGAGGCGAAGGCCGAACCCTTGGATTGGGCAGCTCTCCTGGCTGAGCCCAAGGCCAAACAGCAGGGGTACTGGGGGAAGAGGACTTCCTTCGCCAAAAGAGCGCGGCTGCTCCGGACGCTAAACGAGGACGGCCAACTCGCTCTGCGCGGCGCCGGAGGCCCAGGGGCGGGGGCCCGGTTCTTGCCTCGCGAGGAGGGCGACGCGCCCCTCCCAGACAACCACTTCCTGGCCAACTTGCGCATGCGTCTTTCCTGCGACGCGTGTGCCCCGGGCTCGCGCTGCCAACGCCGGAAGCAGGACGGCTCGCTTTGCGGGGAAGCGCTGGATGCCAAGGGCTGGCACGCCCGGAAGTGCGGGTGCGGGGGCAGCAGGGACTACAGGCACAACTCCCTGCGCGACTGGAGCGGGCCTTGGCACTGCGCTCAGACGGGCCACAGGGCCACGACCGAGCAGCGAGTCCCTGCTTGGGACCGCCAGCACCCTGACACCGGAGCTTGGGAGGAGGCTCTTCTCGACGTGGCCACGCGCGACCCCGCTACCAACGCCCCAATCTTTGTGGACTGGTCTGTCGCCTGCGAACACAGCAACAACAACGCTCGCAGGCAGGCCAGGGCTCGCACGGACGGGGTGGCGGCGGCTCAGGCAGTCGACAGAAAGCGGGCGCGCTACCCCCCGGCTGGAGGGGAACTCATCCCGGCCGTCTTGGAGACTGGGGGCCGGCCGGCGGACGAGCTGGTCGCCTTCGTGCGCCCCTACGGCCGGGACCTGCCGGATGCCGACCGTTCCGCTGTGATCTCTGCCACGTGGAGAAAAATTCAGCGGCGCCTCGCGTTCGGCAACGCTGAGATGCTGCTCAGTGCGACGTGAGCAACCCACCGGCTCCGACTCGACCACAGCCACCACCGCGGCGACCATTAGCACGCCCGCCTCACGCCCACTACGACCACCACGACGATTACCACGACCGCTGCCCTGCGACCACTGCGACAACCACGCCCACCACCACCACTACGCTCGCCCACCGCCACGACCACTGCGGCGACCACTGCGGACGGCCACGGCGACGACGGCCACCATCACGACCACTACGACCACCACGACCACTTCGGCCACCACCGCGGCTGCCGCCCCCACCCACTACGACCCCCGCGGCCCCCGCAACGACCGCCACCTTCCGACCGCCCCCGTCCCTTGCCCCTCCCTCCCCTCTCCTCCTCCTCCTCCTCCTCCTCCTCCTCCTCCTCCTCCTCCTGTTCAGTTTGCGCCCGCTTCGCTTTGCCCGCGCTGATTTTCGCTCAAGGCGACTGTCGGCGCAGGTGGCCTGCCCGAGGTGGTTTTGCACCTGCCCCCGCCGCCTGCTCCGGGGTCGCCCGGCAGGTTGGGGCAGGGCGCTGGGGACCTCGCCTCCCCCTCCCCCAGAGAGAGAGAGAGAGAGAGAGAGAGAGAGAGAGAGAGAGAGAGAGAGGGCGCGCGGGGGCGAGGGGGAGATGGGCAGGTGAGGTGGGCAATGCAGAGGCTTAGCAGGGCGGACTTAGAATTCGCGCGAGCGCACGCACCGCCTCCGCATCTTCGACCAGGCTCGCGCCGAAAGCGAACATCTCTGGGAGAACAATCTGACGCGCAGGGCCCCGGGTGCGAGATGTAGCCGATGGCGGCGGTGGGCCGAAAAAACGAGTTGCAACATTCCGATGTGCCGACCTGCGTGCGTTGAACGTCGTCGTCGTCGTCGCGGTCGTCGTCGTCGCGGTCGTCGTCGTCGTCGTCGTCGTCGTCGTCGTCGTCGTCGCGGTCGTCGTCGTCGTCGTCGTCTGTCGTCCGTCGTCCGTCGCCCGTCGCCCGTCGTCGTCGTCGTCGGCGTCGTCGTCGTGGCCGCTTTCTGTCTTCAGGAGGGGGGTGACAATGAGCGGTGGGGGACGTCCGAGGTTTGCGGGCGATCGATGGAGAGGGAGGATGCACGACGATAAATACAAGGATGAGAATGACAATGATGAGGAGGATGAGGAGGAGGAGGTGGATGATGAGGGATATGATGAGGAGGAGGAGGAGGAGGAGGAGGTCGGACCCAACGGGGTTGCCACCGACGAACGGGCGAGTGTACATCGCCGCCAATGCGTCGGATCGTGCCGCCTGGCGCAACTGCTCGAGCACGTCGGTGCTCGTGTGTTGACGTTGCTCGGTCGTCGCAAGTGCATCGGCTCGTTCGAAATCTGATAATGATGCGTTGTGCCGAAACGACTGTCGAACGGGTTCGGGGCGCCGGGGCAGGGCAACAACACCCCCTTCCCCCCAATTGCGCGGAAGGGCTTCGCTGCGGACCGGCCGCCCGCGGCGCTGCAGCACGGGAGGCGGACATCTTGTGCGGGGGTAGCCGTTGCGCTCGCCCTGCGTGAATGGGAATGGCGAGCGCAAACGCGATCCCCGCGCCAAATGTCTGCGCCCCGCGGACCGCACCCCCCAATGATTCACCGATGTCGAGGCGGCCCCCCCTTCTGGGAGAGGAGAACAAGGAGGGATGAGCGGGCAGCAACCAGTCGTGTCGGATCTGCGTTCGACGAGGGCGTCGACGCGTCGAAGACGCGTCGAAACCAGCAATGGCAGAATCTGCCACATCGACAGCATGCGTTGGGAGTGAGAGGGCCGAGACAGCAACGAGCAAGATAGACTTGAGAGCGAGCGGGCAGGGAAGGCGTGGGAGGATCTGGAGAGCCTGAAGAAAGGACATGTAGATCTGCAAATGCCGTCATACGTAACATATTTCACACGAGCGCTAGCGCACCTTCAGACCGCGCGTGTTTGAACGCCCGCGGCTTGCTGCACATGCACATCAGTAACACCTAGGATGCAATTGTTGCTCTGGATCACGGGCCCGCGTTATCACGTGCATCGTTGCGTATGATTTCATGTGTGATGCTACGCACCAGTGCGTACTGATGCACATGTGCAACACGTGAGCCCGAAGCGTAGTTATGCCCCGCGACCCCGAAACAAACAGACCCCGAGATCCGAGCGCCCCTGAGGACTCCATAGCACATGCACGACCACTACTAACTGGCTATGCTCGACGCTGCCCTGGCAGTCTCAGTCATGCGGTGCTCGATTGCAAGAGCCACCGCACGACATAATTCTAAAGGGTATGATTGGCTAGCCTTCTGCTGCTTATGGTCCCCGCCAACGCACCTATCAGGTCTCCAACCCTTCGTGGATGTGGGGCCGTTGTCTTGGCGGGGGGTGCAGCGGCGCTGATCTTCTGTAAGTCTCACTTTCGCACGCTTCACAGCTGCCGACTTGGGGCGACATATGGCGCCCTCAAGCAGGTGCGAACCATTGCCCCAGACCTCGAGAGGTTTCACTGAGTCTGCCCCGAATGCGCCGAGATATGCATGCACCCGTCTGGCCCCAAAGAGATTCGCGCAGTCCTTGAACTGCGAGGCGAGAAAAACATCGAATTAAAAGGTTGCTCGACCGTGGTGTATACCGTCAACGCGGCCGCGGGGGTCACCATGCAGCACCTCCCCGCGGGTGAGCGGGCGAGGCTGTCAGCGGAGGGCAGATTGAGGGGCGAGCGTGGATCCATGACTGTGTGTTGTGTGTGTGTGTGCGTGCGTGCGTGTGCGTGTGTGCGCGTGTATGGTGTGTGCGCGCGCGCGTGTGTGCGTGTGTGTGTGTCGTCGTCGTCGTCGCCGTCGTCGTCGTCGTCGTCGCCGTCGTCGTCATCGTCGTCGTCATCGTATTCGTCGTCATCGTCGTAGCCGACGTCGTGTATATGTATATGCATGTGTGCATATATACAAGTATGCGTGTAAGCCGCACGTGCAAGCATATGGTGCAAAGCATGGCGGCGCGATCAAATCGGAACTGTACATGCGAGAACATAGAACCCGCCAGGCACAGCATTCGACGCCGAAATCGACGCGTCGAAGATGCATCGAATACGCGGGCTGCTAGCGAGCACGCTGCATCGGCGATGCGGGCCAACGTCTGTGCGATTATCTACACGGCTTCGCCGCAATCCCGAACATCAACGCTCGCCCCTGCAAATCTCGCACATTCGCTACACCCGTCCAATCATGCATGCTGTGCCCCCCCCCCCCGCCGCCCCCCCCCCCCCCCCCCCCCCCCCCCCCCCCCCCCCCACGCGAGTAGCAATGTCCAGTTCGCTTCGGCAACGTCGAGCCTGGAGTCGTCGCCGAGCAGGTTGCCACGTGGGCCCCGTCTCGCCTGCGCCCGACACCCGCTCCACCACGCGGAGCATTGGGGCGCGAGATGGCGCGACCCCGTGATAGGGATACTCAATAAGCAATATAAGCAGTCAATCATCCCTGTCGCCGTGCATGCGTCTTGAAACTCTGCGCTGGCACGCCTGTCGAATGTTGAAACCCTGTGCCCCTATAGACACCACTTGTGCAGATATGCCAGCGTCGCCAGAATACCTTTCTAGAAAAGCTAAATCTCTGAGCGGGCCCAGCGACATTATTCGGTCAACCTCACGCACGATCAAGCCCATGCGAGCAGCGACTGGTAAACTCAGAACACGAACTAGATCGGGTGATCTCTCGATGGGGCACGCTCGGGCATCCCAATGCACCTGGCCGAACTGAACAGCACCAGCTGCGGGCACAATTAGCCGCGCGATGAGAAGTGCAAGCCGTCGCGTCATATCCCTGAAACCACAGACGCACTCGCGCAAGTCACTGCCGTGCGCTTGTTTACATCCAAACGGCCCTGAAGCTCGAGCAGCGCAAACGATCGTCGGTTGTAGGTTAGGCGATGGGAATAGATAGCGATGTCCCTGAGCAACGTCCCAAGAGTCTCATCCAAAAAGTTGTTGTAATTGAGGGCACTGCGATGCAGCCCAAAATCTGAGCGAGTGTCACTGGAAAACGCCAGCCGGTGTTTGTGGTTCCCGCGCGAGGTCGGGATGCGGACCAGCATAACTCCCCAATTGAGCAAGGATGCAAGGTTGCGCGGCGGCCCTCCAACTGTAAATATTGCCCCCGCCGGTTCCAAATGGCCCTCCATCCCCATCGGCGTCAAACCCCATCCACCTCTTCATCCTTATCATCCTCATAATACTCAATCGTCATCCGCATCAGCATGCGGCTCGTGCTTCTATGCGTTCGACATCGCCGTTACGCCGACCATATGGCTTCATCCCACATCCGCTCCATCATCCTCCTCCTTCATCCGCATCATCCGTGTTCTCCTCGTCATCGTGCGCATCCCCCTCATCGTCTTACTCCTCCGCCTCCGCCTCCGCCTCAACGTCCTTCTCGCCAGTCTCCTCGCCCTCTCCTCCTCATCGTGTCTGACTATCCGTTTCCACGTTGCCCGATTGGGGAATGCACCGTCGATGCGTCGGCTATCACATCGCAATCGATGCATCGTCGATGCGTCGATCTCGCATCGAACGGCCCGAGCAAGACCAGACGCGCCTGGTCGCATCCAGACGCAGTCGCCTCGCCTGCCCCCATCTGTCGCTGGTTCGACTCCCCCCGCAGGCGGGCGCTGGCGCCCCCCGCGGCCGGCGGCGCGGCCGCCGCCCAGCTCGCCGCTGCGGTGGGCAGGCCACTTGGAGCGGGCGCGGAGAGGGGGCAGGGGTCCCCAGCGTCAAGTGGGCGAAGAGGCGGTGTTTGGGGATGAACCATATGCCGCTGAGCTTGCGCGAGGCGAGGTGGAGGTGCACGCACTGAACCATCTCTTTAAACTGCACTGGGGTAGGGATCACGCCGATGGCACGCATGAGCTCCATATATCTAAGCAGCGCGTTGCCTGCGTTAAGCAGGGGGAACCAGAATTTCGCCACGCCTCCGTATTTTACCAACGTGTCCACCGAGAACTTCACAAACATTCCAGATTCCCTCCAGGATGGCGTGGAAACGTGACGCTGTATCCCCTCCGATCTCCAATCATGTTTGATCTGATGCGATTAATAGTACACGACGCATAATATGGGTTATCTTTTTTCCTTTCCAATCTTTGAGTTCGTTCGTCCGATGGTTCACCCCTGTATTCGCGATGTCATCGACGGTCCCCCGAGTATCCCACGGGCTGTACATAATTATCCTCCACAACGATGCGCTGGAAAAGCGCATCGCTGGCCCCAGGTATAAGCAATGTAGACTATATATTGCAAGAGTGCGCGTCGGCGATGTCCGGAGAACTTCAGCATCGAATAATGGGCACCTATCCAATATTGCCCCCACGGATGCGCCGTCATCTGCGCCGACGACGACGACGACGACGATGGCGACGACGACATCGCGCGCATCCAAAGAAGCAAAATCGGATCCTGTGCACAACTGCATCGAGCGGCAAAGACGATGGCCCGCACCGTGGCCTCCACAAGGTTACAGTCGCAGGGAGACTGATCGTATCCAGCAGAGCATTGTCCACCAGACGCGGGGCGGGGTCTAATCGGTCTCCAGGACGAAGTTGGACATCGCCCACCATTACTGTATCAATGACTGTTCGACCACGATTATTCCCCCCCCCCCCCCCCCCCTTTTAGCCAGTCCATCGGTCGCATCAACCGTTGACGAGTACCCTCAGTCTCTACGGTCACATCGATCTCACATGCCTTGCAGTGTGCCTCGTCGAAAAAATCGCGCAGCTCGTCTGCATTGCAGTGGCAAAATCCGCAAGGGTTGTGATGGGTTCCGCACGACGCAAGGCCGAGGCTCTTAGCGTGCTCCATTAGGTCCCCTTTGATCCGTACCAGCACCGACCGTGTTGCTAATTCCCGCTGCACTGAATACTCTGACCCCTCACCCCAGTCGGATCCGTCATGGCGGGCGAGTGGCGTCTTCTTATATGCCATCGCGCGTAACATCCATTGTAAACATAACAATAGAGGATACAGAGTGTCCCAACCTCTACACCCGCACAGGCATGCGTCTGAATTACGCAACGATGTTGAGGTGGCGCTTGCCACTGACGAGGATGATCAACCATAAACCTAATGCTGAATCCCAACGTCCCGCCGCCTGGCTGATATGCCGGAGCCCATGTAGATACATTCCGATAGGTAATGGCAATATTTCCCCCTCAGCTAGGGCGTTGATCACGATGGGATGGTCTCTCTATGCAGGCGCATCTAGAATGCATATGTTCCTGTCAGCAGGGTCTCTCAAGAGGGTCTCGAGTATTGCTGGGTTGCTTAGGAACTCCGCATCTATTGCTTGCCGCGCATATTTCATGGGTGTCTTTGCAGTCGTCCGAATCGGGAAATAGTGCACAATTGCAGGGGTATCGACGTCATATACTGGCCTGGTGTCGGGGGGGGGCAAATCCAAACGTTTTTGGTAAGATCCATATGGTTTCCCAGGAGGCGACCGATATAGATCCCAAGCTGCCCCCTTCATACCCGCCAGCTTGCAAAAGTGGCACGCGGCACAGAACTGCTGAGCTGATATCTTGCATGAGGCGCACCATGCTAGAAGTAGCCTCATCAGCTCGGCACCAGCTTCACGCTGCTGTGGATTCGCGGTTGGAGCCCATCGCCTCGGGCCGCGCGGCGCCCGATTGGCGCCTCCCCCGCCGCCGCGAGGCATAGCTAGCTCAGATTTAGCCCCTGAGCAAGAACGGCTGCACGAATGGTTTTGATGGCACCCCCGATGGCCCCCGAGACGCGGAGATCCGAGGCGATGCGTTCCAACCGCGAATCACCCCGATATCTACGAGCGCCACGCACTCGAACACCCCGAGTGAGTCTGCCCTCGCTCTGAACCCAGCGCCGAATGCCAGGCGATGCGAGGGCGCTGAGAAGTTCGCGCCGTGAACCACCACGGACGATTGAGAGGGCCGCGCCCTGCTGGCGGCCCCTCTCGCGGGCACTAACCCATCTGGCCGTCGAATTTTCTGTCGGCGAGCATCAGAGCGCGCACTGACTGGGATATCGAAGAGTGGGACGAGTGAGAGATGACGTGGATGTGGAGGCCAGCCCTTCACACTCCCCCCCCCCCCTCCTCCGCCCCCCCCCCCTCCTTTTCCCCATCCTTTCTTCCGAGGAGCTTGCCCTCATCCCCCATCATCCTCGCCCCGCTCCACCTCATCCTGCTCGCCCTCAACTTTATCGCCCTCATCTTCGCCATCATCGCCATCGCCATTAGCGCGGCCACCATCATCAACATCACCGCCACCAACACCACCATCAGAATGATCACCATCGCCATCGGCATCGGCATTGGCATCATCTTCATCAACGTCGTCATCATCGGTATCGTCATTGTCATCATCAAAATCACCATCATCATCGTCTTCGCTATAACCGTAGTACTACGCATACTCATCAACACCAGCATCATCATCACCACCACCGTCATCATCAGCATCATCGGTATCCTCTCACTTCTCATCATGGCCCCACCACCTCCACCAACTTGATCATGAGCACCACCATCGTCGTCGTCGTCGTCGTTGTCGCCGTCGTCATCGTCACCACCAATCATCACTATCAAGATCATCATCGTCATCCTCGTCACCGTCATCATCGTCCTCGTCGTCGTCATCATCGCACTCGCAATCATGTGTTGCCATCGTCGACGTCATCATCAGTTCCACCATCAACATCATCATCCTCATCTACATCCTTCTCCACACCACACCTACGCAGAGACTCGTGGAGTAGAGGCGAGATCGTGCATCGGCCTGGCAGCACAAAGCGCTGCTGGATTGCCCGTCAGGGCCGGTAAAACACCGGCGGATCGGCAAAATCGCACATTTCCTGGGTCGGTCGTTTTCGACGGTACATTCGATGCATCATAGATGCATCGAAACCGCTGTTTCGACGGTGTTTCGACGGAAGGTTATGTGTCCGGAGAAGCCCATAGGGCATGTTTCAACGGTGCTTCAAGGGTACTTCGACGATAGGTTTCGACGGTAGCTTCGACGCGTCATAGATGCGTCGAAAATGGGTTTTCCCAGCAGCGAAACCATAAAAACACATACAAGCTCAGGATTATATGTTTCCGTTTCAATTCGCGGCCGATCCGAGCCGGAGCGCGACGTGAAATCACATCGAGCTCAGCGCCTTATCGCGCGCCCCCTTGGCGCCGAGAAGCATCCGCGTGGACGACTGCGCGCCCTCGCGAGGGAGGTGGCGGTCGCAGCGAGGACGCCATGACATAGAGAGATAGATTGCGAGACAGAGCGAGAGAGCGAGAAACAGAGATAGAGAGATGGAGAGGAAGTGAACGATATAGGGGGTCGGAGGGCCGGATGGGCGGAGGGGGTGATATGGCGAGAGGGCGAAGGTAATGGGGGAGAGATTGACAGTACGTGATAAGATACATCGAGCGAGGGGAGGTTTGATAAGGGAGAGAGAGAGAGAGAGAGAGAGATATGGAAGGGTAAAATGGATGGAGTGAGAGAGTGAGATACAAATAATGAGCGAGCTCGAAGGGAGAGATGAAGAGAGGGAGAGAGGGAGCGGGGGGGGGGCGAGGAGGAGAACGAGGGGGATGAGTACGACAAGGAGGGCGAGGGGGAGGAGGAGGGGGAGGGGGGCGACGAGGAGGGGGGGAGGGAGATGATGATGATGATGAGGATGAGGATGGTGATGATGACGATGAGGATGATGACGAGGGCGAGGCGGGCGAGGAGGAGGAGAAGGAGGAGGAAACTATAGTCCTTCAGCGGCATGGTGAGGCCCTTCAGAGCCTGCGTGCAGGCGTGGAACTCCTCAGTCTTGAGTTCCCTCTTCAGCTTCATGATGTCGCGGTGCAGGATCATCTGCAGCGACGGCTCGCGGGCAACCCTGTTCGCGATGATGTCCATCGCCTGGCAGACATGCGCGTAACTATCGTATCGCCCCTCCTCGTGGTGTCGTTACTTCCCTCACTAGTCCACCGCCATCTTCCTCGTGCGATATTTGGTTCCCTCACTCCTCGTACTACGTCTGATCCTCCGCCTCTCCCTCCCTGTCCTCCCCCCCTCATCATCATCATAATCTTCATCGTCCCCCCTAGTCTTTCTCCTCCTCCGCCTCCCCCCCCTCATTCCCTTTGTCTGTCTCACCTCCTCCTCCCCCTCCTCACCCCCCAGCGCTCATCCTCGCACCCCCCCCCCCCCCCCCCCCCCCCTCATCTTTCTCATCGTGCCCCCTCCCCTCGCCGTCATTTACCTCCCCGAGTCACCGCGTTGAGCTTGGCCGGGCCCTTGCTGCCCCTCGCGAACTCCCAGCCGCTGTCCTCGCCGACGGTGTTGAGCAGGGTCTGGCCCGCTGCCATGGCCGATGAATACAACGCAAGCTGGCTCTTGGAGTCCTTGATCACGGACTTCTCCTCCTCAGTGGGGCCCGCCCTTGCCTTTGCGGCTGGCGGCTGATCGCCATCCCCCGCTGCGGCTGCGCGCTTCTTCTCCTTCGTCGCCGCGGGCGCATCGCCTCCACCGCCAGCAGCGCCGCCCCCTGCCTCGGGCCCCGCGGGCGCGGCCGCCGCCGCCTGCTCGGGCGCGCGCGCGGCCGCCTGCGCCTCGGCTGCGGGCGCGGCGGGCGCGCCCGTTGGGGGCGCCCGCGGCGCCGCCTCCACCTTCGCCAAGTGCTGCTTCAGCGCCCCTGGCGTGTCCGGCGCAGCACTGGGGCCCCCGCCGACGCCGCCCTCCGTAGAGCTCGGGGCCGACGCCTCCTGCTGTAGGCCCTTCAGAACGAACGAGGCCGCGTAGTCCGCCGAGATCTGCGCCACCGCCAGCTTCTGCTGCGCGTCGTCGGCCTGCGCCTCCGCCGTCATCACCTCCTTGTTGTGCCACTTCTCGTGGGTCTCCCAGGCCTCCTCGAACTCCTCCTCGATGCTCTCCTCTCCGTAGAGACAGCGGATGGTCTCCGTCATCCCGCGACGCTTCACCCACGGGTGGCCCGTCCTGAGGCATTTCTGAAAATACCTGGTCGCGCTGGCCCATCCTGAAGGCCCGCCCCCCTCCTTCCACGCAACTCTGGCGATGGGCATGTACTTCGCTTTGTTGAGGAGCCTCTTCACGAAGGTCTGCCGCTTCACTTTGACCTTCGAGAACTTGGCGTGCTCGTCGATGGCCCACTGCTTCCTGAACGCCTCCTTTTGCTTGGGGCCGTCGCACTTGTCGTAGTCGATCTTGAGCTGCACTGGATTTCCATCTTTGCCGGTTGCATTCACCACCCTGCGCCAGCACCCGCCAATTGGGCTTCCTTTTGTTGCTGCCGTCTTCACCGCGAAACCCGTCTTGGCAATCTCGTCCCAGAACTTTTTCTCGTTCAGCATGAAGTCCGATGGCGGCGCCACCTCCTCGTCATCTTCGTCGTCGGGCTCGGGGTGGCCCATGCCCGCGGCCTTCTGCATCTCCCTGAGGTCCTGCATGGCGCCGCCGTTGTTCAGCTCGACGAGCAGGCCCTCGACTGTCAGCCCCGACGGTTCCTTCCCCATGCTGCTCAGCTCCTTGAGGATCTTCCGCTGCAACGTCGGCAAGGAAGCCGCTGCCCTGTAGGACACATCGATATAAGAATGAGGAGGGGGGGGGGAGGTGGAGGAAGATGCGACGACGACGACGACGACGACGGCGCCGACGAGGAGCTGAGGCAGGAGGATCGTGGGGATCATCACGGCTTTGTGTCTCAATAGTCATGTGAAACCCGAGGAGGTGGAGGAGGAGGAGGAGGGTGGGAATGGGGGGCGCGAATGACGACGACGACGACGGCGACGACGACGACGACGACAGCGACGACGACGACGACGACGACGACGACGACGACGACGACGGCGACGGCGACGACGACGACGACGACGATTCGGGCGAGCCGGAGCCTCTGGGCACCCTTGGGAGGCGTCTCGAACGGCTTCGAGCCCCCGCGCGGCAGGCCGAGCGAGAAGGAGTCGGCTGGCGGGGACCAGGGGCCGTCGCTGGAGGCCGCGACGCCCGGCGGGGGGGGCAGCGCGGCGCGGGGGCAGTACAGGAGGGTGTCTTGGGTGCTCATCTCGATGATCTTGGCCTGCTGGTCCATGATGCGTCGGTTCTGAAAAAGGGCCATCGATTCAGACTTCGACGCGTCGTCGATGCATCGCCGATTCAGACTTCGATGCATCGTCGACGCATCGAATGCCCGTCGATATTTCAATGGATGATGAGGAGAACGAGGCGGAAGATGAAGCGGGGGATGGATGATGACGGGGGATGGGGATGAGGAGCATGAGCAGGAGAAGGAGGAGGAGGAAGAGGAGGAGGGGGAGGGGGGAGGGGGGTGGAGGAGGAGGGCGACGACGACGAGCACGAGCGGGCGGATCGCGGGGGATTATTGGTAGGATGAGGAGGATGAGGAAGATGAGGAGGAGGAAAGGAGGAGGAAGAGGAGGGGGACGGAGGATAATACGAATATTGATTTACACTGGTCTCCCCCATCTCCTTGTCGCGCCACTTCTGGCTGAGCGCCATCGCCTCCCGCAGCTCGGCGTCGCCCGCGTCGCCGAAGTCCTCGTCGGGCGGGCGCCGCCGTCGTCCACCCCCCTACGGGCCATCATGCAAATCTACGCCCGGTCGGTCCAACCGCGCACACGCACTCACGATGTACACGCATGCGTATCTGCATGCATAAACATACACATGTGTGGTGCAAACATCCATGTATCCGCCCTCCTCCTCCCCCTCATCCCCCCCATCTTCCCCCCCTCCTCTTCCTCGCCCCCCCGCCCCCCCGTCTCGTCTTCAATGGTAGGATTACTCTCCAGAGTTCAGCCCTCCTCAACCTCGTCCTCATCCGTGTTCCGAGCGCGTCGTCACCGCTGATGCATCGCCAACCCATCTACGACGCGCAATCGACGCATCGACGTCGCATCGATGTCTCACCCCGCGCCACCGCATGGTGCGACTGGAACACCCCCATGCTGAACTGACTGAGCGGGTTCTTACTGCTGCCATATGGCGGTGCATCGATATATATATATATATATATATATATATATATATATATTCAGACGAGCCGCTACTCTCGTCGATACCCTATGTTGTTTCAAACCGTCTCACCACGGCACCTCCACTAGTTCACAGCCGCATTCGGCTGCCCGCAATAGTTTGAACTACTCTCTCTCTAACCAGCCCACGGGGAATTTGACGGTTCCCAGGATGCGTCCTTATCGGCGTCGCCGTCGTCCAAGATCTCGACCGAAACCGAGGGGCCCTTCTGCTCGGCGGGCGCCACCTCCTCCTCGCCCCCCGCGAACTCGCGCCGCGCGCACGTGCCCCGCGAGCCTGTCGAGAGAGGTGGATGATCATCCCTCTGCGGCTGCGCCGCGTCGAGCTGCAGCGGCGCCATGTCGCCAGGCGGCGCCGCGGGCGCGGGCATCTCCTCGCGGGCGGGCGCCGCGACCTCGGCGGGCGCGGAGGCGGGCCCAGCGCCGCCGATAGCCCCCCCCCCCCGCGGCGGGCCCCACGCCGTCGGCGGGCTGCGCCGCTTCGGCGGCGGCGTGCTCGCCCGACGCCGCGGGCTCCGAGCTGGCGACGGCGGCCTTGGGCGAGCTGTCGACCGTCACCGGCATCGGCTCGAGGTCAAAGTCTCTGCGAGATCTGCGACGCCTCCTCGCGGGCCGTCTGCGACGCCCCATCGCAGACCGTCTGCGTCGCAACGTCGTCGGCGTCAGGCGTCTCGCGCTGGGTGGCCATGGCTGCAGCAGACACCCTAAAGAAGGCCACGCCGAGTGGCGTTGCCCACGGGCGCTTGGGCAAGCAGGTCTCCGCTGGCCACTCAACTCTACTTGGCATGTCACGGCTGCTCCGATGTTAGAGTGGCGATTGTTACTCTAGCAACGATTCCGCTCGAGACATCCTACGGCGAGCGCGTCGCCATCAGGTATGCTGTCATTGCTTCCTCCGCTCTTCCTCCGTCCGCCGTCATTCCGCCGTCGTCGCGCGAGGCCTCGTGGGGCCGCTGTCCGAGCGGCCGCTGCCCGAGCAGATGGTGGCCGCTGGTGGGCGGGGGCGAGGGGGTGCCACTGCGCCCAGAGGAACTGCGAGGCGACGAGGCCGGGCATGACAGAGGCGGGAAGACTAGCGAGGCGAGGAGGAGCGCCATTGGGCACGCAGGGAAAGAGATGAGGAGGAGGAGGAGGAGGACGAGGAAGAGGAAGATGAGGACGAGGACGAAGGAGGAGGAGGATGGGGGGATGATGAGGAGGAGGATGAGGAGAAGGAATACCCGATGGGGAGTAGAATGGCGAGCAGGGGACGCATGTTGGAAAACGCGTCCGGACATGATAATGCCGCGTCGTTGTTGTGGCGATGCACGGCGAACGCGTCCATCACACGTCGAAGATGCATCGGCTCTGGCCCCGAGTGTCCCCAGAACGTGACCACCCCCCCGTAATCGTCGGCGTCGGCGTCGTCGTCGTCGTTGTCGTCCTCCTCGCCCTCGTCCTCGGCCTTCGTCCTCGTCGCCGTCGTCGGTCGTCGTCGTCGTCGTTGTCGCCGTCGTCGTCCGACGCCGCCGCCGCCGCCGCCGCCGTGCTCGTCGTCGTCGTCGTCGTCGTCGTTGTCGTCGTCGTCGTCGTCGTCTTCGTCGTCATCTTGCCGTCTTGCCCGTTCTCTGCTCTCATTTCCCAATTCCCCCTCCCGCTCCCGCCTTCATTGTTCTGTGTGCCCCTCTCTCCTCCCTCCCCCACCTCCTCGTTTCCCCCCCCTCCTCCTCCTCCTCCTCGGACGACGAGGTACCGGGAGCAGCTGCCTCGCGCGCCAGTGGAAGGTCATCAGACGCAGCTTCATCCAGCTGGGTCTGCACGCGTTCAACCAGCGTGTCTGCGCCAGCAGGGCCATCCAGAAGTTGCGCTTGCCAGGCCTGGAGGAGACGCGCGAATCAGTTCAGGGATTCAGCGCGGGTGCGAAACTAAAAACAACGAGGAGCTGGCAGGACAGGAGGAGGAGGAGGGGGAGGGAGAGGAGGGGGGGAAAGAGGGGGGGGAAGGGGGAAGGAGGAGGAGGGGGAGGGGGAGGAGGAGGAGGGGGAGTACCAGAGAGGAGGAGGGCGGAGGAGGAGGAGAAGAAGGAGGGAACGGAGGGGGCAGGAGGAGGAGGAGGCGGGGGAGGAGGATGAGGAGGAGAAGCAAGAGGAGCAGGATGGGGGAGGGTTAGCCCGCAGTCCTGGTGACCATCTGGGGCAGAAGCTGGAGCCGCCGCGTCCGCTGGTGCAGCCTAGCGAGCGGGCGGACCCTCCTCGCTAGTGCATCCATCCTCTCTCCCCTCATTCACTGCGATCCTTCGCCTCCCTCCTCCTGGTCCTCCTGATCCCCTTGCTCCTCATCCTCGTCCTCATCCGCATCCTCATCCCCCCCCTCCTCCTCCTCCTCGTCTGTCCCCCACCCCCGTCCTCCATCCATGATCCTCTGTCCTCCATCCATGACCCTTCCTTACCTCAGTCCCCTCATAATCTTCCTTCTCCTCGTCAGTGGCTCCGCCGCTGGTCACTGCCGAGATCTCGTCGACCGAGTCGACGCTGACCTGGACCTCGACGACCGAGCCGATGGGGGCGTCCTGGCGCCAGCGCAAGGGCGGGGGGGGGCACGGGGCGCGGGTTCAGCACAGCCTCTAGAGGATCGGTAACCAGATAGAGGCAGAGGCACCAGCCAAAATCACGAAGAGGCCTCGGGGACTGCGAGAGTAGCCGAAGGCCCAGGAGAGGAGCAGGACATTGCACTTCATGGAAGGAAGATGGCTCCGATCAGTGACGCATTGCACGGCAGGTGGAAGGAGATGAGAGCGCACGATGGGGCGAGGAAAGAGCGAACGCGAGAAAGAGGGAGGGAGGGAGATAGAGAGAAGAGTGTGAGGGGGGGGAAGGAAGGAGGGTGATTATTTCAGGAGGCGGTGGGCGATCGAGGGAGATCCCCCCCCCCTCTCCCCCTCCTCGTCCGTTTCCTCATCTTCGTCCTCTCCTGCCTTTCAGGGCGAGGGCTCCGAATCCATTGCGCTGTATGGCGGAGGCTCGATGTTCCTAGACGGCACAGGCGGCTGCCGCGCCGTCTGCTCCTGCTGCTCCTCGGCGCCCCTCGGCCTCTGGGGCGTCGGAGTCCTCGGAGGTCCTCGACGTTCGTCTTGTCGATGGCGGTGACCTTGGGAACCGAGGCCGCTGGCGCCGAACTTGATGCTGGCGTTGACGGCGCTGCAGCAGCTGGGCGAGCTCTCTTCATCACCTTACCTGCTGGCCTCTTCATCACGGTCACATCGTTCTCCACGGGTTTCTTCAGGCCACAGTGTGCCCCCTGCAGCGCCGCCTCCTTGTCCATCTGGCTGTCCGTATCATGATATGCGCGTGGATGTGACGCGATCTCTTTCGCCGCCATCGCCTCCAGCTTCTCGATGCGCGCCCTCTCCAGCTCGTAGAAGTTGTTCCACTCTGGATCCACAAGGCGTTGCTCTGTCAGGTGCATGTTGGCCTTCTCGTACGTATCCTGCAATATCTGGGCCTTGGCTTTGTTCATGTTGCCACGCTTGACCACCTTGGCGATGTCGTTGACGAACGTGATGGCGTCTTGAATCGTGTTGTAGAAGATGCAGTCGACCTGGATCATCTGCGGGTCGTCACCCACTTTCAAGCATACTAGCCTCTGGTGGCGTCCTTTCCGCGGCCTGTTCCACTTGAGAAACACCTTGATCTCCTCGCCGTTAGGCGCGTCGCCAGTGAAGAAATCATACTCATCTGGTCGCGTAGCGCCCGGAGCCTTCACCTTCACCTTCTCCGTCGTCTTCTCCTTCTCCTTCTCCTTCTCCTTCTCCTGCGGCTTCCCCTTCGCCTTCCCCTTGGCCTTGGGCTTCGTGTCCAACTCGTAGAAGCGCTTCGCGGTGATCTGCGGCGCGCGTCTCACGGTGCCGCTCCGCCACTTCGCCATCATCTGGTCGGAGTCTCTGGCGCCCTTCTCCTTGAACATCTCCGCCGCGAACTTCTCATCGCTGTTCGGCTTGTTCTTCTGCGCCCTGTAGGCGCGCGCCATCTCCTGCGGGGGCCGAAACATCTGAAAGAGGATGGAGGGGGCGATTGTGTATATCAGGAAGGGCCAGGACGGAGAGGAGCCCAGCGTACCTGGCCAGGAAGGACAGGAGGAAAACCCGGAGGAGAAAGGACGAGGGCGATGAGGAGGGTGGAGACGGATGAGGGAGGGGGCCTTTACCATGGGCCCTTTGAAACCGGCCTTTTAGACGGGGGCGGGAACTTGCCCCAAAAAACTCTGGGCCCCAACGAGCCCCCTGAAACGCGTGGGAGGTATTTGACGGTCGCGCTCCTTGTCGTAGCCGTGGGACCACTTGTCGTCCGCAGGCGCGTCGCTCGCACTGGATGCTGGCGCCTTGGCAGCAGCTGGAGCAACACCTGCGGGCTCGCCACCTGTCCTCGCGATCGCCCTCCATGTCGCTGGGCGGCACTCGCTCCTCCTCCTCGCCACCTTCGTGCTCATCTGCGGGTTCCTCCTCCTCCTCCCCCCCGTCTCCGTCGCCCTGGTCATCTGCGTCCTCGGCCGTGGCGCCGACCAACTGCAGAGCCCATCCGACATGTTTTCGCAACGACTGGTTCAGGTTGTGGCACATCGTCCTGATCCGCTTGGCGTACTCCTCCGAGAAGGCGTTGATCTCGCTCTTCTTGAGCTTCAACCGCTTTGGACCATCAGGTTGGCCATCAGCTAGGGTCAACTTCGCCAGCTGCGCCGTCAGCATGGACTGCTTGAGCAGCAGGGGCCTGTGCACCTCATACAACGCCTGCAGCAGCTCCTAGTGGCGCTTCAGCGCTGGCTCGTCCATCTGAGATTTCTGCGTGCCCGAGCCGTACTTCACATCGTCTGTGCTAGTGATGTGCTCCTTGAGCGCACGCAATGCTCCTGCAGGATCGTCGCATCGCGTCTTGGGAGGCATCGTGCGCCGTTCAGCGCGAATAATCAAACCTCATGGAGCCCAAACTGGCTATGGCACGGATCAACGCGATGACGAGGTCGGAGGCGGAGCAAGAGACTTGATCAGGAGGAGGAGCGGGGGCCAGGAAGAGGAGTGGGGCAATTCTGATGAGGCAGACCAGGAAGAGGAGGAGGAGGAGGAGGAGGAGGATGAGGGGAAGGCCGAGAAGAGGAGGAGGAGGAAGAGGAGGAGGAGGAGGGGGAGTGGGGGAAGTTGGGAATGTTAGGAAGAGGAGCGGGGGGACGAGGACGACCAGGAAGAGAAGTGGGGGGACGAGGGTTACCAGGAAGGGGAGTGCGTGGAGGAGGCGGGTTTGCGTCAGGAGGAATGCCGACGCCGCTGTCGTTGCTGCTGCGACTGTCGCTGGCACGTCTCGCCATCGTCATTGTCATCGTCGTCGTGGTCACCGTCGTGTTTCCGCTTCTCCTGAGACCCTTCATCCTACTGTTCCTCGAGGTCGTCGCAAATCCATCAAACGTTTGATGGATTTACGACGACCTCCTCCTTCCTGCTTCGAGCCTCCTTCCTCCTCCCCCCCCCCCCTCGGCTGGGCGGTCGGCCCCGGCGCTCGCGGATGTCGCCGCGGATGTCCGTGTCGTCGGCCACGGCCGTCCTCGGATGGCAAGGACTCTGCGGCTGCTCTTCCTGCTGCTGCTCCTCTCCTAATCCTTATCCTCGTCGTGTCTTCCTCTTCCCCCTCCTCCTTCTTCCCCTCCGCCTCCCTCTCCTCCTCCTCCTGCTCCTCCTGCTCCTGCTTTTCCTCCTCCTCCTGTTTCTCCTCCTCCTCCTCCTCCTAGCCTTCACCTCCTGCTCCTTCTCCTCCTGCTCCTCCTCCTCCTCCTTTTGTTACTGTTCCTCCTCTCCTCCTCCTCCTCCTCCCGAGTGTCCTGGCGGCCCCCGGTGGCGCCATCGCGCGCCGCCCGCTGAGGCGGAGGCGCAAAGCCTGTCACCCTCGAGCCAATCGGTGGCGGGTCGCGGGCGGCCGCGCGTCATCGGTCTTCCACTGCCCCTTTTTCCCCCCTCTCCTTTTTCCTCATCATTCACGCGGCTCCCGCACGAATCATCCTCACAATTCTACGTTTAACGTCATGCTATCATAATATCATATATTTTAGCATTACCCATAAATTAAAGGCTGGGCGTTTAATTTAATGGAGATTGCACCTCTGGGCTCTCGAGCCCAGGTTCGGCCGCCGCTGCGGCGGCGGCAGCGCCGACGGCGGAGGCAGCGGCGGCGGCGGCACCGGCGCGCGCGGCCGTGGGCCCCAGCGCGGCAGCCCCAGCCACGGCGGCCGCGGCGCCAGCCGCGCAGACGGCGGCAGCGGCGGAGGCAGCGCCTGCGGCGGCCGCGGCAGCCGCCGCGCTGGCGGGCACGCCGGGAGGCGCCGCGGCGGCGCCGGCGGCGCCAACGGCCCACGCGGCGCCAGCAGCGTCGCCGGCGGCAGCCGCAGCGCGGGCGGCGCCAGCGGCGCCAGCACTGGCGGCGCTGGCCACGCCAGGAGCGGCCGCGGGGCGGGCGGCGCCCGCGACGCGAGCCGCCCAGGCGGCCGCCCGCTCCCGCGGGCGTCGCGCCGCGGCAGACTCCATCGGCGCCGGGCGGGCCCGCACCTGGCCAGGGGCGTGCTCGACCGTTGCCCCTGGAGGGAGGAACACCCTCGGGAAACGGCTTGAGTCAAAGGGGCTTGAGCCAAAAGGCTACGGAGGCTGGAGGGGATACGCGAAGCGTCAAGAGTTTCCTAGGTCGTGGGCTCTGCCGCTCCAGACGCCCCCAGCTTGGCCTCCAAGACGGCTGAGATATGCCTGTTGCGCGACTTCTGGATGTCGATGCCGCGAGGCGGGGCAGCAACGCGCGGCTGGCCGCGAGAAGGGGGGTGGTCCGTGCAGTCGACCGCCAGGTCGCCAGGGTGCCTCGGCCAGCCGCTAAAAGTGGTTCGGCGCGGCACGGCGGGGCTCCCCTCCTCCTTTTCCTCCTCCTCCTCCTCCTCCTCCTCCTCCTCCTCCTCTTCCTCCTTTTCCTCCTCTTCCTCCTGCTCCTCCTCCTGCTCCTCCTCCTCCTTTTCCTCCTCCTCCTCTTCTTCTTATTCTTCTTCTTATTATTATTATTCTTATTCTTTTTATCATTATTAATATGATGATGATGATTAGTATTGTTACTATTCTTATGATTAGTATTATTATTCGTGCTCCTCCTCCTCCTCCTCCTCCTCCTCCTCTTCCCTCCTCCTCCTCCTCCTGCTCCTCCTGCTCTTGCTCCTGCTCCTCCTCCTCCTCCTCCTCCTCCTCTTCCTCCTCTTCCTCACCTTCCCCCTCCTCTTCTCCTCCTCCTCCTCCTCTCCGCCTCTTACTATTATTATATACCTCCTCCTCCTCCTCCCCATACCACCGCCATCATCATCATCATCATCATCATCATCATCATCATCATCATCATCATCATCATCATCAAAATCATCATCATCATCATCATCAGCATCATCATCAGCATCAGCATCATCAGCAGCATCAACAGCAGCGTCATCACTATCATCATCATCATCATCACCCCCATCAGCAACATCATCGTCACCAACAGCAGCATGATCAGCATCATCCGCATCATCATCACCATCACCATCACCACCAGCATCATCATCAGCAGCAACATCACCATCGTCAGCATCATCTGCATCAGCATCATCAGCATCACCATCATCATTAGTATCATCACCACCACCATCATCAGCATCAGCATCGTCATCATCACCACCATCATCATCATCATCAAATTCATCATCATCACCACCAGCATCATAATCATCACCAGCATCAGCATCATCATAACCATGACCATCATCATCATCAACATCATCAACATCAGCATCATCGTCGTCGTCAGCATCGTCATCATCGTCATCATCGTCATCATCATCATCATCGTCATCATCATCATCATCATCATCATCGCCATCACCATTACCATCACCATCACCATCACCATCACCATCATCATCATCATCACCACCATCACCACCATCGGCACCATCACCATCACGACCACCTCCATCTGTCACCATCACCCACCAATCCACCAATCTGTCATCCATTCCCACCCCCATCGTCACCGTCATTGTCATCGTCATCCTCATGCCAGCAGCAGCAGCCGCATCATTGGCAACATCATCACCATCATCGGCCACATCGCCACCACCGTCGTTGTCAGACCACCATCGTCATCATCAGAAGCAGCAGCAGCAGCAGCAACAGCGTCATCATCACAGGCAGCATTGTCACCATTCTCAAAGCATCACCATCATCAAGCGTCGCGCCGCACGCCGTCTTCATAATCCCCCACTGTGCCGCGCGGCGCCGAGTGGAGCCTCGGGCCTCTTATCAGTCCATCAGCACTTTGCATTGCACACTCTTCACAAGGCAAAGGGGCTCGAGGGACTGGGCGTCCCACATGACTGCCGGGGCGCCCTGAGTGACTTGTCCCAAGAGAAATGACCAGAAGATATATTACAATGGTTTCGGCCCCGATGGAAGGTGTCCGAGCTGGCTGTGGGAGCCCTCTGGTGCCAGAGTGGCCCTCCCCCGCCGCCAAAACGCCCCAAAGACGCCTCCAGAGGCGTTCGAGAAGCCCCAAAAGGCCTGCAAGAGGCGCCCAAGAGGCGCAGAAGAGACTCCCAAGAGAAGCCCAACGGGCGACCAACAGGCGCCCAAGGCCAAAGGGCGCCCAAAGGCCCCCCAAAGAGGCAAACCGAGAGGCGAGAGGCCCAAAGGTATCCAGCAGGACTCTGATGCACAATCCAAGGGCACGATGCCGAGATGGGCTCAGGGCAACTAGAAGCTAGATAATGGTACGCAATACCTCGCGATTGCGGGTGCGAGCGGGGGGGGCCGGCGCTGGGTGGGTCGCAGGTGGGTCGAGGGTGGGTGGGTCGCGGGTGGGTCACGGGTGGGTTGCGGGGTGGGTCGCCGAGTAGGTCGCGGGTGGGTCGCGTGCGGGGCGCTAGCGAGGACGACAACAAGGACAACACCAACAGCACCAATCATTCTAAGACTGTTCGCTCTTACTTGCCCGCGTGTCGTTCAAAACGAGTTCCCCACACCCTCGATACCCGCCCTGTTTGTCTTCGATCACACCCCCTTTGTGGGGATTGTTTCTTTTTGCGGGGGGCGGCGGGCTTAGACAGGCGGGCAAACCTGCACGGGCGGCCAATCCTCCGTGGGCATACATGCGCCCGCCATTGGAATTGGTGTGGGCCCTGCAGAAAGAGGAGGAGGATAACGAGGGGAGCGGGAGGAAAGGAGGGGGAGGGACGAAGGAAGAGGGAAAACGACGGGAGATAAGGAGCGAAGAGGGGGGCGGTTGATTAGAGGCAGAGAGAAAGAGAGAGACAGATAATGACAGATAAGAGGGGTAGAGAAAGAGAGAGGGGGAGAGAGAGAGAGAGAGGGGAGAAAGAGAGAGAAAGAGGGAGGGAGGAGGCAGGAGAGGGGAGGGAGAAGGGAGGACGAGGAGGGAGAGGGGATAGGGCAGAGAGGCATAAGGATGAGGGAAGAGAGGAGGGAGAGAGAAGGGAGGAGAGGAGGGAGAAGGGAGGAGGGAGGAGGAGCAGGAAGGTAAGAGCGTGAACGTTCGAGGAAGTCCTAGGCGAAAGCGCCGTTCCACAAGGAAGCCTCGGGCGGCAGCCCACGACGGGCGGGCGATTCCCTGACGGGCGGGTCGGGCGGGTGGGACATTCAAGCGGGATGCCTGAGTATGGCGAGAGCGCGATTACTATGTAAATTGTAGCGGCGTCCTTGGCGCAGCGTGTTTCCTGAGCGTCGAAAGCGCGATTTCTGAATACATTGCATGGGAGTCACAGGCGAGAGCACAATTCCTGAATAACATGTGAAGGGTTCTCTGGCGGGAGCGGGGGTCTTGATGAAATTGCGAGGGAGTCTTGATTCAATTGCGAGGAAGTCTCAAGCGGGAGAGCCGTTCCTGAGTAAATTGTGAGGAAGTCTCAGATGGGAGCGGGGGTCCTGACAAAATTGTGAAGATGTCACAGGCGGGAGCACCGATCCTGAGTAAATTGTGAAGAAGTCTCAAGAGCGGGGGTCCTGAGTAAATCTGGAGGAAGTCTCAGGCGGGAGCCGTTGTTGTTGTAATCCGGAGGGGCCAGGGGTTCAGTTTGAGCACCAAGACTTTCCCTGTCAAAAAACAGGGTGCGGGCGTCGAGGGGCACACTTTGACTGAGAAAAAGCAGCATGCACCGGTGAGGGGGGATCAACAATAAGTGAGCATTCAATCATTTGAAGACTGTTCGCTCTCACTGGCACGCATGTTTGCACTCTGCAGACCCCACCCCTCGATACCCGCCCATTTCGTCTTCGATCGCACCCCCTGTCGGGGGGAATATCTTCCTGGTCGGCCACTGACCGCAGCGCGAAGAACTCTCGAACGAGTTCGACGTTCCTGAAATCGGGGGCCTCTCTGGCCAGGAGAGGGGCTCTCGGAATACATATTGAGAAATATCGAACGGGAACCTTTGTCGCCGTGTCTGGGCCTCCGCCAACTTGCCTGAATTACGAGAAAGGCTTGAGCGAGAGGAGAGCGCCACTCTTGAGTTCGGGGGCCTCTCTGGCAAAGGCCTCTGCGAATACATCTCGAGGAAATATCGAACGGGAGCCCTTGTCGTAGTGTGTCGGCCTCCACCAAGTTGACTGAATCATGAGAACGTCTCGAGCGACAGCGCCGTTCCTGAATTCGGGGGCCTTCCTGGACAGGGGCTCTCGGAGTAAATCGTGAGGAAGTATGGAGCAGGAGCCCTTGTCGTCGTGGCAGGGCCCCCCCGATTTGACTGAATTGCAAGGAAGTCTCGAGCGAGAGCACCTTTCCTGAGTTCGGGGACCTCTCTGGCAAGGGTGTCTCGGGGTAAATTGTGAGGAAATATCGAGCGGGAGCCGTTGTCGTCGTAGCTGGGCCTCCAAGGGCCCACATTTACGCTCAAGCCAACGCTCGAGCGAGAGCCTCGTTTTCAGAGAAGATGTAGCCGGCGTCGAAGCGAGAGCGCCTGGAATCGTTTCCGGATGCCCACAATAATTATTGCCTCGCGTGAATATTCAACAACAGCAACAAACAAACAATCATTTTAAGACTGTTCGCTCCAATCTGCCCACGTGCTAATCAATACGTGTATCCCAAACCCTCGATACCCGCCTTCGTCGTCTTCGATCGTGCCCCCTTGGGGGTATATCTTCCTTACCTGCCACGTGTATTCAATGCAGCCCCTAAAACAATGGAAGAGGGGACGGGTGGAAGGGGAGGAAGAATAATGGAGCACGACAGAAATTAGCAGGAGGGGGGCAAGGAGCAGAAAACAAGTGGCATTACCAGACGGGCAAATCGGGTGGACAGACCCATAGCGGGCAGGTCGGGAAGGCGGGCTCAAGCGACGAGGTCGAGCAGGCGGGTTGCTGAAGCGTGGGTCCTGCGTGAATCGCGAGAAAATCTCGAGCGATAGCGCGATTCCTAAGTAAATCGTGAGAAAAGCCAGCGTGGGCCACGAAAGGCAGAAAGTCCGAGGCCACCGAGGGCAGCGACGGGGCCGTTGAGGGCAGCACCGGGGCCACGAAACGCAGCGAGGGGGCCACAAAGGGCGACAGCGGGGCCACCAAGGGAATGCATATGGGGCCACGACGGGCGCGAGCGAGCGGGGGCCACGAAGGGCATTCGTACACGGGGCCACAAAGGGCGACAGCGGGGCCACTGAGGGCAGCAAAGGGGCCACGAAGGGCAGCGCGGGGGCCACGAAGGGCGACAGCGGGGCGACGAAGGGCATGCGTATGGGGCCACGACGGGCGAGTGCGAGCGGGGGCAACGAAGGGCATATAATGCGGGGCCACAAAACGACATCGACGGAGCCACTGAAGGCAGCAACGGGGCCACGAAGGGCAGCGAACGAAGGCGGCCCCGGAACCAGTACGGGCAGCGAGGGGCATCAAAGGCGGGCGAAGGGCAGCGAGCAGCGACTGCAATCATTAATGGGCTGGTCGGGCGGGCAGGCCCCGACGGGCGGGTCGAGCGGGCGGGTCGTTGAAGCGTGAGTCCTGCTTGAACCACCAGGCAATATGTAGCGGGAGCGCAACTCCTGAATGTCGAGGACCGGCATCTGAATAAATTGTGAAGAAATATCAAGCTAAGCGGTTCGGTGGTAACTTGCGAGGAAATCCCAAACGAGAACGCGATTCTGCAATACATTGTCAAGAAAGATCAAGCGGGAGCCGCGATTCGGTGGTAACTTGGCAGGAGGTCCCAAGCGAGAGCACGATTCTTGAATAAATTGTGAGGAAGTATCAGACGGGAACTGCGGTTGTTGTACACCAGGGGCAAACCACATAGTTTAAGCCTCCAGATTTTTTCTGATATAACACACGGTGCAAGCCCGGGGAGGGGCACTTCAATCGAACAAATACAATGTGCACCGGGCGGGGGGATCAACAATGATCATCCTTCATAAATGAACTGATTCAACAACAGCAACAACAATCATTCCAAGACTGTTCGCTCCTACCGACCCGCGTGTCATTCACTACGCATATCCCAAAGCCTGGATACCCGCCCTCTTTGTCTTCGATCGTACCCCAATTTGGGGGGTTATATTCCTTCCTGGCCACGTGTAATTGGAGAAGCCCCTAAACAGGGTAACGAAAGGGACAGGACAAAAAGGACGAAGGGATCGGAGTGAGGGAAGGATTAGAGGGGAGGGCCGATGATCTGGGGCCTGAGTGGGCGCGTTCGGGGCCTCTGTGGGCTGCGGCAGGGGCCTCTGTGGGCAGCGTGGCGGGGCCACGCTGGGCGCGTCTGAGGCGATAGCCGTTGTTGTTGTAGCCGCGGGCCCAGGGGCACAGTTTGGCCCGGATGACTCTCCCTGTCAAATAATCAGGGTGCGAGCGTCGAGGGGCGCACTTTGACTGAGAAACGGGCAGCGTGGTGGGGCCTCTGTGGGCGCGTTCGGGGCCTCTGTGGGCTGCGTCTGGGGCCTCAGTGGGCAGCGTGGTGGGGCCTCTGTGGGCGCGTTCGGGGCCTCTGTGGGCTGCGCCGAGGGCCTCAGTGGGCAGCGTGGCGGGGCCTCCGTGGGCGCGTTCGGGGCCCCTGTGGGTTGGTTTCGGGGCCTGAGTGGGCAATTTGGCGACACCTCTGTAGGCGTTCGGGGCCTCTGTGGGCTGCGGCAGGGGCCTCTGTGGGCAGCGTGGCGGGGCCTCACTGGGCGCGTCTGAGGCGGGAGCCGTTGTTGTTGTAGCCGGGGGCCCAGCGGCACAGTTTGGCCCAGATGACTTTCCCTATCCAAATAAACAGGGTGCGAGCGTCGATGGGCGCACTTTGACTGAGAACAAACAATGCGCACCGGTGGGGGGGACCAACAGAAATCATTCTTCAGGACTGGAAGTTCAACATCAGCTGACGTGCGAGGGAGAGGGAATCGGAAGGAGGGGGGAGGCGGCCCAGGAGGAGGGAGGAGCAGGTCGGTAAGAGTGCGAACGTTCGAAGAAGTCCTAGACAAAAACGCCATTCCACAAAGAAGTCTCGGGCGGCAGCCCACGACGGGCGGGCGATCTTCTGACGGGCGGGTCGGGCGGGTGGGACATTCAAGCGGGATGCCTGAGTAGGGCGAAAGCGCGATTCCTAAGTATAGTGTGACGGCGTCCTTGGCGCGAGCGTGGTGCCTGAGCGTAGATAGCACGATTTTTGAAGAGATTGCGAACAAGTCACAGGCGAGAGAGCAATTCCTGAAAAGGGGATGTCTGGAAGGAGCGGGGGTCCAGACTAAAGCGCACGGAAATCTTAAGCGGGAGCGCCGTTCTTGAGCAAGTACGAGGAAGCCTCCGACGGAAGGGGGGATATAACTAAATCGCGAGGAAACACAAACCGGAGCGCCGATCCTGAGACAATTGGGAAGGAATATCAGGCGGGAGTGGGGGTCCTGAGTAAAGTTGGAGGAGCTTTAAGGCGGGAGCTGTTGTTGTTGAGCTCCGGCGGACCCTGACTAAATTGTGAGGGCGTCTCAAGCGGGAGCGCCGTTCCTGAGTAAATTGGGAGGAAGTCTCAGACGGGAAGGGGGGTCCTGAGTAAATTTGGAGGAGGTCTTAAGCGGGAGCCGTTGTTGCTGCAGTCCGGGGGGCCAGGGGCACAGTTTCACCAAGGAAACCTTGCCCTGTCAAAAAACAAGGTGCGAGCGTCGATGGGGCACACTTTGGTTAAGAGAAACAAAATGCACTGGCAAGGGGGTATCAGTAATGATAATTCGTCAGCGATGAACGCTCAACAATCATATTGCCCTCATGCTCGATGTTTCCACACGAAGCATGCGACCATCATGATAACCATCCCCATCACGGGGAAATATTGTTCGATAGCGGGGTCCGTTACTCCTATTCCCACATATCCCGCCCAACGAGGTGTTGCAAACACCTCCTCCGAGGAGTTTCCGTATGTCCCGCCACGAGAACGCATGCCCGCGCTTTGCTGCGCCGATGCGATACCGCCAATGGAGCCAGCCAAGGGTAAATCACAAGGAAGTATCGAGCGACTAGATTGCCTTGGTGGGGATGGGGCTGTCGGCGGCGAGGCAAGGACCTGGCCCTGAATAGAAAGGAAGTCTCGAGCAGGGCCGCTGTTGTTGCTGGGGGCGGCGCCAATGCTGAAGAGGGTAGGGCGCTAGTCCAGCGGGAAGCAAAACAAAGTCTCGAGCGGGAGCGCTGGTTTTGTTGGGACGGCAGTTGTCGGCAGCGAAGATGAACACCGCCTTGAACGAAAAGGGGGAAATCTCGAGCGGGAGCCGTGATTTTGTCGGGACGGGGGCTGTCGGCGGCGAGGAACAGCACCGCCCTGAGGAAAAAAAGGAAGAAGCCTCGAGCGGGAACGCCATTCTTGCTGGGAGCGGCACCAACTCAAAAAAACATCCACCGTAAATGGGAAAAAGTCTCGCGCGGGAGCGCTGGTTTTGTCGGGACGGCGGCTGTCGGCGGCGAGGAGGGGCACCGCCTTGAGTAAAACAGGGAAAGACTCGAGCGGGAGCGTTTTTGTTGCTTGGGGCGGCGCCGATGAAAGAAAAATTAGCGCGCCAGTCCGAGACAAAACGGGGAGAAGTCTCGAGCGGTAGCGTTGGTTTTGTTGGGACGGCGGCTTTCGGCGGCGAGCAAGAACGCCGGCCCTGAGCAAAAAAGGAGGACATTTCGAGCAGGAGCGTCGTTGCTGTTGGGGGGTCAGTTTTGGCGCCCCCCCCCCCAAACGCCCGAGCGAGCGCCTCATTTTTGATGAGAACGTACGAGCCGAAAGCGTCAAAGCGCCTAGGGGGTCCAAACACAAAAAAAGGTCTAGTAATAAACATTCAACAGCAGCGACGACGACGACAACATGCAACAGCATCAACAACAACAGTAACAACAACACCAATAATAATAACAACAACCCTTTGTTTCCATCGTGCGCCATGCTTCCGCATGTCACATGCATCCTTCTGGATACCACCACGCCCCATCATGGGGAAAGTGTCGGGCATGCGGGGCCCGATGCTCCCTCACCCCAAACTCCCGCCCAAAGAGGTATTGCCACCACCTCTCCCGAGGAACTTCGACATCCACAACTCGGACGGCACATCGCCATCGCAATCGCCTTGCGCACGCCCCGCATCTCGGAGGGGGAGGAAGACGACGAGGAGGGGGAACGAGAGGAGGATGAGGAGGATGGGGGAGGAGGGGGAGGAGGAGGAGGAGGAGGAGGAGGAGGAGGAGGAGGAGGAGGGGGAGGAAGGACAAGCTAGGTGCGCTCGCGTCACATCTGACATCCTACCCCTCCCTCCCATCATTTACCATGGCGCAGATCCCCTCTCTACTCGCACAGTTGGATGTCGAACACGGCAATGATCCCCAAAGGGTACGCGATGCATTGTAGAGCACGGCGTGGCATGGCGTAGAAAAAGCACCGCAAAGCGTAGCATCAACCTAGCATTGCACCGCACGCCGTGGCATGGCACGGGAAATGACGCCAGCGCTGCAGCGGGAGCACGAGTCGAAACGAGCGGAAGCGCGGAAATGAGGCCAACGCTGCAGCGGGAGCACGATTCGGAACGAGCGGAAGCACGGAAATGTGGCCAGCGCTGCAGCGGGAGCACGATTCGGAACGAGCGGGGCCCGAAAATGAGGCTGGCGCCTCAGCGAGCGCAGCATTTTGACAAAAAAATCCAAGCGAAAACCCAACTCCGGGGAAACCGGCGTGTAAAAAAACAATACGCGGGGGGGGGATCGAACACTTTCAAGCCGTCATCGGGTGACAAGGGAGAATAGTATTCATATTGAGTAATCGTTGAGTAGTTGTAGTAGCAGCGCAAATTGTCATTGTTGTTGCGGTTGTAGCAGTACCAATACTATCATTAATAATAGTAGTAGCAGTAGTCGTAATAGTAGCAGTGGTCGTAGTCGTAGTAGTAGCAGTAGTCGTAGTAGTAGCGGTAATAGTAGCAGCAGCAGTACTAGTAGTAGTAGTAATAATGATAAGAATAGGAGTAGCAGTAAATCCTAGTAGTAGTAGGTGTAGTAGTGGTAGTAGTAGTAGTAGTAGTAGTGGTAGTAGTAAGAGTACTAGTGGTAGTAGTAGTAGTTTCAGTAGTAGTAGTAGTAGTAGTAGAAGGTCGTAGTAGTAGTAGTAGTAGTAGTAGTAGGGAGTAGTAGTAGTAGTAGTAGTAGTATAGTAGTGGTAGTAGTAGTAGTGGTAGTAGTAGTGGTAGTAGTAGTAGTAGTAGTAGTAGTGGTCGTAGTCGTAGTAGTAGTAGTAGTAGTCGTAGTAGTAGTAATAGTAGTAGTCGCACAAGTAGTAAACATAGTAATAGTAGTAGTCGTCGTCGTCGTCGTACAACTGTTACTACTAGCAGTATTAATCGTAGTAGTAGTAGTAGTAGTAGTAGTAGTAGTAGCAGTAGTACTAACAGTAGTAGTAGTACTGGTAGTAGTACTGGTAGTAGTAGTGGTAGTAGTGGTAGTAGTCGTAGTAGTAGTAGTAGTAGTAGTCGTCGTCGTAGAAGGTAGTAGTAGTAGTAGTAGTAGTAGTAGTAGTAGCGGTAGTAGTAGTAGTAGTAGTAGTAGTAGTAGTAGTGCTAGTAGTGCTAGTAGTAGTAGTAGTAGTAGTAGTAGTACCGGTAGTAGTATTCGTAATATTGGTGGTGGCCGCCGAAAAGTTACCCACACCAATACGATTAGCAGCACCAGCCGAAAAAGTCGAACTGTTCATCGTAGTGGTAGAAGTAGTCGTAGTAGTAGTAGGTGTAGCGGTAATAATAGTGGTAGTGGTAGTGGTAGTAGTAAGAGTCGTAGTAGTAGTGGTAGTAATCGTAATTCGAGTAGTGGTAGCAGAAGTAGTAGTAGTAGTAGTAGTAGTAGTAGTAGTAGTAGTAGTCGTAGTAGTAGTAGTAGTAGTAGTAGTAGTAGTAGTAGTAGTAGTAGTAGTAGTAGTAGTAGTAGTAGTAGTAGTAGTAGTAGTAGTAGTAGTAGTAGTAGTAGTAGTAGTAGTAGTAGTAGTAGTAGTAGTCGAAACCAATTGCCCTAGCCAGCTCAACCTGCCAACCCGTCCAACCAGCCAGCCAGCCCACCCAGCCACCCCGCCACCTAGCCAACCCGTCAGCCAACCAGCCCAGCCGCCCACCCCGTCATCCCGCCAACCAGCCGATCCCCTCCGCCTGCTCTCCGTGCCCAACCAGCCACCCTGCCAACCCGCTCTCCCCCGCCGCCTGCCCTCCGTCACCGCCGAGAGGGGGGGGAAGTGTTTCTTACCAGCGAAAACCAGAAAACTAGCCCTCCCGGGGACCGGCGGGACAGCGGGGAGGGGGCAAATCGCACCGTACTATGCAGGACCGGGAATGGCGGGGGGGGGCGCCGGCACGGTTTTGGGCCTCAAGTGTGTAACTGTCGTCATTTTTCAACGTCCACCGCGCCCTCTTTCTCAATGGGAAGGCTCCCATCCTTGAAACTGTCGCCAATTTTGAGGCCCCGCGCGTGGCTTCTTAGAGAGCCGCCAAGAGGCCCCAGGAGGTCTCAGGAGGCATCAGGAAGCTCCAGGAGGCTTCAGGACGTCCCCGGAGGCCGTGGGAATCCTAAGGAGGCTCCAGGACGCTCCAGGAGGTCCCAGGATGCCCCGCGAGGTCCCACAAGGCCCCAGGAGGTCCCATCACGCTCCGGGCGTATCCTGAACGACCCAAAAGTTCCAGAACGCTGCGGACGCCCCTGGAGGGCTGAGGATACCCTAGGAGAGCCCAGGAGGTTTCAAGAGGCCGCAGGAAGTCCCCAAGGTTGCTATCCCAGGAGGTTTGGAACAACATCACCCGTGCCTCGGCCGAGCCCGTCCCGTGGTACCTGCTCCCAAACGCCTCGATCAAACAGGAGATCGTCGCTGCATTCGGTAGGACCTGCTAGAACGCCTGAGGCGGGGGCAGAGCCCAGCACGCGCCTGTCACGACCGGGGCCCTTTGGGGGTCGGGGGGGGGGTTCAAAATGGACATGCGGAAACGGATCATGATAATGATGATGATGCTGGGGGGGCCTGGGGGAGGAGATGTGATTTTGGGGTGGTTGAGTTTCAAAAATGAACATGCGGAAACGGATCATGATAATGATGCTAGTCTGGGGGGGGGCTGGGGGATGGTAGGTGGATTGGGGGTGGTTGAGTTTCCAAAATGGGCCCGCAAACCAGAAAAGAAGGGGAAGGAGAAAGAAACGCGCGAGGAGAGAGGAATGGGCGATGACAGCACGGCGGGGGGAGCCAAATCAGAAATTCAGCGACAAACATGACGCCATGAGCTTAAATAAAAAACCAATGCAACATACAAGACGAACCGACAATACAGAGAGGAGTGGGGTGAATATACATATGGATTTGCGGAATACGTAATCATGAAAGGGAGCAATAAGACGACAAAGCCAAACCAACAGGGTGACAGCGTGACGCCCCAGCAAATACACTTGGTCCAATTGGTTTCTACCCCCGTGAGGGGCGTTACATGGTAGTAGTAGTAGTAGTAGTAGTAGTAGTAGTAGTAGTAGTAGTAGTAGTAGTAGTAGTAGTAGTAGTAGTAGTAGTATAGTAGTAGTAGTAGTAGTAGTAGTAGTAGTAGTAGTCGTCGTCGTCGTCGTCGTAGTCGTAGTAGTAGTAGTAGTAGTAGTAGTAGTCGTAGTAGTAGTAGTAGTAGTAGTAGTAGTAGTAGTAGTAGTAGTGTAGTAAGTAGTAGTAGTAGTAGTAAGTAGTATAGTAGTAGTCAGTAGTAGTAGTAGTAGTAGTAGTAGTAGTAGTAGTAGTAGTAGTAGTAGTCGTAGTAGTAGTAGTAGTAGTAGTAGTAGTAGTAGTAGTAGTAGTAGTAGTAGTAGTAGTAGTAGTAGTAGCAGTAGTAGTAGTAGTAGTAGTAGTAGTAGTAGTAGTAGTAGTAGTAGTAGTAGTAGTAGTAGTAGTAGTAGTAGTAGTAGTAGTAGTAGTAGTAGTAGTAGTAGTAGTAGTAGTAGTAGTAGTAGTAGTAGTAGTAGTAGTAGTAGTAGTAGTAGTAGTAGTAGTAGTAGTAGTAGTAGTAGTAGTAGTAGTAGTAGTAGTAGTAGTAGTAGTAGTAGTAGTAGTAGTAGTAGTAGTAGTAGTAGTAGTAGTAGTAGTAGTAGTAGTAGTAGTAGTAGTAGTAGTAGTAGTAGTAGTAGTAGTAGTAGTAGTAGTAGTAGTAGTAGTAGTAGTAGTAGTAGTAGTAGTAGTAGTAGTAGTAGTAGTAGTAGTAGTAGTAGTAGTAGTAGTAGTAGTAGTAGTAGTAGTAGTAATAACAACAGTAGTAACAGCAGAAGCACCAGCAGTAACAGCAGAAGAAAAGAAAGGGGGAGGAGGGAGGAGGAGGAGGAGGAGGAAGAGGCGGAGGAGGAAAAAGAGGAGGAGGACGAAGAGGAGGGAGGACGAGGACGAGGAGGAGGATATGGAGGAGAAGGGGAGAGGGAGGATGAGGGAGGAAAGAGGGGCGGAGGATGGAGGAGGGAGGAGGGAGAGGAGGAGGGGGCGGAGGAAGGAACAGGGAGGAAGAGGAGGGAGGAGGAGATAATATAACCGAATAGAATACGCAATGGAGCTCCAGGTCGTGACAGGGAAACGATTGCGAGCTTTGCGCGCTGCTCCGGCAACTGGGTGGCCAGTTGAGTGCGCGGACGGCCTGTCGAGCGCCGCCCGCGCTGCCCCATACTCGGCGGGCCTCCCCGCGTGGCGCGTAACCGAGAGGAGGGTGCCGACCTTCGGGGGCCAGCTTAAACCCCCGCACCTTCTCGAACGAACCTGATCGGGCGAGCATCGGCCTCATCCGCCTGACGCTCGACATTCGCGGAGGGGGAAGACTCGAAAGCGGAGGAACTCCGATCAGGTCTGTCCGAAGGCGGCATTTCATTCGAAGGCTTCCTTCCACGACCACTCCCCGCCCCACGACCACGACGACCACGACCCCTCCCCTTCCCCTTGGTCGGCCCCGCACGGGGGTGCATCATTGCAGGGACCCGCGGCAAGACGGGATCTAAATAAGTCGAAAACTCAAACGTCCGCTGGGGGGCATCCCTGGGAGCGCGGCCCTGTCTGATGAGACTCTGGAGACGCCCTGAATTTGCTAGCGTCGAGGCAGGGGGCGAAATTAAACGGCGTGGGGCGACAGCCCCAGTGGATACAGCAGTCGCAGTGCAACAGGTTGGCGCCCTCAGTCCCTCGCTCGTATCAGCTGTGCACTGAAGGCTCTCCGCAACTACGGTAGAATCCCCCGAAACATGCGATGCCTCACTCCGCCCCTGATTTGCGACGACACCCACTGCTCCGTCCGTCCCCGTGGCGCGGGGCCAGGAATCTGCTCCGTCTTCTCCTCGTCCCGAATATACTCTTGCAGTATCGGCCAGAGTGTCCTGGCTGCGGGTAGGCATTGTGCGTTCAGGTTGATCGTGAGCACCCCCTTGCGGTCCGCTTTGATGTCCTCGCCACCCCCCCCCCCCCCCTCCAGCGCCATCGCCATCTTGCGTTTGCAGTTGAGCACTGGCAAGCCAAGCATCCGACGCGTCTGCTTCTCCACCACCTCCGCCCAGAACGACGGGAGCCGCGTGGCCCTGCTTGTTTGGGTGGCCGCCGTCCTGCGCGACCTTGCCTATCGCGCGCCTGATGATGCGCGCGAAGAGAGCGACGCGCGGGGCCCCCCGCGTCTTCCAGTCTATCTTGGCCCCTCCCTTGCGACGTGATTTCATCGCCTTGCTGGCGTTGTCGTAGTTCCCGTTGGCGTCGACGCGCGCGTCGCCGAGGGCGCCCTTGCCCTCCGCCGCGCAAAAGCTGCGATAGACATTCGACCCCGACATCGTCATGCGCTTCTCCTCTCTCGCCGCGAGTCGAGCCAAGGCCTGATTCATCTGCTCCGCGTCGTCCTTATCGGTGAGCTTCCGCTTTGGCTGATCGACCCTTGGGCGCCACGCTTCGCCCCCGCCATCCACCCTGGCGGCGCCGGCGCCGACGTGACATTTAAGGTCGGGTGGGGGCCGAGCCGCGCGAGCTCGAAAAGGCTTGACCAATGATGGCAAATTCAACTGAAGGTGGAACCGCACACCCTCATAATTGGGCCCATGGAATTCGCGCGCAGGGCATTTCGCACAGGCAGGTTCCACAAAAGACACGTTCGAGACCGCACCCTGTGGATCACGTTGGCCTCTAAGAAGAGCGCTCTGAAGATGTCTGCTTGCCGCGGCCTGAGGCGCGTGCGTCTTATTACGCGCAATGCAGGCGTTGGACGGTGTAAGTACGTGCGCAGCTTTTTGTACTCGGCGCCTGTGCCGAAGACGCGAAGCAAGTGCCCCCCCCCCCCCCCCCCCTCGTTTCGAACGTCGCCCCGCGCTCCACTCCTTCCGCGATGAACGCGCATTTAAAGGGCCCCTCGTTCAGCGCACCCCCCCACCCCCCTCCAACTCGACCTCCCCCTCGAATCCTGGCGGGGCGATCTGGCAGGCGTAGTGCGACGCTCGATATTCCGCGAAATCCAAGGCGAAGTACTCTCTCATCACCCCCTCCTCCTCCTCCGCGTCCAGCAATTTCCAGGGGGGGGTGGGCCGCGGCAAGCAGCGCATCCTGACGGTCCAGCATGGAGGCAGCAGCAACGCAAATATCCGACCGCATCTGGAGCACCCATGGGGAGGCCTGTGGGGTCAGTCCACACTCGGGCGAACAGGGTTCACGATCCTCCGATTCAAAATTCATGAGCGAGAACAGCACAACCCAGATCTGCTTGCCGCCAGGCCAGACGGCGCGCGCGAAGCTCGACTGCACGCGGATCCACACGCCAAGAAGCAAGGACTTGCAAATGTTCACATCCTCCGCTGGCGCCGCTCGCCCATCCAGGACGATTGTCTGCGCGACGCAATGCGGCCCAAAGGGGCGATGTGTCCATCCATTCGTGCATATTGGTACGGGCTTATACAAAAGCACCCCAGTGCTGAGAGCATCGTGTTCTGCGCAAGAGAGAAACAGCGCGCGCTTCCATCGCCTCGGCATTCGCGGCAGCCACGCGCCACCCAATCCGTAGAGAGCCCAGAACGTTGCAGAAATTCGCCTGTCCAGTTCATGACTCTTCGGCTGCATCGGCGGCGCCGCTGGCCAAGTATCTGGCAACGTCCGAGACGAACCCAGCAACTCGCCCTGGACTCCCAAGCCACTGCTTGCGCGCTGACGCCTCAGCGCCACTAAAGAAACAACTCGCGACCTGCTTATCACGATACTGTCTCATCGCCTCAACCGCCAGGGCTGCGTCCAACGCATCATCTGCCTTCTGCAACTAGGCCTGCACCTCAAACATGCCGCATCCGACTGCAAAGAGCAACGCGCGGTGCGGGTCAGATCTTCATCAGGGGGTGCACCTCTAAGTGAAGACGTCCCCGATCGCATCTGCATCACCGCCGACCGGCGCTGCGCTTGCCCTTGAAAGGAACCCAGGATGGCGTCGACGATGAACGGATCGCCTACCATGCCCCCTTCATTCGGCAACATGTAGAATGCGCCCTCGCCACCTCGCATCTCGATGACCCCGTCGCGGCAGTGGCTCTTGCACAACTCCCAGTCCTCATGCTTGGCGCAGTTTTCGACGGCCATGTCAAAGGCCGCCCAGGAGACGCCGCCGAAAGCATTTGAGAGGTCCTTCACCTCGTCGGCAAAGCTGACTCTGGAGCCGCAGCCGCCAAGAAATGGCTTGGGTGACAAGGATAGCGCCCTCCCGTCTCCTGTGCCTCGCGAATCCGCGCGCGTGCGGCGGCGCTCTGACATCGAATCTTTTTGCGGAGAAGCCCTTGCCCACCGAGGGCAAAGTGTGCATGGCCCTCCTGCCCGGCGCCCCCCTGTTTGGAGATGCCTTCAGCGAGGCCTTGGTCCGTGCCCCGAGACCACTATAGGGGGCCATGTCCGCGCGCCGGACGTTGGCCAGCCACCATAGCATCATTACTTTGAATAGGTCCATCTGAATCTCGCCAGCCTCGCAACCAAGTCCTCGGCGCTCGGCTCGCGTGGCTTTGTCCGATGAGAAGCACGAGCCCCGCAACTCTGCGGGAGTCGTGCCCACTGGCACCGCCGTTCTCTTAGTCGTCTTGCGGAAGTGCGGGATCAGCTCAGCGCAGTCTTCGGCGGCCTCGCGCGCGCGCTCGCTCACCGCCCGCGCAGGGAGGGCAGGGTCATCCCGCTGTCGTCGCCATTCCTCCCACTGAAAGCCTTGCACCCGCATTTCGCCACGGCCTCTTGCACGTTGCCGCGCCGCGAGCCAGTCAGCCTTGCCGAGCGCGGCGTCCCCGAGCCCGCGGCCATCGCGATGGCGAGCCCCGAAACGGCTGTTCCAGAAGAAGTTCACGCGTGGCCATCGCGGACCTCTTCCTCAACCTCTGCAGCTGGTTGCTAAGATCCTTCAACTGCGCGTCTATCTCCTCCAGGCTGGCATCCGCCACCTCGCCTCGCCCTCGTGCCCGTCGTAGTTCAGCCCGTTGTTCAAGCAGCTTGCGTCGTCCAGCACCAGTCTTCTTTACGTGGAGCCTGTGGTGGTTGTGAAAAAAGCCCCGGTAGTTGTCAATATCTTCTCCATGTCCTCCCAGGAATCGCCAGGGGAGTCGTGGTTTGGCCAGGGCGCGGAGTTGCTCCTCATTCCCCGCCAACTGCGCCATGGCCGCCCTCAGGAAGTCGTGCTTCTTCTCATCTAAGAACGGCTGCCGTCATCGCATCAGCATTGAGGCGTGGCGGAGGGGCTGGAGGGAGCGCGCCCGCGTCTTTAACGTAATCCAGTTCCAGCAGCACTGGAATGTGATCCCGGGGTGGAATGCCTCGGACTGGCTGAAGTACACCTCCCAGCTCCCGAACTATGTGGGCTCCGCGCAGCCTCTCCAGCCATCCCACTGGCAAGAAACAGTAGCCGATCATGCTACCACGCGCAAAAGCCGTGGATGGTCAGTATGTGTGGGCGTGCGTGCTGTGCGAAGTCGCCGATGTGAACCTCTGCTCCTCCAAGAGACGTCTGACCGACCCCCCTGCTCCCAGTCTTCGCCGTTCACGCGAACGGGTCGGCCCTAGCGTAGTGCAGTCAATATTGTGCCACTGTCCCGCTTTGACTCGTGCCCCCAGCCCATCGTTCAGATCAGAGTAGAACAAAGACAAAGTGCGACACGGTAGCGCTTGAAGGACTGATTTCCGCCATGTACTCAGGGCCTTTACCGTCCCGTGATAGACCCCATTATCCTGATGTGTCCGCGGTTGCGGTGGATAGTGGAGCGCCCCATATGTGATGTCGATGGCCCTGTCTGTACTCGAACCGCGAGTCCTCGCCCTGCTGAGTGTGGTGGAGGGGCCCAGGTCTGTCGAATATGTTTGCCCGCGTCTCCCGTCCTAAGAATCACTGCGCATCCAGTGGCCTTCGTGGTGAGGGACCCCGTCTGGCGTATAGCATCCAAAGTGGTACGGCCTGCCACCCGACTCCGAAACACACCTTCCGCCTTGCGACAAACTGCCTGTGTGCCGCACGGCACCACCGCGTCGTAGGTCTTCGTGTGATGAAGAATCTCTTGCAAGCGGAAACCGCTCGCCCACATTGGGTTATACCCGATCGCTCGAAGTGCAGAGCCCGCAGCTGGCGCCATCCGCTGCGAGTGGCATGTGCGCCGAGGCCCTCGCGAAAAGCAGCGGGCTGTGCGGCGCGGCGGCGTGGAGAGAACCCCCCCCTCCTGACAATCTCTCGATCACGGGGGGCTGGAGGGAGGAGGAGGAGGAGGAGGAGGAGGAGGAACAACCGCCACAGCGCTCACGCTCAGGTCGATCCAACGAGGAAGAGGACTACGAAGAGGTGGTGTGTGTTGTTGTTGTTGTTGTTGTTGTTGTTGTGATTGTTGTTGTTGTTGTTGTTGTTGTTGTTGTTGTTGTTGTTGTTGTTGTTGTTGTTGTTGTTGTTGAATGTGAACTACCAAGTATTATTGCTGGAACCCTTTCAGGCGCCCTGGCGCTCTCGCCGAGGCGCCGGCTGCATGTTCATTGAAAATGAAGCTCACTCGCAAGCGGTTTGGGGTACCGCCAAAACCGGCCTCCAAAACTCGGAGGAGTGACAGAGGAGGAAGGGAGGAAGGGCGAGAGGGAGAGAAGGAGGACGAGATGGAGCGAGGCGGCATTTTCGGGGGCGCTTCCAACCCCTCCTTGTGCCTTTGGGAAGCCCGCTGGCCTCCTGGGACCTCCAAAGACCTCCGAGCCTTGGGAGACCACCGGTGACTTCCCGAGACACAAACGAAAGGAGGAGGGAGAGTGTTTACTTGTGTGTATCACCGCGCGGCCGACATCACAGTGAGAGGCAGGGCGTCATGCAAAAGAGAGCTTGAGAGCCACAGGAGTCGGCCTGCCATGGCGTGCGTAAGATCCTCTTGGACGTTGCCGGCGCTGCCCGCACGGGGAGGAGGGGACGGGAAGACCCAGGTGGCGCAACGTGGCGTCGACCTCTGTATCTTATGATCACCCTGTTTCAGCGTGCTGCCAATACCGATTCCGAGTCCAGGAATGCGGCTCATCTGTTCGACAATGTCTGAGTGCCCAATTAAGTCATCACAAGCTCAAAAGTCAAGGTCGGCTGAGCTCTTGCTGTGCTCATACTCTGTAGCCTGCGATGGTGAGCCAGGTTGCTGCTCTTCTTGTCCAGCCATGTTGCAGCACCACGTATCACAGCAAAGCCGTCAGCCAACCAACCAGGAACATAGTGTCACTATGTTTCTGAGCCAACGGCTGCGAAGGAAGGATACGTCATGAGACATAGCAAATATGAGAAGGATGCAATACTGGGGTTAAGAACAGGAGCAGGAGCAGAGCGGATCAGAAGCAGGGGGTAGGGTCCATTGGGCTTGGCTCTGCTATTCGAAAGAAGCCCGCACAACCCTACTGGAATGAGTTCTTCTACGTACGTAATCTCGGGGTTGGACATAAACTCCTTTTAGCCAGACGCCCTTGAATGAAAACGACCTGGGATCGGAACATGCGTGTGGCGCCCGCCAAATTGCGGCCGCAGCGCTCTCTCGAGAACCGAACAGGGGCGAATCGCCAATCGACTTTGCATCATGGGGCCTCTGTCAACCCCCACTAATGTCCCCCTCCTCCTCCTCCTCCTCCTCCTCCTCCTCCTCTTTCCCTCTCCTCCTCCTCCCTCCTTCTCCTCCTCATCATTCCCCCTGTTTACTCGTCCTCGTCCCACCTCTGCCCTGGACGGCAAACGAGGCGCAAGCGCAGGGTGCGAGGTCGAGCGCACGCAGGAAAAGGAAAGACGAGACGAACACTTAGGTGTAGCTTGAGATGGAAAAATATCAGATCTGCAGGCAAGTTGTAACCATTTTTGGCAGGCAAGGGCCCACGAGGTCGAGAGAGATGGCTGGCAACGAAAGAGAGAGGAGTGACGACCTCAAAAACAGGCGAGTACCTCAAGAAACAAAGGCAAGACGAATGGGCTTGAGACAGGCTGGCTCTCAGGAGAAAGCAAGCCCTCGACCCCAAGGCTTCCCTGGGAGCCGGCATTTCAGCCCGAATTGGGCTTTTGACGGCCCAGGCCAGGAAGGGGGCCCCAGGAGAGCGGCAGCAGTGAAACACCTCTGGAAACCTCTTCGGCTGGGACCCCTTTTCTTCATCAGAGCAACATAACTTTGGGAGGTCCGCATGGAGTTCTTGGGTCGGCGCTGGATCCCCTGCCAAGCGCGCGGAGCGCGTCCTGGTCGGCGCCAGCAGAAAATCCCAGCCACGAATTCAAGAAATCCCCGTGGAACTCCGAAAACGTATGCGTATGCGGTTTTCTTCTTCGAAGAGAGCCCTTCCGTCAGGATCCCTTCTCTTCATGGCGAGACGCTGCGGATGGCGGCAATGCAGCGCGGCACTGTCGGCGGCAGGGCGTCCCTTTACAGCTCGGCATCTCCCATCTGCAGTGTCTCATGAGCGGGGGGCTGCGACAGGGACGATGAGCTCAAGGGGGAGGCTCCGCTTGTATAGCAGCCCGAAGATGTTCGCTCGAAGGTGAGGTCAGTTGATGGCCCTACTCCTGGTCTCCTCTCCCACCTCCTCCTCCTCATCCTCCTCCTCCTCATCATCATCCTCATCCTCATCCTCATCCTCATCTCATCCTCATCCTCATCCTCATCCTCAGCATCATCAGTATCATCAGCATCATCAGCAGCATCAGCATCAGCATCATCATCAGTACCATAATCATCAGTACCATAATCATCATCATCATCATCATCATCATCATCATCATCATCATCATCATCATCATCATCATCATCGTCATCATCATCATCATCATCGTCATCATCATCATCATTATCTTGATCATCATCATCATCATCATCATCATCATAATCATCATCTTCATCATCAATATCATCATCATCATCAGCAGCATCATCATCATCACCATCATCATCGTAATCATCATCAGGACAATCCTCACTATCACTAATTCATCATCACACTCTCCCTCATAATTACTACTCTGATCATCCGCATCAGCATCACTCATCACAATCACCATCATCGCCATCATCGTCATCTTCGCGGTCGTTCTCGTCGCCTGACCTCCATCACCGTCAATCGCCCCCGCCGCAGCCCTCCGGGACGCTTACCACCCTCCAGCCGCGCCCGCTTCTCAAGGCGGCGCTCCACGCGGCCCTCCAGGCAACGCCGCATCTCTGCCCCGACCGCCTCCGCGGTCTGCTTGGCCAATAGCGCCACGCGCGGGTGAAGCCCGCCGGGTGCTCGCCGAGTCCCCGCAACCCTCTCTGGACCTCTCCCAAGGTGCGCCCTGACCACACCTCCGAGGCGGCGAGAGCGAGAGAGGGGCATCGGCACCGGCATGTCTCACGAGCGACGGGCGTACCCATGTCCATACCCACGCAGCCCAGATGCCCAGGCGAAATCACACAGCTACGCCTCGCGCGGGGCATCCGCGCAGGGCCGCCCTGCACCCATGGCGCGGCCGACAAATCCGGCCCGCGCTGCCGTGGATGTGGATATGGATGCCGTGGACATGGATGCCTTCTCAGACGTCGCATTTGCTTCGTAACGTTGGCCTCCAGGGATCCCCATCTCTTCCCCAAGGTCCTGCTTATCATCCCGAGCAATTTTTGGACGCCCCCGGGATCAGGAACCGGCCCCCGGAGGCCGAACATGCCGTTGAAACGGCCGCCACAATGTCGTTTCGTCGCCCGCATCTGAGAGAATGTCTGCCCAAATCTCCGACGCCTTGACTTTCTCACGCCGTGGACCCCCAGAGGTCTGGAGCCGTCCCCCACGAACGGCTGTTCATCCTGAGTCGTCTTGGTCACTGTCCCAGGGCCCCAAGGAGGGCCCTACCGAGGCCGAGAACAGCCCATCCCCTCCCTGGCCGTGATTTTTCCACGGTGAGGGAAGGTCCAGCATGTATCCTCTCAGATGGGAAAACTGCAGAAGACTAACTTTCGGAGCTCCGAACAGAGCTCTTGGATCAGCGCTGGCACCCCACCCCTTGCGCGCGGAGCGCGCCGAGGGTGGCGCCAGGGGCGCCACCAGGCCCTAGGCGGAGCCAGGGCAGATCCAAGAACTCCGCGCGGAGCTCCCAAAGTTTACGTTTAGAGTCGAAAGTGGGCCCGAAAGAACAGCTGTCAAGAACACGAGCGCCCAAACACGAAGAACAGAACAGCACGCCCTCTGAGACCAGGGTTGTTCTCAACCCTCGTGCCAGCGGTATGCCGTGCTTCCTCCTTCGACCTCTGAGGACTGGCGAGCGCCGCGGTGGTCCTCCCGATGCGCTCGAGGGGGGCCTCCTGAGCAGGCCCCGCGCTGTGGAGCAGGCAAACGCCGCCCCGCGAGACGCACAGCCCGAGGTGCAGCACCGCGCTGCCCACCGGCAGCGAGCGCTCCTCCTCAGGGCGGTGTCAACGATGCGCCAACACCAACCTTTGCGGGGCCAGTCCGCCTGGCACCGGGATGCACAATGGCATGCCAGTGCTATGCGCCCCTCTCGGAGGCGCACGTCCGAACCGAGCCCGTGACACAAGCATCTCCTGGTATACCGTTACACCCAGCGGTGCGGCCAGAGAGCGTCCGCCACCAGGCACGCACTGTAAACATTCTCAGAGCGCGCGCGTCGCCCCTGGGGGGCCCACGCACGCACAGTGTCGTATGCGCGGGTGTTGCCGATGTACGTTCGCCACCTGGGGAGCCCCCGACCCCATCGGGCCAGCTGCTGTTGGCCATTTTCGGCATGGGGGCCTTCTGCCTGGCCTCAGGACCCTCAAAAAGCAGCTCGGGATGAAACGCTAGTCCTGGAAAAGGAGTCGATGGTTCAGGGTCGAAAGCACCTCTGTGGGTCCACGTCTTTGAAAATCAGCTAAACGACGGATGCCTGGGACCAGCCGATGGCCCAGGGCCCCAGGAAGCAGTGGATATGGACATTCTCTGACCTCGCGAGGGTCCGACGATATCTATGCACACTGCCTCCTGCTTGGACATCGGCTCTCCAAGCGCGGGGTAGATGTGTGCACGCACGCACATACATATTTGTATGTATATATATATATGTACACACATGTGTAACGTGTGCATGTATACACATGTATACACATGTGTGTATGTATGTGTATATACACATACATACACATGTATATATATACATATATATATATATATACATGTATATATACATACATATGTACATATACGCATGTATGTATACATATACATATATATATATACCCGCCACTGTGCCCTTGAACCACGAATTGGATTCTCCTCGGGTCCAGTGTTCGATCCCGTGGAGCCTCAGTCCTCGACCCTGAGGTGCCCTCTGAGGGGCCCTCTGAGGAAGAGGGCCTCGAGAAGCAAAAAACAGTTACTTCCCTGACGTGTTTCAATGTTTTTCGGTTTCTCCACCGTTCGAGCTTCCGACGCCGCAAGACGCATCAAGAGATCCAAAAGACCATCCAAAGACAGCCTCCGAGGCCGCAAAGAGGGCTCCAAGACGGCCCAAGAGCGCTCCAAGACAGCCAAAGGAAACGCCTCAGACAGCCTAAAAAGGCCGCAAGGCAGCCCCAAGAGGGGCGTAAGAGGGGGAACTCGAACCAAAAATCCGAGCCTTCCACCCCAAGAAGCTCCCAAGAGGCTCCCAGGAGACCCCAAGAGGCCCACCAGAGGCCTCAAGAGGCCCAAAAGAGGCTGAAAAAGAGGGCCCCAGAGGCCCCAAACCTGTCCCCATGAGGCCCCCGAGGGCGCTCCGACGAGACCCCAAGAAGCATCCCTGAGGACTCTGACCCACAATTCAGGCACGGTGGCGTCATGCGCCGAAGGCCATCGTCTATATATATATATATATATATATATATATATATGTATACACACGCATTTCTTTATAATATCTAAACTGTTCCATCTTCGGAATCCTGGGCCCAAGATCGGTGTACGGTTGGCTCACGTGATGGCACTGTGCACGGTGGTTTCTGTCAACCCGTGGATCGTTCAATATCCAGCGATCGCGACTTTCCAATTGACCAAAACGTCCGATGTCGGCGCTTTCCGGGCCACTCACAGTGTTGAACATTGAGGTCCCGCGCAGGGCTCGCCTTCCGTCTCAGCACGCAGCGCGAAGGGATTTTGTTTGCGTTCGCCTTCCTGGCCAAACCAGAACGGCGTACAGACCGATCCTGGGCCCAGCCTGGGCCCGTGCCGACGGTGCGTTGCTGACGTCGTCAAGATCCTGGCCCTCGCAGTCCAGCAGCGCGGTCTGCGCCCCCGCCTCGCCGCTACCGCCGCCTGCGGCGTGTGAAAAATATGGACAACAGGGTTTGGTAAGTTCCGGCCTCGGATGGGGGCTTCACCAAACCCCAGGAGAATCGAAAAACGGCACAAGGTGACAAGCTGGCCTAGGGGAGGTGATGGACACCTCGGGGCTACGGTCGAACCACAAGGGGTCCTCAAGGCGTGGCGAGAGAGAAAAAGACGGAGATACTGGGCGAGAGAGAGAGAGAGAACGAGAGAGCCAGAAAAACATATATATATACACACAATTATATATACATAGACAACTTGACATATATATATATATATATATATATAATATATATATATATATATACACATATAACGGCGCACCGGGTCCGGGGGCCCGGGGCCGGGACCTCGACCACAAATGTGGGCTCCGGGGGGCCCGGAGGCTCGTCGGGGCTTGCCGGAGGCCTCCCCGGTCAGACAAGACGGCCCCAGGAGCGCCCAAGACGGCCCAAGAAACTTCCAAGAGGCCTCCAAGAGGGCTCCGAGATGCTGAAGATGGCCTCCAGACGTCCAAGGACGCCCCCAAGAGGCCCCAAGAAGCCTCCAACATGCGTCCCAAGAGGGCCCCTAGACGCAAAAATTTGCCCATTCCCTTCGTAAAACGTACATTTTCAACAAAGTTGTCTTTTGGGCTTTCCGACGTTACAGGACGGCCCAAGAGGCGCCCAAGACCGCCCCAAGACGGCCCAAGAAGCTTCCAAGAGGGCCCCAGGACAGCCCAAGAGGGCCCCAAGACGGCCCAAGAGGCGCCCAAGATGGCCCAAGAGGGCCCCAAGACGGGCCCAAGAGGGGGCCCAGAGGGGGACCACGAACCGCAAGCTCGAGCCTTCCGCCCCAAGAGGCCGCCAGGAGGCCCCCAGGAGGCCCCTCAAGAGGCCCCAGGAGACCCCAGACGTCCAAGGACGCCCCCAAGACGCCCCAAGAAGCCTCCAACATGCGTCCCAAGAGGGCCCCTAGACGCAAAATTGGCCCATTCCTTCGTAAAACGTACATGTTCAACAAAGTCGTCTTTTGGGCTTTCCGACGTTACAGGACGGCCCAAGAGGCGCCCAAGACCGCCCCAAGACGGCCCAAGAAGCTTCCAAGAGGGCCCCAGGACAGCCCAAGAGGGCCCCAAGACGGCCCAAGAGGCGCCCAAGATGGCCCAAGAGGGCCCCAAGACGGGCCCAAGAGGGGGCCCAGAGGGGGACCACGAACCGCAAGCTCGAGCCTTCCGCCCCAAGAGGCCGCCAGGAGGCCCCCAGGAGGCCCCTCAAGAGGCCCCAGGAGACCCCAGACGTCCAAGGACGCCCCCAAGAGGCCCCAAGAAGCCTCCAACATGCGTCCCAAGAGGGCCCCTAGACGCAAAAATTGGCCCATTCCCTTCGTAAAACGTACATGTTCAACAAAGTTGTCTTTTGGGCTTTCCGACGTTACAGGACGGCCCAAGAGGCGCCCAAGACCGCCCCAAGACAGCCCAAGAGGGCCCCAAGACGGCCCAAGAGGCGCCCAAGATGGCCCAAGAGGGCCCCAAGACGGGCCCAAGAGGGGGCCCAGAGGGGGACCACAAACCGCCAGCTCGAGCCTTCCGCCCCAAGAGGCCGCCAGGAGGCCCCCAGGAGGCCCCTCAAGAGGCCCCAGACGTCCAAGGACGCCCCCACGACGCTTCGCGCCACCAATTTCTTCTCACAACGATTCCTGGGTCTGTGACTCAATAGAACCTAAGCGCGCGCGAAGCGCGCGCGTGGTTCTAGTATATATGTATGGGTATACACGTATATGCATAAATACACAAGCGGCACGTGCGTGCACAGGCTCATACAAAATCAACTGCAGCACGTGCACATCATAGCCAATTGACAAGACGAGGAATCTGAAGTCAGATCCGAAGAGAAGGAAGATCGAGGTGGAGAAGCAGAGGGAAACGGAGAGGAGGAGGACAATGAGGATTACCAGGAGGAAGTTGGGAAGAAGGCACAACAGCGAGATCGCACTCGAACGCAGGTGGGGTTGCCACACCTTGCGATGTGTGTTTGTGGCACAGGAGGGCGTTCCACACCTTGCGATTGCGGTTGGCAAGTCACAAAGAACTACATTGTAAGACCGTGACGTCGCGATCTCTGCGAGGGGTGGGCCCGATGTTCAGAATATTGAAGAACTCCCGAACGGAACGGCCAAACACATCGCAGATGGGACGGATTCAAATCATCGCCTCTGAACTCTACTCTCTCAAACTATACCTGCGCACGCCTACAGAAAGAGAGAGAGAGAGATAGAGAGAGAGAGAACAACATGACAGTGATATAGACGCACATATATGGGATTGGGAGAGACGGGGGGGGAGAGAGAGAGAGAGAGAGAGGTATATACATATACATATACATACATACATGCATACATACATATACACATACAACATAAGTACAAACAGGGGGGATAGAGAGGGGGACTAAGAGGGAAACCTATATATACATCTATATGTCTACATCAATATATATATATACATACATACAAAAAGGAGAGAGATAGAGAGAGAGAGAGATAGAAAAACATAACAAGCAAACAAAATCAAGAGAGAGAGAGAGAGAGAGACACAGAGAGACAGAGAGAGAGAGAGCGAAGTATACGCCACCGTGTCCTCAGGTCCTTGACCTAATCCCGTAAGCCTCAGTCCTCAAACTGGGGACTCGTTAAGGGGCCAAGGCACCGAATCTCAAATCTTCTTGGGTGGGCTCACCCGAAATTTCCCGAATGTCTTTTGCGGGGCCAGAAATGCCCCAAGTCGTGCCAAGAGAGCCCCCAAAGGCCGCCCAGACGGTCTAAAGGTGTCCCGGATCGCCGCACGACCTGTCCAACACGCGCAAGATGACCCAAAGACAACCCCAGAATCCTTCGAGACGCCCCAACAGCCTTCCAAAGAGGGCCCCGAGGTTCGTCAGTGGGCTTTGACGTTCCAAAACGCCCCAAGGTCCCAAAAGGCCCCCAAAACCGCCCCAAGAGGGCCCCAGAGGCCCCCAAGAGGGCCCCAAGACGGTCCAAGAGACGCCCAAGACGGCGGACGAGGGCCCCAAGCTGGTTTCAAAAGGGGTCCAAAAGGGGGAACGCGAACCGAACATCCAAGCCTTTCGCCCCAAGAGGCCCCCACGAGGCCCCCGCGATGCCCCAAGAGGCATCCACGAGGCCCCAAATGCCTCAACGAAAGCCCAAAAAGATCCAAAACAGCCCCCCGGAGGTTTCAAAACTACCTCGAGGAACCCCCCGCGAGGCCTCGACTAGATCTCAACGAACTTCCCAATATGCTTCAGACCCACAGCCCAAGCGCGGTGGCGGGGCGGGTCGAGGGCCATTAGATGCGCCGCCTCCTGCGGATTTGCCACAAGAGTGAACGGCGTGTCAAATGTCTGGCAAACTTGTGGCATTCTTAAAAAACTGCACGTGGGGTCTCGGCCCAGCCCGCCGGCCACCCAGAAAGCTACGGGCGCCGCCCTTCCCGTCGGCTTATGCGCTTGAAATGGCTTGAAGATGGCCTCCAAGATGGCCACGAAAGCCCCCCAAAAGCCCAATATGGTTTCCAACAGTTATCCCAAGGTGCCTCCCAGACCGCAAAAATGGTTCCCAAGAGATCCCAAGACGACCCAAGGGGCCTCAAGGAGTCCCTCCACCAAGACCCGAAGAGGCCAAAACCATTGATACGCTTTGGGGTTTTGAAGGGCTGAAGCATTTATCTGACAGCGGCCTTCCAAGTGCCCGAAACGGCCCAAAACGCCCCACCAAGCAAGACTGCTTCAAGATCGCCCATTCGGCCTCCAAGATAGCCCCAGGACGGCCCAAGAAACTCCCAAACCGCCCCCCCCCTCCAAGGGCCCCAAGACGGCCCAAGACGCTTCCAACACGCCCAAAATGGTTTTCACGACGATCCTAAAGCGCCCTAGAAAAGGCCCCAAGACGGCCGAGAGAGGCTCACGAAACGGCGTCAGACGTTTGCCCAAACAAAACATGCGGCCATATAGGCGCATCAACATAAAAACACGGGACGGTGGTGATTCGCCGCAGGTGGTGTGTATATGTATATGTATATATATATATATTATATATATATATATATATATATATATATATATATATATATATATATATACATATATATACATATATACATATACTAGAACCACGCGCGCGCTTCGCGCGCGCTTAGGTTCTAGCCGTGGCCAAGGAACTCGACGACGACGACGACGAAGGACGCGACGACGACGACGACGACGACGAAGGGCGTCGACAAGGCAACCGCGACGGTGAAGCGCCCGCCAAGGCTTCGCAAATCCGAGAGGGCTGTAGGGTGGCGTGCTGTTCGCGTGCGAGCGACAGAAATCATACAACGTGGCATCATTGGGCCTTCTTGGCGGCCCACTTGGGGCTTGTTGGGACTCGTTTGGGGCCCTCGAAGGCAGTCCTGCTCCTGGGCGGTCTTTGGAGGCTGGGGCCGTTTTGGGGTTCTTTGAAACCGTCTTGGGGGGCTTTTGTGGCTCTGGGCCTTCTTGGGAGCCACATGGGCTCTTCTGAGGTTGTTGTTCTTGGGCCGTCATCGGGCTGTCGTGGTGTTCTGGGGACCGATTCGGGGCCGGTATCGGGGAGCCCTTGGGGGGCCTCTTGGAGCCTTCGGGGGCTTCTTGGTGCATCCTTGGAGCCTCGTGGGGTAGAATACCGGAATGTTCGGCTCGTTGTCTCCCTCTTTGGCATCTCTTGGGGCCGTTTTGGGGCTCTCTTGGGCTCTTTTGCTGTTTTTGTTCCTCCTCCTCGTTTCCTCCTCCTCCTCCTCCTTCTCGTCCGTCCTCCTCCTCCTCCTCCAATTCCTTCTTCTTTTTCTTCTTCATCTTCTCACCCTCATCCTCCCGCCGCTTCTGCTCTAGCTCTCTCTCCAACTGCTCCTCCTCCTTCTCCTCCTGCTCCTCCTCCTTCTCCTCCTGCTCCTCCTGCTTCTGCTCTAGCTCTCTCTCCTCCTGCTATCTCCTCCTGCTTCTCCTCCTGCTCCTCCTGCTTCTCCTCCTAGCTCCCTCCTTTCCTCCTGCTCCTCCTTTCCCTCCTCCTGCTTTTCCTCCTCCCTCCTCCTCCTCCTCCTCCTCCTCCTCCTCCTCCTCCTCCTCCTTCTCCTCCTCCTCCTCCTCCTCTTCCTCCTCCTTTCGTTGGAACATCCTGTCGCCCCCAGCGCGGGGAGGCAGTGTGGACCTGCTCAGTGAAGGAAGTATCCATCCTGGAAAGATATCGGAAGCTCAGAAGCCATGTAAACCAACCTGGGACACTCTCAAACGCTTCTCAGGCCGTCCCAAAACGCTGGGCAGGTTAAAACAGGATCGTCTCGGAGCTCTCTCGGCTCGAAAACGAGCCCGAAGATGGGGCCGAGTGCCCCCAGAGATCTCCGGGGTCTAGCGCCCCTTCCTTTTCCTCCTTTGATCCCTCCTCCCTCTCCTTCTGCACGTCCTCCTCGTCTCCCGCACATTGCGGCTGGCAGCTCGAACGGGTCGTGCCGAATAGGGGATTCAACCGACGGCCCCCGGCAATGTTCGCATTCGATTTACCTGGAGTCGACACCCCTGACACGGGTTTGGCGTGGCCCACAAGAAGATCCACCTAGCTCCAGAGATCAGGTTCGCATAGCATCTTGGATGCCTTTCTCGCCGGCGCATAAGAACCAAATTATGAGTTTGTTTCGCTTAGACACTCTGGGGGGTGGCCCAGGCTCCAGAGGCCCAGAGCCCGCCGCCGCGAACGCGCCAGACGCCGAAAGTGCATAGTTTGAAACGCCCTGCGGCACTGAGCAACGCTTTCAATCTGCCTCCGTATTGGGAGCGCGTTGGCGGGGCACAACAGGCGCAGGAAAAACATGACAACGCCTGGGCATTCGAGGCAAACGGATCATGACGGCTTGGAGGATTCGCCAGGGGCGGGCTGGCCCACAACAGGCTGGCCGACAACGGGCTGGCCGATGGCGACCTGGGGCAGCCGCGCGCTGGCCGACTGGATCTCGGGCAAGCATCTTTGGCAGCACAAGCGCGCCATGACACGCAATTTGACGGTGGCGCAGACGATCGCGGCGATGCTCAGAGCCGGGTGAACCAGCCTCACCAGGCGAAAGACTCTAGGATCACCACCTGTATCCACAACTAACGTGACGGCGTTCATGACTACACCTAGTCCAACCATTACGTAGAGCGGCGCGCCCAGGTGCAGGAAGCAATTGCACGGACAACATTGGCCCACTTTCTCGAGTCCCTCGCAGCAACACGGCGCGCAGATCCGGGACGCAGACATGACGATGGCGGTCACGAGGATGATATAGCCAGCCGCGCTCCCCACGATGAGATAGGTCGCGGCCTCTCCACCACCCATCCCTTCATCATCCTGTTCGGCATTCCCCGCGATGAACAGCAAGAAGTTGATGACGAAGCACAGCGCAATGAGGCCCAAGTATACCCCCTGCGCCAGTGCGGATGTGGCAAGGCAGACGCAGCACGCCGGGGCGGGATGGCCCATGGCGGCAGGCGCCCGCACAGGCAGCGGCCCTTTGCTCGCCCACCTCCGTGAGCCTTGAGCCAAACTGGCTACGGGAACCAAGTTATGAGCTTCTTGGGGAGCCTCTTGGGAGGTGCGTCTCGGAATGTTTTGGGGAGCCTCTTGGGGCCTCTGGGGAGCCTATCGGCGCCTCCTGGGGGCTCTTGGAAGCGCGCGCTTAGGTTCTAGCCTCCTCCCCCCCTTCATTCTCGTCCTCGTCGTCGTCCCTGCTCGGTCTCCTCGTGCTCCTGCTCCTGCTCCTGCTCCTGCTCCTGCTCCTGCTCCTGCTCCTGCTCCTCCTCCCTCCTCCTCCTCCTCCGCGTGCTCTTCGTCGTCGTCGTCCTCCTCCTCCTCCTCCTCCTCCTTCTCCTTCTTCCTCCTCCTCCTCCTCCTCGTCCTCCTCCTCCCCTCGCTGGAAACATCCTGTCACCCCCAGCTCGGAGACGCAGCGTGGACCTGCTCAGTGAAGGAAGTATCCATCTTGGAAAGATATCGGAAGTTCGGAAGCCATGTAAGCCGACCTGGGACGTTCTCAGGCGCTTCGCCTGGGGCATTGATGTGGCCCCTCGAGGCCCTCTTGGGCGCAGTCTGGGTCCCCACGGGGACTCCAGGATGGCAGGAAGAGGGGCCCTAGGTCGGTGACGCGGGCGCTCTGTCGCGTGACAACTGTTTGGGCCACCTCGGAACTCTCTCGGGGCGCTCTCGGGGCCCTCTCGGGGCCTTCTTGGGCGAGTCTCGGGCCCCCGAGGTGAGCGAAAGAGAGGCCCAAGGTCGGTCACGCGAAAGCTCTTTCGCGTGACCGATGTTGGCCATTATTGGAGCCCTCGCGGGGGCAAAGTAAGGCCTCCTGGGGACCCTGTTGGGTGTTATTGGTGACCTCTTGGGGCTCTTTTAGGGCCCCTGGCCCTCTCGAGACCCTCTTAGGGCAATTTCTCGCTCCCACTGGGATTCCAATATGACAGAAAATGCGGCCCAAGATCGGTCGCGCGAGCGCTCTCTCGCGTGACCGATGATGATGCCTTCTTGGAACCCTCTTGGGGCGTTCTTGGGGCCTTCTCGGGGCCATATTGGGCTTGTCTTGAATCTCGAGGACTGCCGAAAGAGAGCCCATGGCCGGTCACGCGAGCTCTCTATCGCGCGATCTATGTTGGGCACTCGTGGATCTCTCTTGGAGTCTTAATCGGGCCCACATCAAGACCCTCGTGGGGCCATTTCTGCCCCCTACTGGAGCTCCACGATGGCCGACAGAACAACCAAAGCTCGGTCACGCGGGAGCTCTTTCGCGTGACCGCTCTTGGGATCGCGTTTAAAACCCCCTGCTAAATTGGCCTAAGCTCGTTCACGCGAGCGCTCTTTCGCGTGACCGATGTTGGGACGGTCTTGGGGTCCTCTTGAACCCCTTTGGGGCTCTCTCGCAGGCCCTGATGGGGCCACCTTTGGCTCGCATCGGGGCTCCAAGATTGCCGAAAAAGGGGTCAGTGAAAGAAGTGTCCATCTTGGAAAGATATCGGAAGTTCGGAAGCCACGTAAGCCAACCTGGGACGTTCTCAGGCGCTTCGCCTGGGGCATTGATATGGCCCTCTCGGGTGCAGTCTGGGTTCCCACTGGGACTCCAAGATGGCAGGAAGAGGGGCCCTAGGTCGGTGACGCGGGCGCTCTGTCGCGTGACAACTGTTCGGGCCACCTCGGAACTCTCTTGGGGCGCTCTCGGGGCCCTCTCGGGGCCTTCTTGGGCGAGTCTTGGGCCCCCGAGGTGAGCGAAAGAGAGGCCCGATGTCTTCTGGGAGCCTCCTAGGCCGCCATGGGAACTCCTACGCGATGACAGCCCAACAGGCGAACATACGATAAATAGACGTTTTCCCACAGGAATGAAACGATGTTGGCTCCTTGCGGCTCTCTTTAGAGTCCTGTTGGGGGTCGCTTGGGGTGTCTTGGAGGCTTCGGAAGCTAATCTTGGAGACCATGTTGGGCGTCTGGCAGCGATTTTCGGACGTCCTGGGTCTGTTTGGGAGTTTCTTGGTGTTTCCTTGGCGCCTTCTCGCAATCTTCTGTGAGGCTTTCGGGCTCCCCGAGATCCCCGGAGCCAACGTTTGCGAACGTCTTGGGCCATTCGTGAGCCGTGCCGACAGCGAAAAAAAGCAATGTGTTAAAAATGTATGGCTTACAAAGAGAATGAAGCTATTTTGGCCGCTTGAAACTGCATTTGGGGCCCTATTTGGTGTCGCTTGGAATGTCTTGGGGACTTCTGAAAGCGTCTTCGAGGCCATGTTAGGCGTCTAAGAACGACCTTCGGGCGTCCGGCGTCTGTTCTGGGGCCTCTTGGACCCTCCTTGACGCCGAAGCCCTGTAAAATCACACGGAAAATGAGCCCCGGAGCCCACATTTGCGGTCGAGGTCCCGGCCCCGGGCCCCCGGACCCGGTGCGCCGTTATATGTATACACACAAACATACACATACATGCATACATACATTCTTGCTGGGGCGATGCGCGGGCGCCGCGCTTCCGCGCCCAACTCTGCGGGCGCCGCGGCGCGCGCGCGGCGGAGCGCGGTGTATGTTGACTGTCTCATTGCACCCCTTCGGTACTTGCGGGTCTGGGAGCGAAAGGGTTCGTGGCATCTACCTCTGCGATGCGGAGAGCTGGCGGCAGAGATCCCCGAATGACTTTTCAGTATTCAACTGTTGCTTGCTCCGCCCAGTTCGCCCGGGGGCGACCTACTCTCTCGCGCGCCCACTGTCTGGGTTGCAATGTGACCGGGTCGAATGTTACCCCCTGCGAAGGATGGGGGGGTTCGGCTCGGACAATGCTTCGGTCGAGTAATAGTCTGTTCCTGGCGTGCGCTGCCCTGAATTTGATGATGGGTTTGTGTTCGGCTCCTCCTTGTCGGAGCGGGTTTCCGGCCGCTTCGTAGACTCTTTCATTCGCGTTGGCTCTGTTGGCGTAGGTTCTTTGGAGTTGCAAGATTTTGCGGGGCCCTCTGAATTGAAGAGCGCCAAATCTAGTCAATGTGCCTTGTGCGAGCGGGGCTGATTACAATCCGTGCAGGAGCGTAGATTTGTTGGCTGCGTCTTGCAGTTGCAGATGGGTATTGGCGGGCAGCTGCTATGTCTCCAGAACAAACCAATTTTCTTCAGAATGGCCATGCGTTCCCGGCTTCGTGCTTGCACTTCCCGCGTGCTGTCGCATTCGTCGTCCAGGCGACATCCTAGGTATCTGACCTCGTCCACGCGGTTAATCCTGGCGCCATCAGTAACATGTACGTTGGGATGGCCGTGGGCTGCGACTACCTCGCGTCGCCCCTTGTTCAAGTTCATTCCACATATTGCTCCTTTGTGTTCGATTGCAGACAGTAGCTCGCCCAGTGACCCGGCGTCTTTGGCGACGGCAATCGCGTCGCCAGCGTAAAGAATATCATCGAAATTCGCCCCCTGTGCCCTGTGCCCCGCAATATGCTCTTCAACGGCTTGGTGGGCATCGGAACATGACAGTCATGGCCACCAAGAGCGAGCATGGCGACGCGGGGCACCCCTGCCGGATTCCAGAGTCCTGCGGGTACAAATCGGACGTCTGGCCATCGTGCTCGACTTTGAACTTGGGGTATCGATGCAATGACTTAATTACATTCAGCAATATAGCAGGCACTCGCATACTCTGCAACGCCGAAAACAAACATTTCGCGTGAGTTCACCAAATGCTCTTTCCCAGTCTAGTAAGACAAGAGAGACCTGTTGGCCCGTGGTTTCTGTCTCTTCTGCGGCCCTGCGCACGCCGCGCACGGCTGCCAACGTGGACTGTTTAGCTCGATATCCGAACTGCGCCTATTGCGCGCGCGCCCCCGAGCCGGCCGCTAGTCGTTGTTGCATCAACGGCGCGCAAACTAGTCGCTGTTGCGCATTACGTTCAGTATAGATATCGGCCAGTGGCAAGTAGTTGGCTAGATTGATCGCGTCTCTCTTTTTGAAAATCAAAATGACGCGAGCTTCCAGAACATCTGACGGGGTGTGTTGGCTGCCCTCCCGCTCGCTGCAAAAAAAAAACCAAGATTGGGTCCAGGGCGTGCTCTGCCAGTCCCTTGAAGATCTCAGCGGGTACGTCATCGGGCCCCGGGGCCCTGCGGCGCTTCAATTTGTTTTATTGTAGCTGTCAAGTCTCCCTTGCGTAGAGACCTAAGGTCAACGTTGCACTGTTCGGCGACAATTGGAGCAATGCTATGAGCTGGGCTGTCGGCTCGTTGGCGCCACCGTTGTTCTGTCGCCAAATGTTTGGCCATCTCTTCTGCAATTTGGCGTCGCGGGATGGGCGCGCCTCACTTCATTTTCGAGTGGTACGGTTGCGGCTGGCTATCATTTCTAAGCGTTCTGCTTCCTATCCATCTGTCACGAACATCCAGCTCCTCGCGCAAAGTGCTCAGGACGCGGCACCATCTGTCTTCTCGGCGGCTGCTGCGGAACACGTGTGCGAGAGCAGCGAGGCATCCAAGTTTGCCGGAGGCCAACATCCTCTGCCTTTGGTCAAGACGTCTGTCGCTCCGTCGTGAGATGGTTTGGCGTTGGGCCTCGCGTCGGTCCCTCGGAAGAAGCGCGAGCTCGTTTCGTGGCTTGCCTCGCATGGCCGATGTCCTCCGTGGCCTGGTGGAAGCAGTCGTTGACTCTCGTCCGCTCTTGCGCGTTGCATTCCCTGTATCTGGCGGTGCTTGGTCGCTGCGATTTGTCGACGGCTTTAAACTTGATCCGAATCGTTGCGGTGGGCGGGTAGTGACCTGACGAGATGTTGGCCAATGTGCCCGCCTCGCAATCGCGGGCAGAGCTGCGCCATCTTTGCGCGGCCAAGAAGAAGTCGAATTATTCGCGCGTTCCTCTTTTGAAAGGGCTGTGCAACGTCGTTCCCGTTTCTCTGTGCGCGGCGAATTTGCTTTAGGCCTCCTGGACAAATGCGCCCGCTGCCTTTCGCCGATGCGCCCGGCAGAATCAGGGAGAAGCGCCGGTTATACGCGGAATCTTCGGCTCGCCCCAACGGTTTCGCGGTTGCTGGATCAAGCGCGTTTTCCGATGACCGTTGCCTCCTAGTCTGAAGTCGCGCAACGCGCTCTCGCGTTCCAGTCCCCCATGGCGCGCGCAGGGCCATTGCCCCGGCGTCTGGCGAGCCCCCTCTCGAGCGAAAGGCAGCCTGTTTGTTTTGTGTTCGATGGGAGGGGGGGGGCAGCGCGCGGGCCAGCGACAGCGCGCAGATGCGATCGCTCGCGGGGGTCGCGTCCAATGCGTGTTTCGCGCGTTCCTCTTGAAACGTAAACCCCGCGCCCGCTGAGAATCGCGCTGCGCCCCCAGTTTTGCCCCGCCGCCCCCCCCCCCCCCCCGCCCCGCACCGAAAAATATGGGTGGTATTTGTTCGCTGCTCTTTTGAGTTTGTATCTATATTGGTATCTTGCAATCCTACTACACCTATAGCGATGCTACGCATCCAAACTTCGGTTTCGCCTCGCTCCCCCGCAAGCTGCATGCCTCTGGCGTTGAGTGATGCAATTCGAGTTGAGTGTCCGTATTTCCTTGGCTCATCCAATAACACTGGTGCGTTGGTCTCCTGGGCCTAGGCCCGGGCGTCGTTCCCCTTCCCTTCAACGCTTGCGTCGTTGGCCTGCGCCCCCCGCGCGCCGCTCGACGTTTCGCCGCGCGCGTTCGTCTCCGTCTGTCCTGAGCGCCAGCGCTGCGGCATCCGCGATTAGCATTGCGAGCGGGCGCGCGCGCGCGGCTGGTCGGTCTCCGCCGGGGGCGCCCCCGCGGCTGATCCGTCGCGCCTCTGACGGCGCCGCTGCCGCGCGGGCTGCGCGCGCGCGCTCGCGCAAGCAAAGATATGCGCGCGCCGGCAGAGACGACCGGGCGCGCGAGCTTCTGCTCTGCCCGGCCCCCCCACGGGATGGCGCTGGGCTTCTGCCGCGCCTCCCGGCGGGGGGTGGGGAAGAAATCGCGCGCGCGCTGCTTCAATGTGGCGGCAGGCGGGGGCGGGCGGGCCGGGGGGTGAGCAGGGGGGGGGGGGGGGCGCGCAGAGGCGGGCCGTTCGGCTCACATCTGATTGCGACAAAGACTATGGATCATGGCAGTTTTGATCGTCATCATCAATGGCGGATCGCTGCTGCTCGTCTCCCCCGCCCCCTCCAGCGGTCTCGGGGCGAGCGAGAACCCCCTTCCATGGCGGGGGGGGGGCGAGGGCCAGCAGGGGGGGGAGGCGCGGGAGAGGGGCGAGGGGGGGGGGGTGGGGGAGGCAGGGAGAGACCAAAAGAAAAATGCACCGGCTTCACCTCCGAACAACGCCCATCGCCGCTTGCCTCCGTCGCCGCCGGCGCCGGTTGACCCCGAGTTCGTTCTGCGCGACCGGCCCCGGGAAGAAGGGGGGGGGGGCCTCGCGCGCATCAGCGGGTGCTGGTCCACGAACGGGCTCCCTGCGCTAAAAGACGAAGGATTTCCCGGGCTCTGGAAGGAGGCATGGGAAGGGCATGCTGAACCCAGAGGTTGCAAGGATCTACCTGGTAGATCCACGCGGTCGGGATCTACCAGGTAGATCCACGGATCTATCTGGTAGATCTACGAATTGGGATCTATGTCGTAGATCAACAGATCTGTCTGGGAACCAGTCGTTTTTTTTCGATGCTTTTCTTATCGCTTATAGAAAACGTGAATGTATTCAGTGTCGCGCGATATTTGTACTGACGCGTAGCGAAATGCAAACAGAACGCTGCGGCGATGGCCATTGCCATGCAGTGTGCTTCGCTGAACGGGCGGGCCAATCCGTGCATGCTCATGCGTCGACCCACGCCTGACCTACACACCAGCGGTACTTAAGTCGACACGCGCGCGCACTGCGCGCCCGCTGTAATCCGAGGAACGGATTGGCCCACGCGGCCTAACGTTGAGCCCCCGCCTAGGAGGAGGAAGACAAGGAGGAGGAGGGGGAGGAGGAGGAGGAGAACGACGAGGAGGAGGAGGACGAGGAGGAGGAGGAGGAGGAGGAGGAGGACGGGGAGGGGGAGGGGGAGGGGGAAATGGGGCCGGGGAGGAGGGGGGGAGGCTTTTGAGACGGAGGAAGCGGAAGCAGGAGGGCGAAACGGAGGGGGCAGCTGAGCAGGAGCAGCCAGCAGGTCCCTGCGTCCCTGGAGGTGCCCAGGTCGCTGCCGCCGTCGCCGTCGTCGTCGCTGCCGCCGTCGCCGTCGCGGTCGCCGCCGCCGTCGTCGTCGCTGTCGTTGCTCGCCGACGACGGCGGCGACAGCGACGGCGACAGAGACGGCGGCGGCCTCCACGCCGCGGCCTCGCGGTTTTTCCAGCTGGCCCCCGACCGTCTCGTGGCGGAGAGCGCGAAGCGAAGCAGCTTCTCTCGCTGCCGTGCCTAGTCCTCTACCTTAGCGTCTAACCCGTCACGGTGGCGGACGAACTCATCTATGGCGTCGCGCTCAGTCGTCTTCAGAAGTGCAACCAGATCACCCTTGGGAGGCATGCATGTTTGTTTTGTTTCTTCCTCCTTATCCCCTCGGACCTCCATTCGGGTGCTATTATGTTCTGCCAGGGCGCGGTGGAGACGATCGATCCCCGCCTGGATGTCGAAACGCACGGACCGCGCTAACGTGTCGCGGGTGCGCAGGTGCCGATCGGCCTCCACATTCATCCTTAACCAACGGAGCCTCTTTCTCTCGCTCGGCGTCAGCTGCGTCATTTCCTCGCGGTTGAGCTCTGGGCCCTGGCTGTCAGACGAGAGGGCTGGGAAGCGCGCGCACTTGGGATCAGGGCGCCCCAAGAGCGCGTGCTCCTCTGGAAGATTGTTCGGGCCACCCCCCCTCCCCGCCACCCCCCGCCCATCTGTCATTCCCCTCTCCATCCCCTCCATCCCCCCCCCCCCCCCCTTGCCTCTCTCCATCCCTCCGCCTTCCCTCCCATCCGCCCCCAGCCCTCCCGTCCGCGATGTCATGATATCGTTGCCGTTTTCGCTATCGGTATCGTTCTCGCTCTCACTCTCGAGAACCCTAACAGGCGGGCGGGTCAGTCGGGCGGACCCTATCGGGCGGGTCGGGCGGGCGGGGCACTAACTGAAGCCGTGTGCGCATCCAGCATGACGCATGAGAACCCTAACGCCCTCCCCCGCCCTCCATCCTCCAACCCCGCCGTTAGGGGTGGGGGGGGGGCCCGACCAATCCTCCGCGCTGAGAGGCCGCCGCACAATAGCCGTGCGCTCGTGCCACCAGGCAACCCAGCATTGCTGGGGACCCCAGAAATCGACGCTGACTCGCGCGTCGGGGGGGGGGGGGGCTGCGGGCTTCCCCCGCGCGGCACATTGAAATCGGAGCGCCCTGGGCTCGGGGGGGCTTCCCGCTTAATAGCTGGAACTCTCGGGCCTGAAACGGCGGCCGCGAACGGCCAGGGGCGCGGCGCGAGCGAGCTGAAAGAGCGGAGGGTGGCGAAGAGGAAATCATGAGGAAAAGGGGGGGGGGCGGTTCTTCCCCCGCAAGGGGCGGGGGGCGAAAAACTGTCAGTTCCCCCGCGCCGCCGCCCCCGAACGCCGGGCGCCCATCGAAATCCATCGCAGTCCATCGCTCAGCGATGGACTGCGATGGACCGCGATGGGCCCCAATGGATGGCGATGGGCGCCAACGGCGTTCGGGGGCGGTCACGCGGGGGGACTTTCCGTTCGTCGTGGTTAAATCGAGATTCGGCGAAGAGCTCAGGCGAGCCATCGAGATTCGGCGAAGAGCTCAAGCGAGCCACGGCGGCGAAGGCGCCCGACAGAGGATGGGGTCGCGACAGCGCGCGGGCTCTTCGTCCGAGCCTCCGTGGCCGCCGTCATCGCGGGCCGCCGCTAATCCTCTTGCTCCGGGCTCTTCGCCCGCGCCTCTTGCTCGCCCTTCTCCTGCTCCTCCTGTTGGTCACCCACCCTTCCTCTTCATCGACATCCTCCTCCTCCTCCAGTCCTTCTGCGCCTCCGCCATTCCCATCCTCCGCATCCTCATCCTCCCTCTCCCTTTCCCCCAGCCCCCCCTTCGCCCTCCTCCTCGTTCTCGTGCGCTTCCGCCTCCTCGCCGCCGCCGCCGTCTTCGACTCCGTCCATCGCCGTCGTCACCGCCCACCGCTTATCGCCACCGCCGTTGCGTCGTCGTCGTCGCCGCCCGCTCCAGCGTCGCCGATGGCGACGACAACGGCGACGACGACAACGGCGACGAAACAGCGGAGGAGACCGACAGTAGACGACGACGACGACGATGACGGCGGCATAGATCGGTGGTGGACGACGACGACGGCGAAGTAGAGGTGGTCGGTGCGCCCATCTCCGAAGCCGTTCGTCGACGTCGCCGCCCACCGCCAATCTATGCCACCACGTGGCCCCCGTCGGCTCGGGGCGGGGGTAGCGGCCAACCCCCCTGTCAAAAAAAACAGGCTCGGCTAGCGCACGCAGCGCGGGCGGCTCGCGATGCCGAGCATGTCTCGCCTGGCGGGCAGCCGCGGGGTCGTCGTCGTCGTCGGCGTCGCCGTCCTCCTCCTCCTCCTCATATTCGGCGCCGTTTCCTTTTTGACATCGGAATCGTGCCCTCTGCGGGCCCGCGTCGGGCCCTGGGGCTCGGCCGTCGCCGCAACTGGAGCCGCCTTGAAATCCCGCCAGCCCCCTGGGCACGGGTGGTCTAAGGCGTTTCCCTTTCCAACCTCCTGCATTTCCCTGCTCGGGAGGTTTACCTCCCCCCCCCCCCCCTGCGTTTGGACGGGGGAGGGGGGGGGGGGGGGGGGGGGGGGGGCATAGCAGCGTCCAAGATGGCGCAAGATGGCTCCAAGAGGGCCTCCGAGAGCGCAAGATGGCTTCCAAGATGGCCCAAGATAATGGTATACTGGTCAAGATAGCCTCCGACGCGCGCCCAAGAGGCCTCAAGACGGCCCCGAGGCGGTGCCAAGTGCCTTCCGAGGCCTCCAAAGACCCCCATGTTTTTGCCTTCTCGCTTTTTCGCCCCCGAAGGGCTCGCGAGGCCTCAAGATGGCCCCAAGATGGCCCAAGACAGCCCCAAGAGGGGCCCCAGAGAGCCCCGAGACGGCCCCAAGAGCGCCCAGAAGCGCTCCAAGGGCGGGCCAATAAGGTCCCAAGAAGACGGCATGATTGAGCATCCTAGGGGGGGGGGGGGGGGGGGGGGGGCAAGAATTGCCCCCCCCCCCCCCCCCCCCCCCCCCCCCCCCCCTCTCCCCCCCCCCCCACCCCACACACACACACACACTTCTTTAGCCTTAAGGGGCATGACGGCCCCGAGAGGCTTCCCAGAACCCCCCACAAAAAAAAAAAGAGCCCCAAGAGGGCTCCAAGACCATCCAACAGAGCCCCGAGAGGGCTCCAAGAAGCCCCCAACAGAGCCCAAAGAAGCCCCAAGACGGCCCTAAGAGGACCTCAGGAGAGCCCCAAGAAAGAGACCCAGGAGGCCCCAAGAGGGGCCCAAGAGAATCCCAAGAGGGATACCAAATGCCTCCAAGTTTCGGAACGCACGCGAGTTTAAGATACAAGTCGGTGCAACAGCCATTACGAGTCATCGAAATACCCCTCGCATCTCATCGAAGCACCATCGTAATTTGCACTGGTTTCCATCTTAAACTTCAATGCGGGAAGCCATGTGCGACGCTTGTGTTCTCGAAGACGGCTGCGCGACTGCATGCGGCATGCCGCCCCTGATTCACCAACTCCCCTGCTGATCGCTTCTGGATGGGCTGGCGGGGGTGCGCGAAGCGTCAAGAATGTTCGTCGCCCACCGCCGATGCGCGAGGTTCGGCGATGAGCTCGGGCGTGATATCGCGACCCCTCCCCCGCAGCGCGGACCCCACTGCAGCAGACATCCGAGCTTGCCGCGGGGGAGGGGGCGCCCGACAGCTGAGGGGTCACAATGACACGCCCGGGCTCTTCGTCCGAGCCTCCGTCGTCGCTGGCGTCGCCAGCCTCTCTCCATGCGCGAGGCGAGGTTCATTTGTTACGATCGGGCACGGTTCAGCGAGCGAGGCGTAGTTCCGCCGTGAGCCCGGCGATCGCCCCAGCGAAATCGTCGGGATACCGTTGCGACGTATGTAATTGCGCATGGTTGCCGACAATCGACCCCCCTACGCGGCGAGTCAGCGGGGCATATGACACCCCGTCCCGCGCCGGCCGCTCGCGCCCGTCAGTAAGGGTGGAAGCGATGATCCTACGCATGAGATCCTTGCGGGGCGAAGGGCGAGGTGAACGATGAGGGGGGGCGGGGAGGGGGGGGGGAGGAGGAGGAGGGCGGGGGGGATGGCGAGGGGGAGGAGGGGGGGGCGCGCATGGAGACGGAGGACTGGCGGCAGGACGGGGGGCCGAGGATTATGCAAGGAGGGACAAGGAAGTAGGAGGGAGATGGTCGCGGATGGGGGATAAGGAGGAGGACGATTTGTTTGCGCGACCCATCGCGGTCCATCGGTTGGCGATGGACGGCGATGGACCGCGATGGGGTTCGCTACATCTGTGCGCGCGTCGAGGTCACCCCCAGGGAGGGGGCCAAAACTGATGTGCATCGCCGGGGTCCTCGGGCACGGCACCCAGGAGTTCGAGAAGCTTCATGCGCCTCCCACCGAACGCAGCCAAGCAAATGGTGCGCCGTCGTGCCCTCAATAGCGCGAGCACGTCCGGCACGAAAGGGAACTTACACATGACGCTGTTGAGGGGCTGCTCGATCACGAAAAAACAACCTCTGGATCGCGCTACCCAGACGAGCCAGGACCTTATCAACTCGTTTTGTATTGTGTTTCGATCGTGGCCCGCGCGGGGAGGACGAGCGGGCCCGCGACCGTGGCGAAACAAAACACAACTTAACACGACATGGGTACGATCGACGAGTGAAAATCGGGCTTTCGATCGATCGCTCGAAACATCGTATTCGCATCCTCGGTGGTATGTCGTAGTCTGACTTGTGTTTCATGCAACGTCGTTCCGTGTAGTGTGCGTGATCCTCGTTAGCTGGCTAAGCCGATGACGCCACCGCTGCGCAATGGTTTGCCGTCGCAGCGTCGCCGCCCCCGCTGCCGTCACCGTGGTAGTTATTCGACTCCCACCGCTTAAAGGTATTGCGAGTGAGAAACTGCAGCCACGCCCTGCACTCTGGGCTGCACCACAGCAGCCCGCGGGGTCTCATCCGCAAGACTTGGAACGCTGCGAAAAAAGTCCGCACAGCGTCGTCACGTCTTGCTGGGCCTCGCAGCTGCATTCTACAGTTCCTGTCTCGAGGCCGATCTCCTGGGCGAAGCCTGCAGCGGCAGCAGCGCCTGCAAACAGCAAGCACAACGACGCTGTGCGAGGGACGTGCCAGCTGGACATGACCTCCGACACGATCCCGATCTGGGCGGCTGGATCGAGAGGCTTTGTCAGCCCCCTGGAGGTCAGCGCCGACTGGCTAGACTCCAAGATCCGAGAGGGCACTTTCGAGAACCATGTCGTCTGCGTCGGTATCTCCTGTAACATCAGCTAGTTCAGCAATGGAATCGTCGCCGAAAAGAAATGCATTGAGTTTCATTGAGCCGACAATGCAGAATGACTGGTGAATGCGCATGTAGAACGTAGTGCGGCGCGCGTGCTCGGCCAACGTGCGCAGAACGAAATTCAAGGCTCCGTCCCTCCAACAAGCGTAAGCTGCTGGGTTCCCCATCAGAGGTGTCCTGTCGATCGAGCGCAATGGTTTGGATGCTGGGCTCAAGGGGGACAGCGCCCCCGAACCGAAGGAACGCATGCATTGGCCACCTTCAGCACAAACAACTTCTCGGAAGAAACGACACAGGGATGCAGCGGCGCGAGCCCCAGAGCCCGACGCGCTCCACAACCAAAGACCATCGCCCAAATTCATGGCTCTGATCGGCCACCGATGATTTTCCTTGCGTCCAAACCACGTGCGTCCCACCTGGGCCGCCCGCACATTCAACGCCCCAGTCCACTGCCCCGCGAGTCAACTCGGAAAAAATGATGTTTAGGAACGGTTCCAATGCCCGTGGGCCGGATCGGGGGAATGGCACGAAGGTGCTTTCCCAAACCAATGCGAGCAAGCCCGCCGCAGGCGCCGATTTGCGTGCTCTGACAAATTCAGCGCGGGGGGAATCGCTGGTGGGCCACCCGGAACGAATGCAAAAACAACCCGCCGCAAGCGCCGAATTTTTGGCTTGTTCAGTGAACGTAGTTTGGGTCGCGGGGGTCACGGGCTCTCCACCTCCACCTGGGAGGAATTCAAAAACAGCCCGCCGCAAACGCCGGAAATTTTGATTTGTACACTGAACGCGGATTGGATCGCCGGTTCTCCACCTGGAACGAATGCAAAAGAAACCCGCCGCAGGCGCCGAAATTTTGGCTTGCTCAGTGAACGTAGTTTTGGTCTCGGGTGGGTCGCGGGCTTTCCACCTCCACCTGGAAGGAATTCAAAAACAGCCCGCCGCAGGCGCCGAACATTTTGATTTGTACACTGAACGCGGTTTGGGTCGCGGGTGGGTCGCAGGTTCTCCACCTGGAACGAATGCACAAAGAACCCGCCGCAGGCGCCGAACATTTTGGGTGGGTCGCGGATCGGTCGCGGGTGGGTCGCGGTGGGTCGCGGGTGGGTCGCGGGTGGGTCGCGGGTGCGTCGCGGGGGGGTGGGTCGCGGGTGGGTGGGTCGGGTGGGTCGCGGGTGGGTCGGGGGGTGGTCGGGGGTAGGTCGCGGGCGGGTCGCGGGGTGGGTCGCGGGGGTCGCGGGTGGGTCGCGGGTGGGTCGCGGGGTGAGTCGCGGATGGGTCGCGGGGCGGGTCGCGGGTGGGTCGCGGGGGTCGCGGGGCGGGGCGCGGGAGGGTCGCGGGTGGGTCGCGGTGGTCGCGGTGGGTCGCGGGGTGGGTCGCGGTTTGGGTCGCGGGTGGGTCGCAGGTTCTCCACCTTGGAACGAATGCAAAAAGAAACCCGCCGCAGGCGCCGAAAATTTTGGGTGGGTCGCGGGATGGGTGGGTCGCGGGTGGGTCGCGGGTTGGTCGCGGGTGGGTCGCGGGTGGGTCGGGGTGGGTCGCGGGTGGGTCGCGGGTGGGTCGCAGGTGGGTCGCCGGTGGGTCGCCGGGGGGGCGGGGTGGGTCGCGGGCGGGTCGCGGGGTGGGTCGCCAGGGTGGGTTGCGGGTGGGTCGCTGGGCGGGTCGCAAGGTGGGTCGCGGGTGGGTCGCGGGGCGGGTCGCGGGTGGTCGCGGGGTGGGTCGCGGGTGGGTCGCGGGTGGGTCGCGGGTGGGTCGCGGGTGGTCGCGGGGCGGGTCGCGGGTGGAGCGACGACAATAACAAACAACAAACAGCAAGCAACAACAGCAACAACAACACCAACACCAACAGCAACAGCAACAGCAACAACAACAACAACAACACCACCACCACCAACAACAACAACCACCATTTTAAGGCTGTGCGCTCTTACTTGCCCGCGAGTCACTCAACACGTATACCCTACACCCTCGATACCCGCCCTCTTCGTCTTCGATCACACCCCTTTCGGGGGGATTATTTCTCTTTGCTGGGGCCAGCGGGCTTAGACGTACGGGCAAACCGGAACGGGCGGACAATCCTTCGGGGGCGTACATCTCTCTGCCCGCCATTGGAATTGGCGCGGGCCCTGCAAGAGGAGGAGGGGAAGAACGAGGGAGAGTGGGAGGAAGGGGAGGGGGAAGGACGAAGGAAGAGGGAAGATACCACGTTGTGAAGGCGTCCTTGGCGCGCGCGTGGTTCCTGAGCGCCGAAACGCAATTCCAGAATAATTTGCGAGGACGTCGCACGCGAGAGCGCAGTCCTGAGTACATTGTGAGGAAGTCTCGGGCGGAAGCGGGGGCCTTGACTAAGTTGCGAGGGAGTCTCAAGCGGGAGCGCCGTTCCTGAGCAAATTGCACGGAAGTCTCAGGCGGGAGCAGGGGTCCTCACTAAATTGCAAGGAACTCTCAGGCGGGAGCGCCGTTCCTGAGTCAATTGCGCGGAAATGTCAAGCAGGAGCGGGGGTCCTGAGTAAAATTCGAAGAAGTCTCAGGCGGGAGCGCCGTTCCCACGTAAATTGCACGGAAGTCTCAGGCGGAAGCGGGGGTCTTGATTACATTGCGAGGAAGTCTCAAACGGGAACGCCTTTCCTGAGTAAATTGCGCGGAAGTCTCAGGCGGGAACGGGGGTCCTGAGTAAAAATCGAGGAAGTCTCAGGCGGGAGCCGTTGTTGTTGTAGCCCGGGGGGCAGGGGCACAGTTTGAGCAGGAAGACTTTCCTTCAGAAAAAACCAGGTGCGAGCCCCGGGGGTGGCACTTCAATCGAAAAAAATCAATGTGCACCGGTGGGGGGGGATCAACAATAATTATTCTTCAAGAATGAGAGTTCAACAACAACAACAACAATAATCCGCATCGCAGAATTCCACTTCAGCCTCGCACCCAGGGACAGTGAACGACCGGTCGGTTCAGCCCCCTCACTCTTATGTATGTGTATATATGTATATATATATATGTACGCGTTTACATCAATATACACTTACTACATACACACATACATACATACATACATACATGCATGCATACATACCTACATTTATGCATACGTACATGCATACATACATGCAACCACACATACCATATCAAACATACATATTGATGTACATCTATACACATACAACATATACATACATACGCGTACATATACATATACATATACATACACATACTCATAAACATATACATACATATATGCATGTACACACATACCTAACACGCATACGTGTTAAAACATGTACGCATACATATGACTATACACACATATACCGATATATACATATACATACACGTCGAAAGAGGAATATATGATCGCGGGCTCCGGTTCCTCGGCCCCCCCCCCCCCGATGGGATGGGTCCCAGGGTCCTCGGGCCCCCCCCCCCAGATGGGATGGGGGGGGAGGAGGAGGAGGAGGAGAAGGAGGAGAAGGAGGAGGAGGAGGAGGACGACGACGACGGCAATGACGACGACGACGACGACGACGACGACGACGACGACGACGACGACGACGACGACGACGACACCGACACCGACGACGACGACGACGACAACGACGACGAAAACGACGACGACGACGGCACCACCAGCGTCGGCGGCGACGACGTCGAGCACCGGAGCTGTCAACATGACGCCAATCCCAGCCACACGCCGCACCAACACCGCACCCACAGGGCGGAGGGGAGGGGGGGAGGAGGACCATGGCGTCACCCCGCACACACCTGCAGCAACACACCACACCGACACCACATCCACAGGGGGGGGGGAGGAGCCACCACGCCACGCCCACGCCCACAGGGGGGAAGGCATCGCGCGGGGGGGGTTGGGGGCCGATGGCATTAGCATTTTGGGGGGGGGGCCCAAACCCTCGACCATATATATATATAGAGAGAGAAAGAGAGAGAGAGAGAGAGAGAGAGAAAGAGAAAGAGAAAAAAAAAAAAAAAACGGCGCGTGGGGCCCGAGGGGCTGGGACCCGCTCTTGCGCTGCCCTTTGCACCATGCCTGCTCCATCTACGTAACGCCTCTGCCGTCAAGCCTGACACCTGAACTCCTCCTCCTCCTCCTCCTCCTCCTCATCCTCCTCCTCCTCACTCGTCACTCCTCACCCCTTTTCCTCCTCATCCTCCTCACACCTCACTCCTGCCTCTTGCCTCCTTCCTCCAACCTCCAAGTGCAGACTCACGCAAAGCCTGACTGGAGTCAAAAAGCTTCCAACCTCCACCCTCAAGCACCCCTCCCCTCCTCCATCAAAAAACTGAAATCACCCCGAGCCGTCCCCAAGTGGCCGTAGTGGGCCAGGAGGCATGCGAGGAGTGTCGAATCGCGGGCGGCCACGCCATGCGAACTGTGCCACTGGGCCGTCGGCGGAGCTCCATCTGGGGGCACAAAACATGCGAGGGGTGTACCGAAATAGGGGCGCGGAGAGCATATGTCGAGGAGAAACATGAAAAAAGGCGGAAGGCTCGCGCTGCTGATTCGAAGTGAGGGCCCGAGTCGCACGACATGGTTGGGAACAACAACCCGAGCCTGACAGGTGCACAGTGGCCCCCGCGACCATGTCGCGCATCTGGATGCCGGCGTCCGCCAGCGCCAGCGACGCCACCGCCAGCGCCGCCGGGAGGACGGCGCCGTCGTCCTCAAGGACCTGCAAGCTCACGTCCAGCGCGGCCTCTACGTGGGCCAGGGAACACCTCCTCCTCCTGCCCCCCCTCTTCCGATCAAAATCCTTCTCTTCGCACCCTCCTCCTCCTCCTCCTCCTGTTGCTGCTGCTGCTGCTGCTCCTCCTCCTCCTCATCATCCTCACCCTTGCCATCATCAGCAACAGCAACGCGCGCATGCGCCCTTGGCACCAAGCTCTGCCGACGCCGTGGGCGCCGCCGCCGGCTCGGGCCACTGGCGCGCTGTTCACTTGGAGACGATGGCAATCGCTTCAGCAACCAAGCATCACAATCAGCAATCAATCATCACAGCACAGTAGTGGTGGCACTGATTTGGCCCGATAGTGTCCCGATGGCATCCTAGTGGTGTCAATATGGTGTCTTGCTGGTGTCCCCGTAGTGTCCTGGGGATGCCCTGATGGTGTCTCGACCGCATCCCTTACAATCCAATCGAATTCAATCCTATCGTTTTCAATCCAATAGGTGCATTGTCGTCAGCTTCGCCGTCACGCAATGTCGCCAGCATCTTCGTCTCGCATCGTCACCAATCCGTGAGCGCATCACCAGCATCGTCACTATCACCATTATCGCAGTTGTCATCAGTAGGACCTTTCCCCCTCTCAGCGATCGCCCGAAGGGTGGTCGTATAGGTACGGTGTGGCGTGATCTGAACGCGGCATGTTGAGATGCTAAAGTCATGCTATGTCGTGTTCGGCCACTGCTGCGTTACTTGTACTGGGATGGGCTTCGTGAGATGCCCCGCTGTGCTGTGCTAAATACGCTGCGTTTGGGAATGGACCTACAGAAGCACACCTGACACCCTCTGATCGGGGTCACCCTGGGCTCGCTCGGGGCACTTCGGGAAGGGCCCTTGGCGAGGGAGGGCTCTGGAGGCCGCGGTTGCCTCCTTCGACATCCTGGGAGCACCACGGGCCAGGGACACCTCTGGCAAAACAAAAGGAAGAAACAAGTGCATAAACACAAACTTGCAGAACTCCGCGCGGACTTTTTGGATCGGCGCTGGCTTCCCGCCCCCCCTCTAGCATGGCATGGTCCTGGGGCGCCGCTCTGACTGGCATTTCTAACCAGGTCCGGCCGTGGCCGCAGGGAACCCCCGAAAACCAAAATCTGATTGGGTGCACAACCCTGCATGTTGTATCTGTTTGCGCGTACCTGACATAATACACAGATGCGCTGTGCGACCTTCATTATATATATATATATATACACATACACATGTTTGGGCATGTCTACTACGCATGGGCTGTGCTGCCTTTGTATGCTATATGAATATATATATATACACATATATATAGATATGTGTGTATACGCGTGTGCATGTGTGTATGCAAGCAGAGGTGTAATTTAATGACGTACGCGCATACCCACAGTACACATGCGTACTGTGTTGAACAATATAGACACGCGCGCGCGTACGGCTACACACTACGCAAAGATATAGCACAATAGCACGAAAGCAAATACACACCAACGCAACACAAACATAACTCAAACAAGCAAATTCGCCAGCCCAGCGGGCCAAAGGCGTGCTACATTCTCTGGTAACTGGTCGTCCGTATTTCTAGTTCACGCGCGCGTGGGGCGGCCCCTGGAAGTCCGCGGCCAAAAAGTACCCCGAGCAGGTCCTGGGCAGGTCCCTGGCCAGGTCTCATCAGAGATGGTTCTGGTCTTGGGCGCCGCCCTCAGGGCCTTCCAAAGCCCCAAGAGCGGCCCAGAGGTCCCCCAAAGGCCCTCTAGATGGTCGTATAGGCCCCCGGGACACGACAAGATCGCTCTAGGACGCCCAAGATGGCCCCCAGACGGCTCAAGAGGCCTCCAAGAGCAATCCCCAGAGGGCCCCAGTAGGCAACATGAATCGATTACTTCGTTTCCGATGGATTTGGGCGTTCTCTCCTTTTCGGCTCCCCGACGCTTCAACACAGCCCAAGAAACATCTGAGATCACCCCAAGACGGCCCAATAGGCCCCCAGGGGGGCCCCAGAACGGCCCAAGAGGGCTCCGAGGCGGCCCAAGGCGCCTCCTAGACGGCCCAAGAGAGCCTCAGGACGGCCCCGAGAGGGGACCCACAGGGGAAACCTGAACGGAAATTCCGAGCTCTCGGCCCCAAGAGACGGCTCGCGAGAAGCCCCCAAGAGGGAGGCCCCTAAGAGGCCGTCGAGACTGCTCCCCATGAGCTCTCCGCAGCTCTCCGAGGAGACTCAGAAACCCAAGGGCCCCGATATCGAGATATCGAGTCCCCGCCTGGCCCCGCCCCTGATATCGAGATATCGAATTATCGGGCCCCCGTTCGGCCCCGCAGTCGATATCGAGATAACGAGATACCCATATCGTGTCCCCGCACAGGCCCATCCCCGATATCGAGACATCGAAATGTAATTCCTTATCCCCTCATTCTCCTAAAGAAACCGCAAGACAGCAGCGCAACGCCCGTCGACGCATACTCAACACCTCTACCAAACAGCCGCCGCACGGCAACACACCAATGACAGCGAATAACTACGCAGACAAACCCCCGCGGGGAGCCAGTAGAGGCCAGAACCCCTACGGCGCGCTCCGAAGCAACTGCGTCATGCCCACGCGCGCTGTCACAACGCCTCTGGAAAACGACCACAGCCCAGCAACACCGACCGTCCCACGAACACGCAGGCACACTCCACCGATAGTACAATACGGGCCCTCCGACTGAGCGAAGCGATGAAATAAACAGACGAAGGCACAGGTCTCCGCAACGCGGCCTAAACGACATCTAACGAGCAATAACCATGGACGGCCTTGGCGTAGCACTCCAACATCACCACCGACTCGAGGGCGTGCTGCAACAACCCCCCGTAGAACGCCGCCCTCCGTTCGCCCTCCTCCGGCCAGGCGAGGACGGGGAGGAGGAGGAGGAGCCGGGGGGGGAGTAGGAGGAGGAGAAAGATCTCGAGGCGAAGGGCACGGGGAAGAGTGGGAGGAGAAGGAAGAAACCTAACGCAAACCCAATGTGTGTGTATATATATATATATATAGATACACACATACACACATACACACATACACACATACTTGCATACATACATACATACATACATACATACATACATACATACATACATA
>CAUYUJ010017837.1:1587689-1595189 GCA_963575745.1 Prorocentrum cordatum
ATACTGTGCTTTGCTACGCGGCTCGGATTCGTACGATAGCAAATGCAATGCAAAGAAATGCAGCGCAATGCAGATAAGCTCACGATTCGTTACGCTATGCAATGTAATGCCGCGCTGCGCACTGGGCCGCTTAGGCGGTGAGTTCGGCGCAGGCCCTGATATCATATATTGAGGCGGGCAGGGCGAGAGCCCCTAACTCATGTGACAGATGACGGCCATGATGCGGCACGAACTGATGTTGTACTCTGCGCGCAAGCTGCGCGCCACTTCACTCATATGTCGCGCCCCTGGCCGAGCTCTCTGCCGAGCTGCCGCCAGGGGCGAAACCCACCGCACTGCAGCCCCGCCAGTGCCGCTCACCGCGTCTTCTCGCCGCAGCTGTCCACGCTGTGGCGGCCATCGCTTCTTGAGGCGGCGCTTCGGCTCAGCACCGCCCGCCGCCGTCGGCGCAGGCCTCTTCCCGCCCTCGCTGCCCGTCGCCTCCGACTTCGCCTCGGTGCGACTGCTCCCCGAGGCGGCCGCGCCCTCCGCCAAGCCCTCCAGCTCGGCCCAGAAGGCCTTCGGCACCCGCTCGAGCTTCGCGTTCTTCCTGTGCTTGGCCAGGAACTCTGCGGCCGACGTGGCCGTAGCGACGCTGGGCGCCTGGATGAGCAGGTCGACGCCCTCCGCAACCAGCGACGCCGTGGCAATATTCTGGAGCGTCGCCGTCGCCAAGGCCACCGACTGGCAGGTGACCTCGCGGTCCGTCAGGCGCGGGGCGATCTGGAGGGCCGTGGCCTTGAGGGCCATCATCTGGGCGAACTCGTACAGCCTGTTGTTGGCGTCCACCGTCGGCTGCGTTTTCCCTTTGAGGAGCTTGCTGGCGACGGAAGGCACGAACTTCTCGTCGCGGAACGCCGCCTCCCAAGTCGGCGTCGCGATGCGGCGCTGTTCGGACTCCGCTGTCAGAGCGCCCGCCCACACCTCCAACAGCTTCGTCGTGCAGCGGCCGCCGAACTTCGACATCGAGTGCATCCACTCGCGGATGGCGCCGATCGAGACGGGCGAGCCCAGCGACATGCCCTCGGCTTTCACGACCGACGAAGAAGTCACGACCTTCCCCAAGCGCAAAATGTTCTCGCTGAAGTGGCGCATCAAGCCGGTAACCTCTCCGAGGGCGGCTTCGTGCGGCACATCCTCCACCTGCGACTTGAGCAGCTTCGTGCCCAGGAGCACCGCGTTGTGCACGAGACCCCTCGCGGCGCAGAAGACCCGCAAGAAGTCGTCGGCCACGCCGACGGGCACTTCGACTTTGATATCCTGTGCCCACGCCGCCAGCTCCAAGAATGGGAGCTCCGCGCTCTCGACAAACTTGAACAGCGCCCCGTGGCACATGTTGCACGTGTAACTCTGGAAGGGCCCTGTCTCGATGTCCCGCTCTCGATGTTCCGCGCCTCCATGCTCGCGCAACTCCTGGACGCTGGTGGCCTCGAGCACGTGGTCGATCAAGTTGCTGGACTCGCAATCCGCGATGACGCTGGGGTGAACGATCTTGACCTTCACACTCTCGGAAAAGATGCATTTCACAAGATCCGCCGTGATATTGTCGACGCATGTCATGGCGACGATGCTGCCCTCCTCGGTAGTGTACGTGCCAACGCGGTCCTTGAAGGCATCTATCAGCTTCTGATCCGCCACGCTGCGCTCGGACTCCAGGAGAAACTTGAAGCCGCCCTTGGCGCGGTAGTGCAGGGAGCTGAACTTGAGGAGCGTCTCCACCTCCAGGTTCGCATCAATTCCGCGGGCCAAGTGGATCGGATCGCGGAAGTTCCCGACCAGGTCGATCGGCTGCAACCTGAGCTCCATGATGCTCTCGATGTACTCGGCGGCGGTGCAGATCATGGCCTTGTTCTTGCCTAAGATCCTTGTCAGCCTAGCGGGGTCCTCAGGGCCAGTGAGCTTCGCTTTAAAATCGGCGACCCTCTTCCCGACCGCTTCTGACAGCCGGGCAATGCTACCGAGATACTGGCCGACGTCCTTTTCGAAATCGTCTAGCAAGTACTTGAGGCCCCTCAGCGAAGCATTATGGACATCTGCGCTCTCGCGCGTGTACGGGACGGCTGGGAACGGAGCGCCCACCGCAGTGGAAACTCCACCTGACTGACTCTCGGCCCCGTCGTCTTTGGCGGTCTGCGTCTCGGCCATGCTGTCGGGTGGCTGCTGGGTCGGCGCGTACAGGCTGTCTTCGGCCACCTGCGTCGGGGGCAATGGAGGCGGGCTGCATTTGTCCAAGATGTCAGTCACCCTCTTGCAGCTGAATGTGATCATGCTGTAATTCGCCAACTGCGCCAACTCGGCCATGCCCCCGATCTCGTTCTCGAGCTGAGGCAGTGCAGTCTGCAAGCCACGAGGGGGCCAATCACTCACAGCCTGCGTGAACTTGACGATGGAAGCCTTCGCGATCATAATGATGGGCAGCACGGCCACGGGCGTCATGGGTTCACCAGCGTTCCCCGTCGCAAGCCAACTCTCCAGATCATCGAAAGCGAGCCCTTTCGAAAGGTCCGCCGAGCCCTCGTTGAACACCTTGTTCGCGGACGCGTCCTCCAAACCCTGCCTGCCGAACCTCCTGGCAACAGCCATGGCGTCGATGCGCGCGGGGTACGTGGTCATGGCCCTGGCAAGGTCGGAACTCCCATCGGTCTCCTTCGACGCGCCTATGATGATCTTGCGAGCTTCCCTGACCTGATCCGTCGACGGCCAGTCACGCTCGTCGTTAAAGTTCGCCTTGAAAACGCAAGCGGCGGCACCCATGACGTTCTGTAAACCGACCTTCTCCGTCCAGGTCTCCCAGCCGACTCCGTCGGCCTTCTCAGTCCAGATCTCCGTTGCCTTCTCCATCCCCCGCGCGATCGCGACGATATCGACCTTCCTCGTGGCGGCATTCTCCTGCAGGGGGGCGCCAGCTATCACCGTCGCCGCCCCTGTCCATGCACCCCCTGGGCCCAAGGTCGCCGCGCGCGCCCCTGCGGCTCACCGAGCCGACGGGGCGCGCGCGCCGACGATGGACCCAGGGGCGGCCTGGACAGGAGGGCCCCGGTTCATAGTTGGCCTCCTCCGATCCTTGCTGTCGCCGTCGACGAGGGGAGGCTCGTGCAGGAAGCCCTCGATCAAGTCGACGATGAACTTGATAATCACATTGCTCGGCTCCCTCTTGAGGTACGCATCCAAGGTCTTCATAATCCTGCGCTTCTTCATGGCGGATGCGGACGCGGCCTTTTCCGCAGCCGCAGCAACGCACGGCGGCGCCGCAGCAACGCACGGCGGCGCTGGACTGGCCATGCCACGGCCACCCTAGCTATCATCAGCATCGACGTCTCCTTCCTTCTTGGGCGTGATGTCCTCCGTGGGCTGCGCGGCGTGGCTCGGGCTGCTGTCAATCTGCTGGGGGGGCTGATCAGCCAGCATGGAATTGAGCTCGTCGCTGAAGTTGCGGAGGCTCCCAGCGTCCTCCAGGTACTTCTTCACGGCACCAATGTCCATGTTGTGCAAGGCCGATATGATTGACTTCGTGGCCTGATACTCATTCTGGACCTCGGCGAAAGCGTGCGCGGCCTTCAAGTCTGGCGCGAGCTGGAGTACAATCTTCTCCAAGAACTTGAGCATCAAACGAAAGTGAGGTAGGGTGTGGACCAAGTCTGAGCCCCTCTGGGTGTCGAGCCACTTTTGAGTCGACGCGCGCAGTGCACTGAGAATCGCAGGCCGCCGCTTGATCTGCCGATATGCTCTGATGACGTCGATGTGGAACTTACCCTCGACCTTAGATTCGTACCCAGAGAAGCGACGACCAAGAGCATCGTCGCCGTGCCATCCGATCTCGCCGAGCTTCTTGCAGCACTCGTTGATCGCGTTGCGCGTCCGCTTCACCTGGACGAGGGCGGCGTCCGAAGGCAGCTCGCCATCGATGGTGGCGTCGAGGATCGGCTGGTCAAGCTCGTCATCCTCTGCATCGCTGCCCCCACCTTGACCTGCACCTTCACCCCCTGCCGCTGGATGGGCGACAGCGCCCACGACGCCGAAGCCGCCCTCGTCAGCGGGCTCCCCGCCCTCACCCTTGGCGGCCATCGCGGCGCGGCCGCGCGCGCGTAGCGCGAGGCGGCGCGGAGCCGCTGGGGTCGGCGCCGTGCCCGACGAGAACGCGCGTTGACTCTGAGCGTCCTCGTCGGCCAGCTCTTGCTTGGCGACTGCGTGGCTCGCGTCGGAGGCCGCTGCCTCGGACTTGGCGCCGCCCTCGGTGTCGCGCTGCGCCTCCGCGTCGTGCTGCGTCTCCTGCTGGGCCGCCTCGGCGGCGAAGAAGCCTTCCAACTCTTCTGCCTCCACGATGCCCATGCCGAGCATCTCGGGTGGCAAGGCCATGGCAGGGCCCTGCGGGGGCGGCGCCGGCGGGCCGCAGCGCGGCGCACTAGTGGAAGAAAAAGGATCCAACCACAACCCCTGGGGCCAAAATCCCTATGGACGCAACAAATCATAGGAACGAAATTAGACATCCCTGGGGGGCCCAGCGGACTTGCAATTGCGATTGTCGGCCCCCGGGAGTTCACAAAAGTTGCAAACGCCATCGCCCACGGCACGATTCACATGTGGAGCCTCCAGAACGATTCAAGTGCAAGCGGCACAAGTCAAGCGTCAAGCCTCCGGAACGATTAACCTCGGGAGCCTCCGGCCTCCGGTACGACAAAGGACCCCCTCTGGGGAGATCGTGTTTCGTGAAACCGCAATACGTACGTGGATCCCTATATTACATGCACACGTGCGAGCACAACTACAACCATGGCGCAACTACCACTACAACTCCACACATGGCACTGCGACCAGTCATACCACTACTACAGTGGCGACCACAACTACATTACTACTGTCACTACTACTACCTACCACTACTACCAGTACCACTACGACTACTACTACTACTACCACTACCACTACTACCACTACTACTACCAATACGACTACCACTACTACTACTACCACAAATACTACCACTACTAGTACTACTACTTCTAATACTACTACTACGACTACAACTACTACTTCTTCAACTACTACTGATACTACTACTACTTGTGTCACTACTCCTACCAATACCACTACCATTAGTAGTGCTATCCTACTCCACATATAGTAGAACTACAGCCATATGCAAACGTACTCGTAATTGGGATAATTGTTGTAGTAAGTTACTATTAATAATTGTCAAAGTTTTCGAGGGAGAAGAGGGCGCAGCTTTTTGAGTCTCTGAAAACTGACGGGGGAGGGGGGGGAATTGGCGTAAGGAACTAAACTAGAAGGGGGAATAATCGAAAAACAACTTTGGCTGGCATCGGGGAAGGGGGGGGGGGGAGGGATGGGGGGGGGGGGAGGGTGAATGAACAATTCTGAAAGAAGGTTTAAGAAAATAATTACGACGGGAGGACTGTACTTTGGAATCATGGAGGCGTTACAGGACTTGAAAATTCCTGCGATGCGAAACGGATGCGAACGGCGGAGACAATACCAAACATATTTCCGAAATATCAACATTGATGCGGGAAGCGCTGCGCACCGCGCGCGGAGCTGGATGCGACGCGAACAGAAGTTATGACTTGCGCGCGTGCTATTCGGCGGCAAGGGCGCCTTGCCATGCAAACGCGTCAAATGGCCAACAGAATGTCAGTGCGCGATGATGACGATGAAGCGTGGGACGGGGGAACTCATGCGGAGGGCTCGGGAACGACGGGGGAGGGGGTAACAGGAGGGACAAACTGCGACGGTGAACATGATGCCTCCCATGATACATGCGACCGCACTGACTTCGGGAAAACTCCAAGCCGAATGCGACGAGCACTCCCCATTGCGTGCTCGGAATGCGAACTCATAGGGAGGGTTACAGGACTTGAAAATTCCTGCGATGCGAAACGGATGCGAACGGCGGAGACAATACCAAACATATTTCCGAAATATCAACATTGATGCGGGAAGCGCTGCGCACCGCGCGCGGAGCTGGATGCGACGCGAACAGAAGTTATGACTTGCGCGCGTGCTATTCGGCGGCAAGGGCGCCTTGCCATGCAAACGCGTCAAATGGCCAACAGAATGTCAGTGCGCGATGATGACGATGAAGCGTGGGACGGGGGAACTCATGCGGAGGGCTCGGGAACGACGGGGGAGGGGGTAACAGGAGGGACAAACTGCGACGGTGAACATGATGCCTCCCATGATACATGCGACCGCACTGACTTCGGGAAAACTCCAAGCCGAATGCGACGAGCACTCCCCATTGCGTGCTCGGAATGCGAACTCATAGGGAGGGGGGGGGAGGAGGGGGGGCAATGCTGCCTCAGCAAACGCAAGAGCCGCGCAAGTGAACGGTCCGAAGCGCAACAACGCGCGAGCGCGGGGCCACGCTGCCTGGCGTGCCCAGGGCATCCTGCGCCAGCTCGGGTTTGGGAGCAAGGCTTTCGCATGCTCGACCGAACTCTCTGTCGGGGGCTTGTGCTGCGCCCCGGTGAGCTCGCACTGCGCCCGCCCACCTGGGGGCCGCTTGAACGCCCCGAACTCCCGAACAAGTCAGATGCTGGAATCACAAGAATAGACACTGAAGCAGGCATGCTTTCAGCGATGCCCCGAAAGCGCAGTATGACGCATGCATCGGCAATGGGCGCGCCAGCCGCGGAGCCTTTGGTCTTGGCTTCCCGCGGGCGGCCCCCGTGTCATCCACGCCGAACGGCATAGCGGCCGCGGCACGGGTGGGCCGCCTGTTGCATTGACGCGGCAGACGCCTCTGCGGTCCCGCGTCAAGCCGAAAGTATGCAATTCATTGGCGCCGCGCCCACTCGCAGGACTTGGATGCCTGCCCGCCCCGCCCTTGGAACCGCACCGCCATGAATCCGCCGCCGCCGCGAATGCCTCGCTCGCAATGCACAGCGCGCGAAGCAGCCTTGCCAGGTGGTTTACCACCGTCACGAAGAGCCTGCGCCGCGGCGGTCCGTCGCCGCGGGCGCGCTTAAAGAACGCACAACCGCAGTTGGCGAGCAGCTCCCCCGCGCGGACGGCGAGGTGCAACCGCGGCGGCGCTGCCTATCGGCAAGTGCGCGGCTTTCCCCGAAGCCTTCCGCGCGCGCATGGCAAGCGGAGGCTGCGGGGAAGAGCAGATCTTCTGAAGCGGCGGCGTCGTCAACCGTTCTCCTCCTCGTCGGCGTCGTCGCACGCAGGCGCTGCGGCCGACCCACGGGTTTAACCCGATGTGCTCGAGCAACTGCGCGAGCTGCCCGAGGCCGCTGCGCGCGTAACGCTTCTCTGCCGAGAGCATGGCGGCAATCGCCCCTTGCGCGGGCCCCGACGCCTTTTGGAGAGCCCCCAAACTCCGCCCCGCCCCCGCAGAAGCCCGAAATATTCGGAATCGATCCCAGCCAAGCGGTCTGACTTCGGGAACTTGTGTAGGATCGGCGCCTCGAGGACCTCGCCGCATCGGGCCCGAACGGA
>CAUYUJ010017837.1:1600189-1612689 GCA_963575745.1 Prorocentrum cordatum
CGCTGCTTTGGCTGGTCGAGCTCGAGGCAAGCGCATGGTTTGGACGCTTCCGCAAAAGCCGCTGCGCGGCGTCGCATCTGCGCCGATGGCTGGCCGCGGCACTGCTGCTGTGGTAACCTGTTGCCGAGCGGCCCTCTGCGTCGCCATGCCGGCCTCGTCAATGGCGAGCGCGCCCTTGAATTCGGCATCGGGCACGAATGCATAAGAAGAGTGCCGTTCCCGCCTCTGCGGGCACGGGGCGCCCCCTATAGGTCGGGGGCCTCGCGTCTTTCAGCGTTTCCTCGGCGCTCTTCTTCTGCGGCCATCTTCATGAGCATGGGCGCGTCGGTGAACCCGTCGCGGCGTAGCTTGCCCGCGAACTCGTCGAGGCCCGCGCCCTTGATAATGTTGGACGCGCCATCATCCGACGCGGCCTGATGCGACGCGCCGCTGCCCGCTGCTGCGCCGTCCCAGCTGAGAAGAACCGGGTGGGAGCCTTCAGCGGCGATCCCACGGGAGGCTGCACTCGCCCCAGTCATTTTCGCCACAAGGCAAGACTGTGCGATCGCGTCATGACCTCCCCGTGCGGACCGCCTTCTTTTGCGTTGGCGCGTTCGGCTTGTAGTTGGTCGCCCCCAGCGCGCGTGGCGTTCTCGCAAGAATCGCGAACGCTTCCCGCTCGCGCCATGCTCGTGGATGCCACGCATCGTTGAGCTCCCCGCTGCACTCGGGGCAGCCGCGGCTGGCCCGAGTCGGGCACGGTGACGGGGCGCCGCCACATGGAATGCGGGCGGCAACTTTTCGGCATCGGCAAAAAAAGTTGTGGCTTCGGCTGCGCTTCGAGGGCGATCGGGTCGCCTGGGTTAATGTACCCATGGAGCTGGCCCGTCCACTGGACCATGCCCATCGAGACGCTGTGCGCCATGAAGTACGGCTTGTGGGCATTGTAGATGCCACATAGCGCGCGCTGTTGCGGCCACCCGGCGGGGTGGCGGCACCCGCTGCCGCCGCCCCCGCCGCCGCCGCACCCTTGCATGGGTGGGTGGCGGGGTGGGGGGTCTGCTTCTGGCCCTCAGCTGCTGCTGGTCCGTCCGCGGGCACGGCGCGCGCGCGCGCGATCGGGCCCCCCTTTTCGCCGAACCCCTGAATGACCCCTCCTGGCGTGCTCGTCGTCGTGCTCGTGGTCGCCGTTGTGCTCATCGTCGTGCTCGCGGTGCGTTCGTGGTCGTCGTCGTCGTGCTGGTGGTCGTCATCGTGCCCGTGGTCGTCGTCGTCGTGCTCGTCGTCGTGCCCGTCGTGCTCGTCGTCGTGCTCGTCGTCGTGCTCGCGGTGTGTTCGTGGTCGTGGTCGTGCTGGTGGTCGTCGTTGTGCTCGTGGTCGTCGTCGTCGTGCTCGTCGTCGTGCTCGTGGTCGCGGTGGTCGTCGTCGTAGTCGCGGTCGTCGTCGCCGCGCGTTCTGGAACAGCAAACGCGCACCTTGCCCGCGGCAGCGGGCGAAGGCTGGTGCGCGGGGCAGGTGAACGTAACGAGGGGTTGCTGGAAAACAAAATCGAGCTTGCATTTTGCAAAACAGGGCGCGCGGAAGCTACGCGAAGACTTACCCGAGAGTTGCATGAGTGAATTTACCTAAGTGTGTTTACCTCCGTTTACCAGGCGGTGGAGGGAGACGCGCCAGGAAATCCAAAGTGAAGGCGCGTTCACTTTGGACGTCCCTCTGGCGGAGCGGGAGGAGGGCGGCATAATAAAGGGCAGCATTCGAATGCATCAAATCGCGATGACGTATATCAGGCGAAGGCGGCGGCGCGAAATAAAAGCAAATATAATGGACGTATATAGCAGACGCAACGCAGCATGGCAATAGGCACGAGCATAGTGAGTACAACAGGTAATGCGCGATAAAACATAATACAAACAGCAGCGTCAATCATTGCTAACGTATATATATACTAGCAGGCGTCGCAAGCATAAGAAGTTTATATAACGAGCACGGTGCGCTCATCTAGCAGACAAAACATAACTACCACAGCCATCTTGATTGATAAACATATTTAACTCAACGAGTCGACGTATATAAGGGATCGATCATAATTAACATGGCTAAGCCTACGTACAATACGCACAAGACGTACTTGTACAATGCGTGCAATACGTACAATACGTACAGTACGTACAACACGTACAACTACTACTTACAAATACCACGTACAATACATACCGCGCGCCACACCACTACAACACCAACAAACACACACGCGCGCACGCGCAGCTGGGGAGAGGGCGAAGAGGGAGAGGAGAAGGGGGAGACGGCACGGATGGAAAGGGGGAGAGGTCGAGGGGGGGGGGGGGTACTGGAATGGGGAGGTAGGGCGAGGAGGGAGGAGGGATGGGCGAGGAGGGAGGAGGGGGGGATGGGGGGAGGAGGAGGAGGGATGTGTGCACATACGCGCATGCATGGACGTACACGCACACACACGCGCGCACATAATGCACATCCACGCACGCCCATGCACAGAGGACTGTCAGGGGGCAGGGGGGGGGGGGGGGGGGGGGGGGGGGGGGGGGGGGGACTAGGCGGAGGAGTGGGGAAACAATGCGAAGAAGCAATCGGGGAGGGGCCGAGTTGGGAGGAGGTGCAGGGCTAGAAAAGGAAAGGGGAGGATGGGGAAGAAGCAATGGGGGCATGGAGAAGGAGAGGTAACGCATGTATGCGCGCGCGCAACAACAACCACCCCAACGCTCCATATCGGCCGACCCCCTCCTCTCCCACCCGTCCCCACTCCCACTCGATCGGTTTCGCTATTGATATCGCTCTCGATCTCACTATCGATCTCACAATCGACCGCATTAATCATTTCACTATCGACCACCCTATCGATCTCACTGTCGATCTCCCAAGCTATCACACTTTCGATATCACTACCCCATCTCGCTACCGATATCACTATCGATCGAACTATAGATCTTGCAATTGACATAACTGCCCATCGGACTATCGACCTCCCTATCGGCCTCGCTATCAATCTCACTATCGATATCACTATCGATCTAACTATCGACCTCACTATCGATCTCACCATCGGTCTCACTATCGATCTCACTCTTGATCCCAGTATCGATATCAGTATCGACCCCGCGATTGATCTCACTAGACTTTCGACCTCACTATCGTAATGCAACTTCAAACATCAACCCCCCATGGGGGGCAGACGGCCCCTGGGGGCATACGGCGTGTCAGAAGTGGCACATGGCACCGAGCCCTCATCCCCAGCGGGCCCGTAGGAGGGCAGCCATGGGGGCCCAGGCATACTTCGGCACACCCCTCACGCGGAAACAGCTGGAGCCAACGCAAGCCCCCGAAGACCCCTAGGGGTCGCAGGAAGCCCCCAGACACCCTGAACCCCAGCGGGCCCGTAGGAGGGAGGCCGCGGGAGCCCAAGCACATTTCGGCACACCCCTCACGAGGAAAAACAATGAAGCGAACAGCAGCCCCCCTAGACCCCTAAGGGTCGCAGGAGGCCCCCAGACACCCTGAACCCCAGCGGGCCCGTAGGAGGGAGGCCATGGGAACCCGATCAATTTCGGCACACCTCTCACGCAGATCCGAGAGCTCTCGCATTTCCGCAAGCTCCTCATGGGAGGCGGTGATGTTAATTGTTATGTTGTTCGGGTTGATGATGTTTGCGCAGTGTTTTTGTTTTTTCCCATCGTTCCACATATCAAAGGGCCCGCGCCTGTCCGCGAGCCGTCTGCCACCTGCTCTTGGCGATGCTCACGTGCCTGGTCCGCAGGTCCTTCCTCGTCGCAGCCGTGGCATTCTCGGGGTTCGGCGGCACCTCGAAGAGCCACTTCTTGATCGTGTCGTCGCCTGGGTACAGCCTGTCGCTGATCATCAGGTTGCACTGCGCGTGGAAGTAGCAGCACACGTGCACCCCACCTTTGGTCTTGCCCTCCACGAGGCGGCCAGCCAGGCGGCCGCGGTAGTACATGTAGCCTGCGTCCGACGGGCCGTCCAACTCCTCCCATGGACTTCGCCCGCCACTGATGTCGGGGTTCGCCGCTGCGCTGGTCGGCGGGTCGGCTGCGCTGGTCGGCGGGTCGGCTGCGCTGGTCGGGCCACTGATGTCGGGGTTCGCCGCTGCGCTCGCGAGGCCAACGTCGTCCGCGGCAGCAGCGACTCCCTCCACTATCTTGTCGGTGAGGTCCTCATCATCGTACGACTTGCCATCGTCGACACCCGCCCCAGCCAAGACGCCCTCGACGGCGCCTGACGGCGGAGGGTCGACCACGGCAGGTCCGTCCACTTCGTCGTCGCTGAGGTCCTGATCGGAGCCCTCCTGGAAGAGATCGGACTCGTTGGAGGCCTGGTCCAGGTCGGAGGCCTCTTTCGCCTGGGACTCGTCGGCGGCATGGGCCACCTCGCCTACCGAAGGCGGCGGCAAGCCTGGAGCCGCCTCGGCCGCGGGCTCGGGCGCACGAGGTGCCCCCCCCATCGCCCTGTCTGCCGCGGGGGGCCCGCCACGTCCGGCACGGCCAGAGCCGCGGCCGCCGCGCCCCGCGCCCCGCGCAGCCTTCGGCTTCGGAGCGGCGGGCTCAGCGAAGGGATCGCCGCTGAGGAGGCCGTCTGTGGGCGTCTTGCGCTTCTTGGCGCGCGGTGGCGCCTTCGGGGGCCTCGAGGCCTCGCCGTCGAAGAGCTCGGTGACGAATCTGATGCCGTGCACCTTGGACCACTTCAGGCTCCCGTCGTAGCTCACGGACTCGTAGTCCAAGTGGCACAGGGACGCCGCGCGCATGGACCTGACGAGCTCCCAGATGAACTCGTCGGAAGTCTGGCAGTGCAGCGCGAAGAACTTACTGGACACCCTGCAAGGCCTGGAGGAAAGGCCAACTAGAAATGGCAGTGGAAATTCAGGTACAGAGGAGTCGACACCGTCGTCGTAAAAGTAGAAACTGCCATTCGTGACGTCGAACCTGGGGGTTGTAGCACGTTCTCGTGACGAAGCATACTTTCCTGACTTTGTTATGGGGCGGGGTCAAGCTAGTGCCTCCGACCATGATGAGCTCAGTGCCCGCGTCTGCAATCTCCCTGCCCAGCGACCTGATGTGACTGTGCATGTTTTCTCGACGTTCTCGAACTTCCTCTGGTTTTCTAGCGAAGCTCGATCACTGTTCCGTGCTTGGCGGCCATATCCCCAGAAGCTGCAGTCATTCCACGCGTCGTAGTTGAAACCAGTTGGTTTCAAGATGGCGCCATTGTCTCCCCCATGGGTACAAATGGCGTCGCTTGGCCACACAACCGTCGTAATGTGTCGGTGAAGCTTGTGCTTGGTGATTGGCGTTGATCGGCATCCGCAACTCCACGACGTCCTATACGGCTTCACTGCGACGCCTCCGTTTTTGTCACCGTCGTCGCCGTCGTCGCCATCTGACGGGCCATCCCTCCAACCCTGATAAAGTTCACGCTCGACGGAAAGATCGCCTTCTGCAAGCTCGCTCTGCCATCGACTCTTGAACTTCTCCACGACGTCGTTGTACTCATCCATTGTCAACCGTCTCCCCTTGGCTTCCCTGGCCGCGTGCACGCACTTGTTCTTGGCCATCATGTACGGGCTGAGGCCCTTGCGACGCGGCTGGGGCCCGCCGCCAGCCCTTGCCTGTCCACCTGTCGCTGTCACCAGCGTCGACGGGTCAGGCCGCGCAGCAACCACTGGTGCGAGGAAGGCGTCACCCGCGGCTGCGGCCACAGCTGGCGAGGAGCTCGACGAAGGCCCCTCGTCCGCCAGCGCCAGCTGCGCGGTGGGCGCGTCGGCCAAGGCGAACTGCATGGTGCCGCTGGCGCAGCCGTCGTCACAGATGCGAGGACTAAACTCGATGGTCTCCGATTGCGACTGGGCCTGCATCGCCGACCGCTTCGACGACACTGGGTCGAAGCCGCCTCGAGCGATATGCACGTGCAAGGCCTCGCGCATCATCTGCTCGCGGGCCACGTGCACTGAGCTCCTGCCAGGGGCCCTCCGCGCATGGTACTGCGCCAGCTGCGAGTTCGAGCGCTCGATGCGATGTCGCAGGGGCGCTTGTCGAAGTCGGCGGCGAGGACTGCCTGGCACCGCGAGCTCAAGAGAAGCGCCCTCGTGCCGAACTGCCGCCGGATGCCGTAGCTGCACGCGTCCAGCGCCCTCCTGCAAGCAACGGGGCTCGACGACGGCGCCGACGACGCATGGGGCCAGGGGTCGACAGGGTGGGCGAGGAGGAGGAGGATGGAGGTGGAGTTGAATATGGAAGATGCGACTGAGGATGAGAAAGAACAGTAAACGGGATGATGGGGAAGAGGAGGTCGAGGGTAGCACGGCGGACGGCCGCCCTGCCCCATGCGACGGCGGCGGCGGCGGCGAACCCCATCGGCCACGCGTCCTCGGAGCGCCCAGCAGCTCCTCCACGACCTGGTCCTTCATCTCGTCGGCGGCCCCCAAGTCGACAAGCGCGTAGAGCTTGTACGACCACGTGTTGTACTTCACCTCGTAGCGCCTGAACGCGCTGGTAGCCAAACGCAGGATTGCGCCCCTCGATCTCCGCATGAACTCTTCGTCTCCCAAGGGAGCGCCCACGGCATCGAGTAACGCCCGCGGCTTCCTGGCGGGCCCGCCCTTCGCCCACCGCGGACCAAGCAAGGACAGGAGCTCCGCCTGGCACTTGCCGATGAGCGACCTCCTCTGGTCAAGCAGGAGGCCCACCTTGGACAGCGCCGGCTGGCCGTCGCCAGAATCCTCCTTCGGCTGACCCCCAAGCAACGGGTACAACAAGTGCTTATCAAATATTCCAACCGACACGGTCAGCGCGGCCAAGTCGTGGAACGTCGAATCGTCGTCGTAATAGGTCCTGACCTTCTTAATCCTCGCGCCGCGCAGTCGCCCCCGCAGCTTATCCGACGCCTCGCCCGCGCTGATGTCGACGAAATCCGCGTGGTCCTTCGGCGGCTGGGGCGCGAAGCAGTCGAGGCCCAGGCGGAAGAGGCATCGTCGATACAGCGCCCGCCTGAAGTTCGGCAATGCATGCGTCCAGGTGCTTTCCCCTGGGATGGGGTCGGCAGTGCCGAACATGGAATCCACCGCCGCGCGCAAGCACCTCTCCGCGGTCTCTGCGGCGCTCGTGCAGCGCGGCGCCTGGGTCTCAGAGCCCGAGCAGTAGTGCGCAACGTCGTCCTTGAGGCCCCCGTTGAACATGCCGATCGCCGCCTGGAGGTCCAAGTACTGCCTCGAGTGTTTGTCGTCCTTCCGAAGGTGCTGCTTAGATGAGAGGCCGTGCACAATCTCGCACGCTGTTGCCAAAGTCAAGCTTTCATTTGGTGACGGCGGCTCGCACTCCAGCCGTCGAACTTGAGATAACCGCGCCTCCAGCCAAGTAGTCATCTTCGTGTATGTGGTCTGCAACCTGTGGAGCTTCGAAATACAATACTGCATCATCGTGTGCGGCTTGAGCCCGCGAGCCTGGATCTTGGCCCGATGGTGGCCGTGGACGCCACGAGTTTCGATAAATATCAAGAGTTTCTGGGTGTCTGGGTTCATGAGTAGAACGTTTTCCCAAAAGAAACACAGCCTCTTCAAGAACAGGATGTTGCCAGAAGCTCGATCACACATCGTCTGGAAGGTCATGCTGCTCACGTCCTTGAGAAATTCTGCAAGTTTGTCGTGATCGTCGCATCGATGAATGTCTGGGATGCTGGCCATGATGGGCGGGTCGATCGCGTCAGCCGAAGTGCCTTCCACCACCCGATGTCGGATCACCCATTCCTCCGATACCGTGAAAGCGCTTCCGCCGTCGTCGTCGCACTTGCCGAGCGTGATGTGGTACTGGCCGCGCTGCACGAGTGTCTGGTGAGACACTGCCTTGAGCCGCTTTCTGCTGTTTTTGAACGACTCCCGGCTCTTGAAGTTCAGCTGGACCTCGCCCCACATATGGCAATGCGTCAGATGAACGAGTTTTGTGTGATATGCATCATTTCTCAAGGCCGTGCCCGACCGTCGCACCGCGTCCTTTAGTCCATCCAGCTGGCGCCGCTCGATCAACTGGCATCCCGCTTCAAGAAGACGATGGCTCTTGACGCCCAGGCTGGGCGTTCGGCTGAGCGGCAAGTGCAATGCCCGAACGCAGAGGCCGAAGTGGTCGGGCCCGAGGTTGGATACCTTCGTTCGCCCAATCGATGTGCACTCACGGCCGAGAAGGCCTGCAGCACCTGGCAGCATCACTGCAACTGTGTCCAACTGATTCATCCGATCTTGATTTTGCCCCTCCAGCGTGGCTACTTTGTCCTGTAGATCCTTGATGATACGAGCATTTCTGGCGGCCGATCCCTTGTCTGATCCATAATAGTTCTGCTGAGGCCGCTATGGCATAACATGTGGCACCAACTGCTGATGAGAAGCCAGTCCGTCGAGGTCTATCTGCATATGCTGGGCGCCGCCGTCAGCATTGACATCAGATCTCTCTGGCTCAGCCACAGGCGCCGCCGCCGCGGCGGCCGCGGGAGGGGCAAGATCATCAAGATCAATCTGCTGCATGATGAACACAGCCAGTGCACTGATGATAAGTGAGAGCTTCACTATCGCAGGATAAGAGGAAACTCTGCCAAAACGGCTGTTGATTACGGTGGCCATCGTCTTCGCGCCCCTGGCAACGAATCAACTTAAAGCCGCACCCGAAAGGAGCATGCGGCATACGGCGTGTGAGAGCTGGCCCCAGACACTATGAATCTCAGCGGGCCCATAGGAGGGCGGCCATGGGAGCCCAAACACATGTCGGCACACCCCTCACGCGGAAAACCCTGGAACCAACTTACTGCACTCCCCCCAGACTCCTAAAGGCCGAGGGGATCCCCAGAAACCCTGAACCCCAGCGAGCCCATAGGAGGTAGGCCATGGGAGCCCAAGCACATTTCGGCACACCCCTCACGCGGGAAACGCTGGAATCAACATAAGCCCCCCTAGACCCCTAGGGGTCGCAGGAGGCCCCGAGGCACCCTGAACCCCAGCGGGACCATAGGAGGGAGGCCATGGGGACCCGAACCCATTTCGGCGCACCCCTCACGCGGATCCGCGAGCTCTCGCTCAAAGGGGTCGGCGGACTCATTCGAAAGAGTTGAAGAGAAGGTCAACGAAACAATGCGAGGAATACCCGACGCAATCAGCGGTAAGGAATACCCGACGCAACGAATACCCGACGCAGCAGCGGCAAGGAATACCCGACGCAGCAGCGGTAAGCTGACAGCGGTTATGTTATGTTTTGTTATGTGGTATGCGATGTTATGGACATGTTTGTGTTATCCTATGTGGCCGGTGTGCAGTCGTATGTTGATGCATCCTCCTCCCCTTCACTCCTATCATCGTCCTCCTCCTTTTCTTTGCGGACGGACTCGGGTAAATCCCAAGACCCCAAGACCCCAAGACCAAAACCACATCAAGACCCCAAGACACCATCAAGAAACCCCTCTTAGAGACCCCTCTTGGTGTCCCCTCTTGACGACCCCCAAGGGCCCTCAGTGGACCCCATCTTGATGACCCCCTCTCAAGAACCCCTCTTGATGACCCCCTCCGCGGCCGAACCACAGAAGGAGGCCATCTCTGCCCCGCAGACGCACCCAATTTACTACTACTGCTACTGGAACTTCGACAACTAGCTCGACAACGACTGCTATTACTACCGCTGCTACTACTACTGCTACTACTACTCCGACTGCGACTACTACTATTATTGCTACTACTACTACTACTACTGCTACGACGACCACTGCTACTACTGCTACTACGACTACTACTGCTACTGCTACTACTACTACTAGTACTACTACTACTACTACTACTACTACTACTACTACTACTACTACTACTACTACTACTACTACTACGGCGACTACTGCTACGACTACGACGACCACTGCTACTACTACTACTACTACTACTACTACTATTACTACTACTACTACTACTACTACTACTACTACTACTACTACTACTACTACTACTACTACTACTACTACTACTACTACTGCTACTACCACTACTATGACACCGGAGAAAAACAAATATCCTGGCGAAAGACCCAACCATAAGCAATTGTTGGTAACGCGTTGTGGGTGCCGCTTTCGGTGGGGCTCCATATGGGGCCACGAAGCGCTGCCTTGGATGGGGGAACCGCATGCGGACTGCGCCACCGGGGCGGGCCTTCGGTGGAGCTCCCTATGGGGCTACGAAACGCTGCCCTGGGTGGGGGAACCGCATGCGAACTGCGCCACTGGGGCCTTCGGTGGAGCTCCCTATGGTGCCACGAAACGCTGCCCTGGGTGGGGGAAGCGCATGCGAACTGCGCCACGGGGGCTTTCGGTGGAGCTCCCCATGGGGCCACGAAGCGCTGCCCTGGGTGGGGGAACCGCATGCGAGAGCAGCCACTGGGGCCTTCGGTGGAGCTCCCTATGGGGCCACGAAACGCTGCCCTGGGTGGGGGAACCGCATGCGAACACCCCCACTGGGGCCTTCGGTGGAGCTCCCTATGGGGCCACGAAACGCTGCCCTGGGTGGGGGAACCGCATGCGAACACCCCCACTGGGGCCTTCGGTGGAGCTCCCTATGGGGCACGAAACGCTGCCCTGGGTGGGGGAACCGCATGCGAACACCCCCACTGGGGCCTTCGGTGGAGCTCCCTATGGGGCCACGAAACGCTGCCCTGGGTGGGGGAACCGCATGCGAACACCCCCACTGGGGCCTTCGGTGGAGCTCCCTATGGGGCTACGAAACGCTGCCCTGGGTGGGGGAACCGCATGCGAACACCCCCACTGGGGCCTTCGGTGGAGCTCCCTATGGGGCCACGAAACGCTGCCCTGGGTGGGGGAACCGCATGCGAACACCCCCACTGGGGCCTTCGGTGGAGCTCCCTATGGGGCTACGAAACGCTGCCCTGGGTGGGGGAACCGCATGCGAACACCCCCACTGGGGCCTTCGGTGGAGCTCCCTATGGGGCCACGAAACGCTGCCCTGGGTGGGGGAACCGCATGCGAACACCCCCACTGGGGCCTTCGGTGGAGCTCCCTATGGGGCTACGAAACGCTGCCCTGGGTGGGGGAACCGCATGCGAACACCCCCACTGGGGCCTTCGGTGGAGCTCCCTATGGGGCCACGAAACGCTGCCCTGGGTGGGGGAACCGCATGCGAACACCCCCACTGGGGCCTTCGGTGGAGCTCCCTATGGGGCTACGAAACGCTGCCCTGGGTGGGGGAACCGCATGCGAACACCCCCACTGGGGCCTTCGGTGGAGCTCCCTATGGGGCCACGAAACGCTGCCCTGGGTGGGGGAACCGCATGCGAACACCCCCACTGGGGCCTTCGGTGGAGCTCCCTATGGGGCTACGAAACGCTGCCCTGGGTGGGGGAACCGCATGCGAACACCCCCACTGGGGCCTTCGGTGGAGCTCCCTATGGGGCCACGAAACGCTGCCCTGGGTGGGGGAACCGCATGCGAACACCCCCACTGGGGCCTTCGGTGGAGCTCCCTATGGGGCTACGAAACGCTGCCCTGGGTGGGGGAACCGCATGCGAACACCCCCACTGGGGCCTTCGGTGGAGCTCCCTATGGGGCCACGAAACGCTGCCCTGGGTGGGGGAACCGCATGCGAACACACCCACTGGGGCCTTCGGTGGAGCTCCCTATGGGGCCACGAAACGCTGCCCTGGGTGGGGGAACCGCATGCGAACACCCCCACTGGGGCCTTCGGTGGAGCTCCCTATGGGGCTACGAAACGCTGCCCTGGGTGGGGGAACCGCATGCGAACACCCCCACTGGGGCCTTCGGTGGAGCTCCCTATGGGGCCACGAAACGCTGCCCTGGGTGGGGGAACCGCATGCGAACACCCCCACTGGGGCCTTCGGTGGAGCTCCCTATGGGGCCACGAAACGCTGCCCTGGGTGGGGGAACCGCATGCGAACACCCCCACTGGGGCCTTCGGTGGAGCTCCCTATGGGGCCACGAAACGCTGCCCTGGGTGGGGGAACCGCATGCGAACACCCCCACTGGGGCCTTCGGTGGAGCTCCCTATGGGGCTACGAAACGCGTGAGAGGTGTGCCGAGAGCAGAGGCAAGGAGGGGGAGGAGGGAGGAGGGGGAGGAGGAAGGAGGAGGGGAACGCGGGGCACCGTCTCTTCAAAACGAGGACCCAACACCACAGGATGGTTGGGAACAATCAGATTTTTGTTGAAGCTATGGGGCTGTATGGTTATTAAGCTATAAGGTCATGAGGCAACAGGGCTATAGGGCTATAGGGCTACAAGGCTATAGGGCTATAGGGCTGTAGAGCTCTGAGGCTATGGGGCTATAAGGCTATGGGGCTTGAAGGCTATAGGGCTACGGGGCTATAAAACTATAAGGCTATAGTGCTATAAGGCTATTGGGCTACATGCTAATGGGCTATCGGGCTATTGGGCACCCCGGGCACCCGGGCACCCGGGACCGGCCACCGGCGACCAACCTCACCGGCCACCCGG
>CAUYUJ010017837.1:1620189-1648510 GCA_963575745.1 Prorocentrum cordatum
GGCACCCCCCTCACACGTTTCGTGGCCCCATAGGAGCTCCGCCGAAGGCCCCAGTGCTGCCGCCCGCATGCGTCACGCACACCCATTCGGCACACCCCTCACACGTTTCGAAACCCCAAAAGGAGCTCCACCGAAGGTCCCCGTGGGTGTGTCCGCATACGTTCCGCACATTCATTTTGGCACACCCCTCACACGTTTCGTGGCCCCATAAAGAGCTTAACCGAAGGCCTCAGTGCTGCCGCCCGCATGCGTCCCGCACACCCATTTCGGCACACCCCTTACGCGTTTCGTGGCCCCATAGGGAGCTCCGCCGAAGGTCCCAGTGGGTGTGCTCGCACGCGTCCCGCACACCAATTTCGGCATACCCTTCACACGTTTCGTGGCCCCATAGGGAGCTCCACCACAAGGTCCTGGTGGGTGTGCCCGCATGCGTCCCGCACACCCATGTCGGCACACCCTTCACGCGTTTCGTGACTCCTCACACGTTTCGTGGCCCCATAGGGAGCTCCACCGAAGGCCGCACTGGGTGTGCCCGCATGCGTACCGCACACCCAAATTCGGCACACCCTCGCACGTTTCGTGGCCCCGTAAGGGGCTCCACCGAAGGTCCCAGTGCTGCCGCCCGCATGCGTCCCGCACACCCATTTCGGCATACCCTTCACACGTTTCGTGGCCCCATAGGGAGCTCCGCCACAAGGCCCCAGTGGGTGTGCCCGCATGCGTCCCGCACACCCATTTCGGCACACACTTCACGCGTTTTGTGACCCCTCACACGTTTCGTGGTCCCATAGGGAGCTCCACCGAAGGCCCCAGTGCTGCCGCCCGCATGCGTCCCGCACATCCATTTCGGCACACCCCTCGCACGTTTCGTGGCCCCGTAGGGGGCTCCACCGAACGCCGCAGTGCTGCCGCCCGCATGCGTCCCGCACACCCATTTCGGCACACCCCTCGCACATTTCGTGGCCCGTAGGGGGCTCCACCGAAGGTCCCGGTGGGTGTGCCCGCATGCGTCCCGCACACCCATTTCGGCACACCCCTCACACGTTTCGCGGCCCCATAGGGAGCGCCACCGAAAAAGATATTCACAATTGCGGTAGTCACAATTGAATATGGTTGGGTCCTTCGCCAGGATAATTTGTGGGGGGCTCCATGACACGACTGCTGGCCCCGTGGGGGGGCTGGGCTAGGCGCGCGAGGCCGTCCCGTCGGAGGCCTCGATGTCCGGGGACACGCGGCCGGAGGCCGTCGGCGGCCTTCGGGGGCATTCGCCGGCCCCCTGGCCGTCGCCGTCGGTGTTGTCGCCGGCGCCGTCGGCGGCTTTGGCGCCGCCGTCGCCGTCGTCGCCGTCGCAAGCGCAGAGGGCGAGGATGGGGGGACGATGGAGAAAACACGTTCGGCGCCAGCTGCAGCTGCCCCCTGCCCCTCCCTCCTCCTCCTTCCACCTCCCTCCTCATCCTCTTCTTGTTATTCCTCCTTCCTCTTCCTCCTCCTCTTCCTACTCCTTCTCCTTTTCCTCCTCCTCCTCCTCCTCCTCCTACTCGTTTTCCCTCTCCCCCTCCTCCTCGTTGGCACGCGGCCCCAGCGCCCGCCTCGCTTTGCGGTGGGCGCCCACTGGGGCTAGGCGCGCGAACGAAGTCCACAGCGCGTCGCAGGGAACCTGCTCACGGAAGTAAAGGGGGCATCTGCGCGTCAGACGGGGCGGAACGCAGGGGGGGCAATCATTTTGTTTCGCCCATCGGCGCGGCTTTGCATGGGCGGCGCACCGAAATGCGCGAAAGGGCCCCTGATTTTTTCCCAGAATATAGAATGCGAACAACGAAAGCGACAGCATTGCACGTCTGAGATGACGCCGTTGCTTAGGAGGAGGAGGAGGAGGAGGAGGAGGAGGAGGAGGAGGAGGAAAAGGAGGAGGAGGAGGACGAGGAGCAGGACGAGGAGGAGGAGGAGGAGACGGAGGAGGGAGGGAGGGACGGGAAGATGGAGGGGACGAGCGCGCGGAGGAGGAGCGCGCGCCACCCAGCCACCCCCTCAGGCGCGCACGCGCCCGCCAAAGGCAAGGAGCGGGAAGGAGAGGGAGAAAAGAGGGAACATATCCACAAGACGATGCACATGAGCGCTGGCCGCCTGAACTGGGCGAGGGGGAAAGGGGAAAACAGGAAAAAGATGATGGGGGGGCCGCGAGCTTAGCCTAGGCTGGCGGCTCTGCGGTGTCGGAGGGCCAGCTGCGTTTGGACGACGCAGCTGACCACCGTATAATCGCGGATGAGCTCCGCGTTCTGCTGGTCGTCGGGTCTGCGGAGCAGCCGCTGGCGGGCCTCGCCCCGAGGCGGCCGGGCGCTTCTTCCACGAAGAGTGCAGCCGCAAGGGTGGCGCGCGTGCTTCTCGCGCTCGGCTGCGCGCGCTGTCTCGCCAGGCCCGCGGGCGGCCGGGCCCCCGAAGTGTTCCGCCGCCGGGTGCCGCGCGGTCACATCGAGCTAATGCCGCCCCGCTCCCTCGAAGTGTTCGATATCGAGGATAGCGCGCTCCTGGAAGTCGGCGCCCGGCGGGTCCGCTGGCCGCCCCTCGCGCTGGCGGCCCCAAATGGGAACCGTTTGTTCCTGCAAAGGGTCGTGGTGGAGCCACCGCTTCACGAGGCCTGGCACGGAATTATTACGCCTCCCGTGGCGTGCCATCACTCCGCCCCCCTCGGTGCAGATGGCGGCGTGGGTGCCCCTGTCGTCCAGCGGGGCCGAACAGGCAGCCGCGGCCGCGCCAGACCCGCGGGCTCGGTTCTGGCACGCGGCAGCGGCCACGGCCAGCTGCGCCCGCGAGCAATCAGGCCTGCTCACCAACGCCCGCGTTCCTAATGCTGACGACCAACGCTCGTCTCCTATGGCGCACGCCGGGTCGCCTGGGCACAGCAGGAACGCCGCCGCGCCGGGCCCCCCAGCACCCAGCGGCAGAGCTCTCTCGTGAACCTGCAAGAACTGCCACATGGCCGCGCGGGTGTTTTTCTGCACGTGTTTCATAAACTTGCTATGCTTAAGAGGGTTCAGAAGAGCTTCCAGGAGTGAGGCTCCGGGGGCTGGGACGGCTCCGCGGTTCCGTAGCTCTGCGCGCGCCCTGGCGAGCGTCTGCTCCAGGTCAGGCACCACCTCGAGCAACTCGCCCGCGGTCGCCCGTACGTCCCTCGCGACCCACTCCAAGGCGAAGGCCCAACCGGCCCAGAAAGCGGCAGCTAAGCGGACGGACGCCCACTGCACCCCGACCCCGCCCTCCTTGCGCGGGAGGCCGAGGACTTCCCGGTTCCAAGGGCCAGGGTCCCTGCCTGCCAAGTCTTGCCAGCAGCTGGCCATCGCGTTGTCGTAACGCTGCGTCTCTGGGTCCGTGGCCAACATGGCCCGCCGGGCGTGCTGGCTGGTGGCGCCGGCGTAGGTGCTGAACAGCCTCCCGGCTGCCTCCTCCTCTTCCTCCTCCCCTCCTCTTCCGCCTCCTCCTTATCCTCCTCTTCCTCTTCTTTTTCTTCTTCCTCCTCCTCCTCCTCGTCCTCCTCCTCCTCCTCCTCCTCCTCCTCCTCCTCCTCCTCACAATAGGGAAGCTTCGAGGATCCACGGGAATCCTCGAAACTGCGCCGTAGGTGGGGGAAGGGGCGATCACGAAACCTGCTTCAAAGCGACGCCGGAAAAAAACGGCGGGGGGGGAAGCGATTCAAACAAGTCTTCGGCGCGCTATCACGGCGCGAACTCAAGGACGTAACGGGGGAGGGGGCGATTCTAAAAAAGATTCGGGTCCCTGCATCGGATTAGTCCTAGCCAGTCCTAGCCTCACAAGTGAATTAAGACTCCATGGGAGGAAACGAAAGTGTTTATATAATCGCTCACCGACAACAGGCGATGTGTTCGGGCCCGTCGTCCGACGCCGTCCGTAAATCATCGCCATGTGGAGTCCCGAAGATGACCCGCACCGTCCCGAAGAGGCGCACAGCCGCGGAGATAACCCACACTGGCCCGAAGAGGAACATCGCATGAATGATCGGCACCGTCATCACAATGGACAACACTTCCACGAGGATGATCCTCACCGTCCCGAAAAAAGGAGCATCACCGTCACGTAGATGTCCAGCCCCGTCTACAAGATGAGAGTCACGTAAGTGACCAAGGCGGCCCCGAAGGTGGCCAACGACGCCGCGTATCTGTTGAACACCGTCGCAAAACGCGGCGTCGTCCTGAAGATGAGCAGCGTCGTCACAATGATGATAAGCACCGTTTCTGCCCAGATGATCTACACCACCTGCACAACAGCCTGACGCAAATGATGCATCTCCTCCATCATTTCCTAGCTCAGGGGGCCGGTTTCGCCAAGATCTTGTACATGAGCGGTCTCTCGACGTTGACCGATGACATAGCGGCAGCGCGCGCTGACAGCGGGCGCTCCCTTTTGCACGACTGCAACGCGATCGGCGCCTCAAAATCGGTCTGGTGCCTCCTCCGTTAGCACGGTTTTACATGCGTGCTCCAAACGCCCGCAGCGACGGGCGGATGGGAGATAACATGACGCGGGCTGACAAAAAATAGTAAGGACTTCCCCCGCGTCGGGCACGGGGGCAGCTACGCCTCCGCGCGCCAGACTTCAGCCGCCGCGCCCGGGAGCGCCAACCCCAAACACATTTCACAGCGCTCAACTTCCGCGCAGTGCCTACTCCCGCCGCAGAGGCGAAGGCCCGGTTGCTCGACGCTCGACGGACCCTCACTTTATTCGACAAGCCCGCGGGGCACCCCAGCGTTGATTGTCAAAACGCACAGGTGTCGCCGCGGTTTCTTGTCCTACTTTGTCAGAATCGTGCGACCATGAAAACTTGCCAACGTCGTCCTTCTGCTTCTAACCCTCGTCCTCCCACTCTTCAGGTTCGTCCTTCAACGTTTCTTCGGGTCATCCGTTACACGAGCTCCTGTTGCCACCGTTGGCGCAGACAGCTTCATGGTACCTGCCAGTGCCACTCGAAGTCCAGTCGCCACCACTGGCACTGCCAGTGTCGTTGCAATATTGTACCATTCATCATTTTAGTATTCTCGATGTCTGCTCTTGTCATTGCCCCAGCGGTCGCCGGACTTGTGGGCGTCGCATCCTCCTTTGCCCCCATCCAGGCTCATGTCACGCCCCTGCCACTTCAGGCTGGGCCCCCTTGCTTCCAACAGAAACGTCGTCTGTCCGGCCGCTTTCGCGGTCTCTTTCCGTACCCGACTCAGCTGGAGGAAGCATGGGCAGAGAGGGTTTACGAGCCGCGGACGTGGCGGCAGCGTGCTTGGTAGGCGATCGATTAGCCATTTCTGGAGAGCTCCTTACCACCAAGACGGCCATTGCGGTCAACCACACGCCACGCTCATTCAGAGCTCGATCCATTTTCTCTCCTGCATCCACTGACGAGCCAATGTCGCCGAGGAAACCATACTTGCAGAATATTTCAAGGAGCCCATTACATCATTCCCGGAAAAACGGATCGATCCTTCAAGGAATCAGCCCTTTTTAGCAGCATGAAAAAACGCCGACCTTCGGAGGCAACGCCTGTGAAATCTTCACAACAACTATAGAAAACCATCAAACCCGATGACGGAAAAATTGACCCGGATTAGCCCAGATTCTGCCCACTATTCCCCCCTTTAAGCCGGATTAGGCCGGGTTCAGCAGAATCCAACGCGATGCTGCGGGATGAGGCCTGTTTCCGACCACGGATACACCAGCGCCGATGCTGAAAGAACCTCCTGGGAGTTGCATCCGCGCAAATCGACGACAACGTCAGGAAACCTGTAGAACCTCCTGCGTGTGGGCGGCTCCCCCGCCCCGCGGGGGTCCCCGGCCAGCTGCATCGGGCCGTGCACGGCGGCGACCACCTTCGTGCGCCCCTGGTCCGAGGCCAGAACTCTACACGTATCCCACGCCTACAGGGAGCCGATGCCTCAGTAAGGGGCAGCGGGAGGGGGGACCAGCTCAGGGGGGAAACGAGCCTGACTCGGCGATACATCGCCGACAGGTCGGCGATAGGCCACGACAGCAAAGCCGCACGCCCCTGGGCGGGGTGGGCTGTCAGGCCCCCATCGGCCATAGATGGGCAATCGGGGGCCGAAGCCATCCCCTCTGGAGCCTTTCCTCCCCGGACGTTGCCCCTGACTTCGGACCCCAGGCGGCGGTAGATATGGACTGGAACAACAAAGCGCTGCACAAACATGTTTGGGTTCTAGCACATTCTGAGTGTCGTCTACTCTGTGTCCCTCAATAGTTTTGGGGGTACCTGTAGTCCGGGGGGGTACCTATAGTCCGGGGGGGGGTACTTGTAGTCCGGAGGGGGGGTACCTGTAGTCCGGGGGGGGGGTATAGGGGTACCTGTAGTCCGGAGGGGGGTACCTGTAGTCCGGGGGGGCGCGCATGGGGGTACTTGTAGTCCGGGGGGGGGGGCATATGGTCATGCCTCAAAGCACGCGTGGTTCCACGCACGCGGGTGTTTAGTACTTACGCGCGCGGGACCTCACGCGCAGACTCACACGCACGCGCGCACGCGCGCACGCAACCGCACGGAACCGCACACACACACACACACACACACACGCACACGCAAGCACACACGCACGCACACGCGCGCACGCACAGACACTCTGCATCATGACAATGACAACTTTCCAGATATTGCATGATTGCGCTGTCTGCTTAGGTCACCGCCAACGATGGCGAATTTCTTAGCACGCCTAAGTGAACATGTGCGGACGCATCTTGGCGGGCCGCTTTGGCTTCCAGAGACTACGTAGCGAACGCGGGGGGGCTTGTAGCTCCGGGGGCTAGGGGGGTACCTATAGTCCGGGGGGGGGTACCTGTAGTCCAGGGGGGGTACTTGTAGTCCGGGGGGGGGTACCTGTAGTCCGGGGGGGGGGTACTTGTAGTCCGGGGGAGGGGTACTTATAGTCCGGGGGGTACCTGTAGTCCGGGGCCCCAAAACTATTGAGGGACACAGAGGAAAGTGTTCGGCGACAGAAGACACTTTTTTACCTGCACGGAGGAGCCCAGTGGCACGACGAACGACGGACGAAACGACAGACGACAGACGAAAACGATAGGAGGGCGCGCGAAGGGAGGGAGGGAGAGGGGGAGGGAGGGAAGGGCGACAAGAGACACATAGTGTCACACGGATCGTGCACCTCAAGGAGCTCCACCGACAACCCCAGATACGTGCTTGGCTTAGCGTCCCCCCGCCCATGCCTGGGCATCTCCACCTACGTCCCCAGAGACACGGTTCGCATAGTGGTACGGCCCTCACGCGGATCGCGCCCAGCAAGAAGCTGCATGTGCGGCACCACAGGGAAACTTCATAGCGTCGCCTGGCTTACTTCGGCAGACCTCTCACACGGATCGTGGCCCGCAGAGAGTTCATCGAACGGTCCCAGAGGCAAGATTCGCATGCTGCCCCCCCCCCGCCTACTTAACTTCGGCACACCACTCGCACGGATTATTGTGGTCCACAGGGATCTCCATCTATGGTCACAGAGGCATGGTTCGCATTGCACCTCCCCGCTCATGGCGGCACACCCCATCACGCGGATCGTGCACACGAGGAACACAAGCTAAACACCGTCCACGTCGGAAGGAGCTCCACCAATGGCACCAATAGGCAGCTTCACATGGCGCCCCCCCGCTCATTTCGGAAGTGGCACGGGTCGTCCCCGGAGGAAGTCCACCGTCGGCCTCAGTGGGCGTGTTCGCGCGGGAGAATCCGAATCATTCAGCACAACCTTCACGCGGATCGTGCCCTATGAAGAAAAATTCAGCTTACCCGTGCACGCGTGCTTGACAACAACCCGCTTTCCGCATCGCCTCGCGGCGCGCAATGCAATGCAATGCGTGGTTCCGGCGCAAAACCAATTGATTGCGTGTCTATGGCCTTCAGCCCATACCGCTGCTGTGCTTAAGTTTAGCGCCAGATCAATCTTGGATACCTGTACTTCGGGAACTGTTGGCATGCATCTCGGGCTCCTCGTGGAGCGACTTTTAAAGCTTCTTGGGGCCTCTTGGGACCGTCTGGGGGCCTCTTGGGGCCCCTTTGCGGCCTCTTGGGGGCCTCTTGGGGGCCTGCTGGCGGCCCGAGGGCCCACTGGGAGCGGAGGTGCCGAAATGTCAGTTGAAGTCCCCCCTCTTGGATCCCTCTCGGGGCCCCCTTGGGCCGTCTTGGGCACCTCTTGGACCGCCTTAATGCTTTCGTTGCCCGTCCTGGGGCCCTCTTGGGGGCCCCTTGGGCCGTCTTGGGGCGCAAACTTGGGCCTCTTGGGCCATTTTGGACACTGAAACAATATGCGAACATGCTAAAAAGCAAAGCCGGGGTGCTCTCGAGGCGCATCTTCTTGGAGCCTTCTTAGGACGCCTTCGGGGCCTCGTGGACCGTCTTGAAACAATATTCGGGTGTCGTCGGTCCAGTCAGGCCGCTTATTCGTCAGTCCAGGGGGTCAAAAATGTCGTGGGCATTCCGGGAGGGTGTTCCAGCCAGGGCCCCTGGCCTCCGGTCCCCTGGCATACACACACACACACACGTGTGTATGTATGCATGTATGCATGCATGCATCCATGCATGCAGTCATGCATGCATGCATGCATGCATGCATGTATGCATGTCTGTCTGTCTGTCTGTCTGTCTGTCTGTCTGTCTGTCTGTCTGTATGTATGTATGTATGTATGTATGTATGTATGTATGTGTGTATGCATGTATGTATGTATATATGTATGTATGTATGTGTATATGTTCGTATGTATGTATGTATGTATATATGTATATGTATACGTGTATATATATATGTATATATGTATGCATGTATGCATGTGTGTATGTATGTATGTATGTATGTATGTATGTATGTATGAATGAATGAATGTCTGTGTGTATGTATGTATGTATGAATGTATGTATGTATGTATGTGTGTATGTATGTATGTATGTATGTATATATGTATGTATGTATGCATGCATGCATGTATGTATGTATGTATGTATGTATGTAGGTATGTATGTATATATGTGTGTATGTATGGATGTATGTATGTATGTATGAAGTGGTGTATGTAGTGGTGTATGTATGTATGCATGTATGTATGTATGTATGTGTGTATGTATGTATGTATGTATGTCTGTCTGTCTGTCTGTATGTATGTATGTATGTATGTATGTATGTATGTATGCAAACATGCATGCATGCATGCATGCACGCATGCATGTATGTACGCATGTAGATCTATTTGGATGAATATCGAACATGCGTTTAGTTTAGAAGTGCTCGCAGATCAGGGAGAGGCAGCGATGAACGCAATATAGTGGCTCCAGGTGGTGGCTGTCTAAAGAGATGAGGCGATGGCGGGCCCTTTTCCGACGCCCGGCCCGAGGTTCGCCGCGGTTCGCACGCTGGGCCTGGCAGCGGTGCCGCTGCTGACTGCCTGGCTGTCCTGCCACGCCGAGACGGGGCGGGCGCGCCTCGAGTGGGCCAGCACGTCCCTGTGTGCCGTCGGCGTGCTGGCGTGGTGGACTAGCGCGACGAGCTGGGCCCAGGCGCTCCGGCCAGCCCAGGGGGGAGGACGCGACGAAGGAGATCGAGGCGCTGAGGGCCGAGTTCGCTGGGCTGCGGCTGAGCGCTGGCGCCGACGGCGATGGAGGAGCAGGATCCGACGGCGGCAGGGCGGGGGCGTTCGGTTGGGACGCCCCGAGCGGTGCCCCGCCACCGGGGATCGCTCCCCCGACCTTGCCTGCCGCCGCGGCCGAGGACGGTGCGGGCACAGGCACTGGCTGGCCAGCGCCCGCGGGCGCGCGGGCGGTGACGGACGCGGCCCAGTGGTGCGGCGGAGCTGCGGCGGCTCCAGCGGCGGACGGCGCCGCTGGCGGCGCGCCGGGAGGCAAGGGCGGCGCCGTGCGCACTCCCTTGCAGGACGGCGGGCCGAAAAAAACACGGGCGACGCAGGTCAGGGCGTTGCCGGCGGGCCACGCGGCGGCGGCTCGGAGCGACCCGCAGGGGCTCTCCGTTTTTGAAACGCCGCGGCGGACGTGGACGACAACAGGGTGCTGCAATGAGGGGGGTGTTGGAGGTCATGCGTAGCGTATATCCGAACAAATCTTGTCCATCCGCTTCATCGCGCGGCCGCGGGTAGTAAGCGTCAGCGCGGCACGTTCGAACCGTCTACGCCGCCGGTGCCGCTCCAGCCTTCAAGTTTGGGAACGGGCCAACCAGTACTCTGCAGGGTGAATTCGACGCGCGGAGGGGACTGTCGGGAACTCGCGCGCCGCCCTTTCTATTGGACCTCTAACGTCGACGATTGGGCGGCGATCGAGCGCTCGCATCGCGTGGCCTTACGCGGGGCGCAGCGCCTATGTCAGGTGCGCCGGGATTACGAACCGAGTGGCGTCCAGGCCTTGCCTTGCTTGCAATGGCGGGGCCGGCAGCGGTGGAGGAACACGGCCAGGGCAAGAGATCCGTGCCGCACGTGGACCTGAAGACCCGAGCGGTGGACGAGCCAGCGAGCGAGACGAAGAACATGATGTTCGAGGCCCTCGAGCCCGATGGGGGTTACCTTCTATGCCGAGGAGCGCAACGTCATGGCATGCCGAAGTGAGTGCGAGTGAATGCGCCTTGCAGCAGACGGCGCGTAAGCAGGGAACGGAAAAGGTCCTCGCCAGTAACCTTCAGCAACCTTTCCAAGCCAGTACTGCCAGCTCCCAGTCGCGCACTGCACCGCCCCCGCGGCGGAAACATTCAGCCAAGCGACCGCGGGAAACGGCAACTTCCAGACAGCTTCGTAAGACAAGCTGTCCCCATGTCTCCCTTGGACGTCCTCGCTGTCTCGGGCCAGCTGGCTGGCGAAACTCCAAACTTCCCGTTGCGATCCGAATCTCCGGGCCAGCTGAGCCATGAACAGCATCTGTGTTCTGGCAAGGCGCACGCTGAGCTTCTCTTCCCCAGCCATCTGAAGCACAATGACATCGGGGGCGCGGCTGATGCATGCAGGTGGCACACAACATATTATGCAAAAGCATCGGTTCTGAAAGCTGTCGACGCGTCGCCTCTCCACTTTGATCAAACAACCTGCAACAACAAATACGCATGTGGGCTTGGACACCACACAAGCGTTGACTATTCGAATATTTGCTTCCCGGAGAGATCTAAAACGCCAGTCTTAAAATCGCCCGTCGCAGCCCCGAGCCTCCTGCTCAGCTCGGCGCCGCCCCTTCCGTCTGCCGAACGCGAAGTGCCCCCCCCCCAAAAAAAAAAAACATTTGTTCTCTACGTTCCCACCGAAATTACTGATAATAGGGGCATCTGACCGCGCGCCCATGAATTCCATGTTCTTCCGTTTGAGCTGTAAACCGTAATACCTACCACATGCTTCCACGCTGCGCAGGAACTCCTGGATCAGGCCAGGGTCGCTTTCGATGAGCAGCGCGTCGTCCGCGCACACGAGCTCCCGGACGAATCGCTCCTGCGGCGCGTCGCCGAGCTTCCTTCCGCAAGTCTACGCGAGCGCCCCCGAGCAACGTCGCCATGACGATGGCGAACAAAAACGGCGAGAGCGGGCGCCCTTGCCAGATGCCGCAGGCCTGCTCGCGCGAAGACGACGCGCGCCCGAAGTCCGCCGCTGCAGACTTTCGACTTTTAAAATGGCCTGGATCATCAGAGCGAACTGTTCCGGACAGCCAAATCTGCGCAGAGACGCTGCGAGTGCGTCTGGCGCAACTGAACCAAATGCTTTCGCCCAGTCCGGGGCCAGAAAGATTGTCAGCCCATCTTCGGTAGCCCACGCGTCTTCTAGGACGCGGCGGGCCGCGGTCGCTGCGTCTGCAGCTCCCCTGGCGGATATGAAGCCGACCTGGGTCTTCCATATCCTGTCTTCGGCGCGCGCGTCCTTGAGACGGCGCGGCGGTCTCATTGCAAACGCATTGCACCCGATGAACAACGAACTGATCGGGCGGTTGCGTCGCGCGCAGCAGGGTCTCCCATTTCGGTAAAACATGCGCACCCGCGAATTATGCCATTCCCCCGGGACTTCCGTGCGAGCCCAAACCATATTGGAGAAACGAATAATCAAGATCAGCGCACGCGCGCCGTCGTCCGCCGCAGCCTTCCAAAAGTCTGGCGGCATTTCGTCGATCCCAGCAGATCTCCCCTGCCTCAAAGAAGCGGCCGCCCGCTTGACCTCGCCCGCTGTGACATTGCCCAATTGGACAGATTGCTCCTCGTAGATGGGCAGCGCGCCGGGCACTGCAATGCACGGCCGGACAGCCCATAGCACACGCTCCAGATGCTCTGCCAGGGCATTGCTAGGCAGTCGCTGTCGACCAGGACTTTTCTGGCGGCGCGGAGCCGGCCCCGTTGGTGCGGCGATCCTTTTCGAAGCTTGCGAATTGCATTCCAATCGCCAGAGGCTGTCAAGTTTTTCAGCTGCACGGACCTGTCTCTAGCCGCATATGTTTTGATGTGTCTGGCAATTCGTTTCTCCTCAACTGCGTCGCCTCGTCGACGGGGACCCCCCCGTCTGTCAATGCGCCCCGTCGTGCCTGTGCTAGTCCATGGTCGTCTCGGTGGTTTTGCTACTGTTGGTCGGGGGTTTTCTGGCGCGTGGTGGAAGCCATCCACGAGACGACCCCATGCCAAGTTCACATCTTCGGAGTTCGGCGCGGCCTCCTCGTAGCTCTCCAAAGTTTCCTCCAAGTAGCTGTTGAAGTGCGTCTTGATGGCGTGGTCTGTCAAGGCTGTCAGGCCAGGTCGAATTATGGGAGCCTCCGTCTCGGTCACGGCCACCGCCATGTGCACATTCGCTTCCAGGAGAAAACGGTGCGATGATAACGGCATATCTGGCTGCGCGCTGACCCGACTGACATTTCGACGCCATTCCTGGCCGCAGACCATGGCATGTATTGGGAAATGCGTCTGCGCCCCAATCTGGTGCCCAGCAAGGCAACCAACGTTACGGTTTGTCGCCAGCTGCCCTGTCGGCGCGTCGAAGAACGCGTTCGCAAGACACACGCGAAGCTGCGCGCGCATCTCAACGAGGAGGTGGCGATCCGCATCTTCTTTGCAATCGTCCTGTGAGTGGCGGAATACATGGGGCCCGACGATTTTCTCCCCCCCATCGAAGTTCTCGCGCAATCTGGCGCTCGTGTGTCCGAAGAGCAGTTGGGGCCCATGGGCAGAACGCGACGTAACAAAGGCGCCCAATTCCTGAAAGAACTCTTCACGACGCGGGTAGTCATGCCCAATGCGTGGAGCGCGCGCTGAAAATACTGCCGCTCTGCATCCGGTGCCCCGCAACTTCACCAATGCCATTCAAACCGTTGCCTGCTGGAAGCCTACGATAGACTGCGGGGAAGCTGGGGCGACAATGAAGCCGACGCCCGCGCGTTCCTCGCCCCCCTCGTCCCCCGCGCTGCCATGCAAGACGACAAAGAATCCCGACTCTGCCCCGCAGGTGTCAGATTTTGATACCCATGTTAGTTGCGCGCACATAATCATAATACCAGTCCTCCTCATGATGGTTTCCAGCTCGATATGCTAGGACACTGTGCGCCCAATCGATGTTCCAAGTAGCCATCTTGAAATCGCCTCGCCGTACTGGGCGCGAGCTGCGCCCTCGGACTACAGCAGGTGGTAGAACGGCTTCGCCGGCTCCGCGCCCCCCATGCGCAGGAAGCGGGACAGATTCGGACTGGCGCCGGTCTGGCGAATTCCCCAGTGCTTCGGTGAGAATTCCCTGCTTTCGCACCGCTGCCCCCCCCACTTGGAGGCGCCCGTGCCTTTTGGCTTCCCCTTGGGCACTCCCTCCCCCGCGCGCTGCGACGGTGCTCGCCCCAATTTTGTCTCTGACAATGTTTTGACCATGTCTGGGAACTCTGGGGGGCCGTCTTGGGTCAGCCACTCCTCCCCACCAAGGCCGTGCTTGGGCTTCAAAGGACCGCCCTCGATCGCCACCTGAATCGCGATCTCGTCGCCCACCCAGACCCCCCCCTCCTCCGGATCAGCCCAGACGCTCTCGTTGCTGCATCCCCATTCTTTCAAAAGGGACCCCACCCCGAACGCGAAGGGCGACGCGACCCTCTTCGACAGCATCAGGTGATATTCAAAGCGCCGGAGAGGCAACGGGGCCTCCTGGGAGGCGAGCACGGCAAGTACGTGACCTGACTGAAAAGACTCCACATAATCAATGGCACGTGGGGGTTCGCGAAGAAAAGCGAGGTCAGAGGCGTGGCGGGGCTCGCTGTCGCCCCGAAGCGCTTGGGGGGCAAGCAGAGGAAGATCTGGATGACCTGCGCTTTCAACTAGCTCACTCGGGAGGTGCAGGAGCGAGATGATCACAGACTACATGGAGGCGGGGCGCGACAACGACTACATTCGCCAGCAGAGGCCGCAGCTGGGGCAGCACTGGACAAGCCCAGCGCCTTCTCATGCGTGGAAGTGCCGAGCTGGATGTGGTCCTGACAGGCGGCGCCGCCCGTGGCCGCCGCCGGCGTGTGAAGCCTCCTGAGCTACGAACTGCGGTCGGAGGTGGGTCCTCAGGGCTGGGCGCGCCCGCTCTGGATGCGCCCCGGGATGGGCAAGTCGCGCTCCGCGGGAGTCGCGGACGAGCCGCGGGTAGAGCGCCAGAGGAGAGGCGCCTGTCGAAGGCGCCGCCCGTCGGCTGCGGGGCGCAGCAGCGGCGCGAAGCGGTGGGAGCGGCCAAGAGCTCGACCCCCCGCGCGCCCGTGATCACATACCTTCTCGGGCCCCAGTCGCACGGGAGACCTGGGGGAGGCCCCGAGGGAGCTGAGATGGCCCGAAAGGAGGACCTAAAGCTCCTGATCTTGTCGCGCGACTTGGGCGTGGACTCGCGTTGGGGCCTGGCGCGTCAGGACACATTCGACGTCCTGGTGGCCATCATCGTGGAAGGCTTGGTGGACGCGGTCGTGGGGGGACCGCCGTGCGCGACGCGAAGCCGCGCCCGCTTCGTCGACGCGGCCCACGGCCGAGGCCCGCGGAGTACTGGGCGCGGGGCATGCCTGCTCGCGAGCTGACGGCCTACGAGAAGCAGCGCTTGGACGAGGGAAACACGGCCGCGCTGAACTTCTTGGCCTTCTGCGAGACCGCAGGCCTGAGAGGAGGCTGCTGGCCCATGGAGGGACCCCGAGGACCGGCAGAGGACCCCTTCCCCTCCGCCTGGGATGCCGAAGAGAGGCGCGCCCTCGAGCAGCGCACTGGCGCCGCGAGGGCCGCGTTCGACCAGTGCGCGCCCGGGCCCCCCGCTCGGCAGCCCACGTCCCGCTGGGAATCTACATCGCCTGCGGCAGCTGGATGGCCGCCGCTGGCGAGGGCGCCACCGCCGCGAAGTGAGCGTTGGGAAACATTTCGGAGAGCCTGCGTCGACTCGCCTCGCGAGCTACCCCGAGACGCTCTGTCGGGCCCTGACTGGTCTCCCGGCGACGAACTTCAAAAGGATGCTGAGCGAAGGCGGCGGCCCGACAGGGCACCTGAGAGCAGACGCGGCAGCGTGACACACCGGCGACTACACGGGGCGCAGCGAGGGGCCGACCTCCCATGGACTGCTGGCCGCATCGCGATACAGAGAAGGAACGACATAGACGTCTACCTCCATATCGACGACTGCCTGTTCATGTCCGAGCCGAGGCGGACGGGGGCGGAGCGCGACGAGTCAGCCGAGGCGCTCGAGCGGATAGGCTTCCTCGTCGAAGGCCGACGTCGGAGGGGGGAGGTGAAGAAGATCATCTGCCAGGGCTGCCCTCGCACCGCTGGAGAAGCCGGCGCGCGCCGCCCCGGCCCATTGGACCCGAGGCGATGAGCGCGGAGGACGGCGCGGCCACGGCGCGGGCGTTCGCCAAGGGGGGGTCGGGCACAGGAGACCTCAACTACGCGCTGAGGAGGCGAGCGGCGCTGACGGCCATCACAGACATCAGGCAGCATCTACCGCGGGTGGACACGGAGAGACAGCCCGCCGACCAGCTCTCTAAGTCAAGACCATGTCTCAACGCTATCTCGAAGGAACCCGGGACCCCCGCGCCCCCGTCCAGTTTGGCACCGCGCAAGAAGGCCAGTCGCGACCGCGGGGCCGCCAGCCGCTGGCATCGACCCCCACTTCCAGGCAGGGCCACCGCCAAGAAGCTGGACAACTACAAGAGCCCACGGACTCGCGCGGTGCCAGCTGCGCCACGCGAATCCGCGGGCGCCAGACGAGCGGGGCGACGTCTTTCTGGTGCACAAGTTGAGCATGCGAGAGGACCAAGGCCGAGTTTATCAACGCTGTGAGCGCTCTGGAATTTCGCTCTTCGCGGCTGGATGGGAAGCTGGCATGCGCCCGCGCTGCCATCCGCGGGCGGGCCACCACGGCCCCTGCGCGACGCGCGGCGCCCACGACGTCGAGACCGCGCAGGTGGGTAGCCATCCAGGTTGCAAGCCGTGGGCGCCCGCGACTGGGAGCCAAATTGCACTGCAGGCCCGCGCGGACACGCGGCAGTCCGAGATGCTCAGCATGACGACTGACCCCCTGGCCTTCCCGGAGGACGGAGGCCGCCACCAGGGCGAGGGCGCTCTCGCGATCAGGCTCGGCCTTATGACGTGCGCGCAAAACGGGCACAAGCAGCGTCGCTTCGTTTGCCGAGAGGTGCCGCCCTCCCCCGCCACCTTCGCAACCTCACTGCGCCTGGCCAGCGCCCCTTCCCCATGCCCCGTGGAGGCCTGCAGGGGGGGGGGCCCGTGGGGGTCCAGCGGGGCTTCGGCTCAGGCACGGGATGGGCCCCGCACAGTCCTAGAGCAAGATGCGCGCCAGAGGCCTCCACGCTCAGGGCGCCGTTCGGTGTGCTTCGCGGCGCGGGCAGATGGGGATGGGCTCAAACTTACGCATCTAAATCAACGCAGTCGCAGCGGCTAAAACCAGCGCAGCAAGGCGCGGTCGAGCCGCCACTGGGCCTGGCAAGTCGCCCAGGTCCTTTCCCAGCATGGCCCCGTGAAGGCGCAAGGAAGCAGAGGGATTGATCGCGGCGTTCGCCTAGGCGCGCGGCGTCGCCCGCTCCGAACTCGCGCGGGGCTTCGGGGACGCCCAAATCATGGTCGATGGTTTCCTCGCCGCGCCCCGCGATCTCGACGCCGCCCGCGAGTCTGGCGGGCGCGGGCTTCGGGCTGAGCCCGCCGCCGTCGGCGGCAGGGGCCCTGGCGCCCGTTCCCGCCGCTGCTGCTATGGCGCCGCCCGCGGCGCCGGGGCCGCCTCTGCGCCCGCGCCGCCGCGGCGCGTGGGGCCGCGACCTGGGGCTGCTGACCGCGTGCGCCACGACGGCCGAGAGCCTGGCCGCGGCGCCGGCGACGCCGGCGGCGCCCCCCGCGGCGTTTTTCCCCCGCGGCAGCCCGCAGAAGGAGAGCAGCGACCGACCTCGTGGAGGTCGTGGGCTGCGCCGCCAACCGCGCCGCCGCCTCGGGGGCGAACGCGACCAACTCCGCGGCACGGTTCGTCGGGGCCATCACTGATAGATAGCGCGCCGGGCCAGGGGGGGCCGCGTGACTATCGCCGTCCGTTCGAGCCGCCTGTTCTCGGGCGCCGAAGAGGACGCCCCCGCCCTGCTGAGGAGCGAGACGGGGGATCGAGTGCATCGCCCCCCCCCCAGAGTGGCTGCAGGAGGGGCCAACTTGCTCGACGTCGGGGCGCCGGGGCGGTCGCTGGCTGACGCGCAGTTTCGACGTTGAGGACCGCATGGGGGATTCGAGACCTTGGGTGTTCATGTCCGCTACGTGCGAACAGGCCACGCGGCGATGGCCTGTCGCGCAGCGATGGTGACCTTCACGCCGCGCTGGGCCAACCCTGCCCAGGGCATCGAAGGCTACGACTTCGGAGCGCTGATAAACGAGATCGAGTCAAGGCTCCTAACATCCACCCAGGAGCCCCCCCGCAACTCGACCTCATCTTGGACTCCGCGCCCGTCGAGGATGAACCCGGCATGCCGGCTCGCTGGATCGCCACAGAGCAAAAAGGAACGCTAGGCGCGGTCGGGCTCGCGGTGGGCGGGCGGGGTGGGGGCGGGGGGTGGGGGGGTGGGGGGGGGTGGGGGGGGGCGTGCGTCGCCGCCTCTACAACCGTCGACTCCATGGCCGACGTCGCTGGCACCCCCGCCCGCTCGCCTTGATTGCGCGGGGAGATGGGGTGATGGTCCGCGCGGTTTCGCGCGCAATGCTGAAGGGAATTGTCCATCTTCCCCGCGGCCGATACTGCGCAGGCCACTTAAAACTGCTGAGATAAACTAGAAAAGACCTTGAGGCGAAGGAGCTCCTGAAAATGAATGAGTCGATTCTCCTCGATCATCCGTCGGCGTTAAACTATCGAATAATTCGCTTCTCGGTTCGGCATCGCTTTCGTAAGCTGCCCCTCGAAGGGCTTCCAGGGTTGGATTCAGAAGCGCGCCATATATATATATATATATATATATATATATATATATATATATATACATATACACATATACCTATATACCTCTTCCTATATTTGCATGAGCCCTGGCGGGGGGGGGGGAACCGCCCCCCCCCCCCCCCGCCCACGCGCGCACGCACACACGCGCACACACACAGACACACACAAACACAACAACAACAAAAAAAACTCCCGGGATCTGGGGCTTTGAAACCCTCCGGACGGGCCTCGCTGCGGCCCCCCGGGCCTCGCAGGGCGTTTCGCCAAGCCTTCCCAGCGAACCTAGGGCGATCAGGGGGGTCCTCGGAAACGTTTCAGAGACCCCCCAAACAGCGCAAGAGCGCTCCAAGAGTGACCGACGTGACCTCAAGATGGCCCAAGAGGCCTCCAGGACGGCCCCAAAGAGGCCTCCAAGAGCACTCCCAGGAAGGTCCCAAGAAGCAACAATCATTGATTTTCTGTCGATTTGTGGTGCATGTTGGGGTTCTCTTTTCGGCCTCCCGACGCTCCAAGACGGCTGTCTTCTGGGCGTCCGAAGCCGCCTGTGAAGCTCGAAAATCACACCACAACCATCCGACAAAGCTTCCAGGCAGTCCAAGAGAGGCCCAAACCGGCACAACACGGGTCCAAGATGGCCCTCAGAGAGCCCCATGGCGGCCCAAGATGGCCCCAAGACGCTCTCCGAAGCACTCCAAATCGCGACCCGGTCGTTCAGGGAGACCGCGGTTGGGGGCAGGGTGGCCCAAGGAAGCCCCCAGAATACGCCCAGGAGGCCCCCAGAAGGCCTTCAGAAAACTTGAAGCAATTTTTGCGAGGCCCCCAGAGGTCCCAGGAGGAGCCCCCGCCCCCCACAAAAAAAAACAACCGATGAGGGTGGGGGGAATGCGCAGGGCATGGCGACAACGAGGAAAAAGAAGCATGGAGGAAGGATAGCGAAAAATCACTATCATGGCGGCGATGCCGGAAAAGGCAAAGATATATCGATAAATCGTCGGCTCGGCCTTCCTGCTAGTCCGCCTGAGTGCCAAACTTCGAGGGCCAAGGTGCATGGCGCGAAGCGCAACTGCCGTCTTGTATATACATACATATATATATATATATATATATATATATGCGTATATATATATATATATATATATTATATATATATATATATATATGTGTGTATATATATGTGCATGCTTATATGTGGACGTAGAACTCCCGCAATTGCGGATAAGAGCGGAGAGGGCGGCGAGGCTCTGAAGAAGCCCCCTCGGGAACGCCGAGTTTTCACCACTTATTCAACGAGCCCGCCGCAGGCGCCGATTCTCACGTTCAAGAGATAGAGTTTTTATTCAAAACGATAACTCGAGCTATGTTGGCGGGTGGGTGGGTGGGTTCGCGCAGGCCAACTAACAAGCGTTAGTAGTCTGATGTCGCGTGTGTGCGCGTGCGTGCGCGCGCGCGCGGCGGTGAGGATTCGGGAATTGGAAAGGATTCCACAAGGGGAAAACAAGGAGTTGGGGGGAATTTTGGAATTTGGAAAGGACCCCACAAAGGAAAAAATAAAAAGGGACTTGATAAATGATTTCCAGGGCTAGACAGGAATTTCAAATCCCAGAGCGAATTCTGGAATCGCCAGAGCGGCGCCAGAGCCCGTGGGGAAAAAACAAGTTGGAGAAGGATTTGGCACAGGATTAAAGGAGTTAGGAAGGGAATTGGTAAAGGATTTCCAGAGTTAGAAAGGAATTTCGGATTCCAAAAGGACTTCTGGAATTGCCCGCGCGGCGCTGCAGCCAGAACGGAAAAAAAACATAAAAAAAAGTTAGAGAGGGGGTCTGATAGAGGATTTAAAGAATTAGAATAGGGATTGGATGAAGGATTCCCTGAGTTAGAGACAGATTTCAAATCCCAAAGAGAAATCTGGAATTGCCTCTGCGGCGCCAAAGCCCATAGGGGAAAAGCGAGTTAGCAAAAGGATGCGGTAAACAGTTTACTGGATTAGAAAGAGGTGTGGTAACAGTCTCCCAGAATTAGGACGGAATTTCGACTCCCAGAAAGACTTCCGGAATTGCCGCGTCGGCGGAGCCAGTGCAGGAAAAACGAATTAGAGAGGAATTTGATGAAAGGGTTGCAGGAATTAGAAAGGGATTTGGGAAGGGATTTCCATAATTAGAATGGAATTTCGAATCCCAGAGAGAACTCTTGAATTGCCCGAACGGCGCCAGAACCATCAGGGAAAAAACGAATTAGAAAGGGATTTGATAGAGGATTTAAAACATTAGAAGGGAATTTGATAAAAGGATTTCCAGTTAGGAAGGAAATTCTGATTCCAGGAGAACTTTGGAATTGCCAGCGCGGCGCCAGAGCCAGCAGCAGAAAAACAAATGAGAAAAGGATTCAGGGGAAAAGCGAATTAGAGGGGGATTTGATAAACGATTTGAAGAGCTAGAAAGGGATTTGATACAGGATTTGCAGAGTTAGAAAAGAATTTCGAATCCCAGAGAGAACTCTGGAATTGCCCGAGCGGCTCCAGGACCAGTAAGGCAAATGCGTGTCAGGGAGGGGTTTGATAAAGGATTCCAAGAGTTAGAAAGGCATTTGGTAAACGACCCCCAAAACAATCTAAGCGGGGTTCTGGAATTGCCCGAGCGGCGCCAGATCCAGCAGGAGAAAACGAATTAGGAAAGGATGTGATAAAAGAATTAAGGGATTAGAAAGGCATTCGATAACATATTTCACGAGTTAGAAAAGAATTTCGGGCCCCAAAGGGCATTCTGGAATTGCCCGATCGGCGCCGGAGCCAGCAAGGGGAAAACGAATTAGAAGTGGATTTGATACACGCCTGAAGGAGTTAGAAAGGGGTTGGATACAGGATACCCAGAGCTTGAAAACAAAATCGTTACAAGGGAATGTCGAAGGCCCTGGGGGAATTCCGGGAATTGCCCGAGCGGCGCCAGCGCCTGTAGGGGAAAAGCGAATTAGAGAAGGATTTGATCATGGATATACGGAATTAGTAGAGGACTTGATACCAAATTCAAGGCGTTAGAAAGAAATTTCGAATCCCAGAGAGAGGTCTGGAATTGCCTCTGCGGAGCCCGAGCCCTCAGGGGGGAAAAGAATGAGAAAGAGCTTTGACACGGGATTTCCAGACTTAGACAAATTTCGCCCCCCAGGAACAAACCCGGAATTGCCTGGGCGGCGCCGGGGCCAGCGAGGGGAAACCGAATTATACATAACATTGATGCAGAATTTAATCTAACAATTAGACAAGGATTTGGTAAAGGATCTCCAGAATTAGACATGAATTTCTGATCCCAGGGGGAAATCTGGAATTGCCCGAGCGGCGCCAGAGCCAATAAGGGAAAAACGAATTAGAGACACAGTTGATAAAGGGGTCAAGGAATTTGAGAGGGATTTGGCAAAGGATTTCCAAAGTTAGAAAGAAATTGCGAATCTCAATGCGAAATCTGGAATTCCCTGAGCAACGCCGGAGAGGGATTTGATAAGGGATTCAAGGAGTTAGACATGGCTTTGATAAAGGATTTCCGCAGTTAGAACGGAATTTCTAACCCCAAATGGAATTATGGAGTTGCCCGAGCGGCGCCAAGGCCAGTCTGGGAAAAACGAGTTAGAGAGGGATCTGCTAAAGAGACGAAAGGAATTAGACAGGGGCCCGGTGCAGGATTTCCAAACTTAGAAAGGGAATTCGAATCCCATCGAGAAATCTGGAATTGCCCCTGCGGCGCCAGAGCCCGCCGGGGAACAACGAATTAGAGAGAGATTGCGTGGAAAGATGTAGGGGGTTAGAAAAGGAAGATAAAACAAAGATTTCCAGAATTAGAACATAATTTTTATTCCCAAAGAGAATTCTGAAATTGCCCGAGCGGCGCCAGAGCCAGCGCGGGAAAACGGAGCAGGGGGGGGGGATGCGATAAAGCATTTAAGGAAGTAGAAAGGAATTTGATATAGGATTTCAAATAGTTAGAACAGAATGTCGAATTCCAGAGAGAATTCTGGAGTTGCCCGAGCGGCGCCATAGCCTGTAAAGGACAACAACGAATTAGAGAAGGATTTGATAGAAGGACTAAAAGAATTAGAAAAAGATGCGATCACATATCTGCCGAGTCAGAAAGGAATTTCGGATTTCAAAGGGAATTCTGGAATTGCAAGCGCGGCGCTAGGGCCAGTGGGGAAAAAAAAACCAACTTAGACAGGGATTTGGTAAACGGATTTAGGGATTTCGAAAAAAGATTGGGTACAGGATTTCCGGCATTAGACGGGAATTTCGCACTCCAGAGAGATTCCTGGATTGCCCGAGCGGCGCCAGAGCCAGCGCGGGGAAAAAATAGAAAGGGATTTGATGCATAATGCAAGAAATAAAAAGGGATTAGATAAAAGGATTTCCAGAATTGAATTCTGGAATTGACGGGCCGGCGCCAGAGCCGGCAGGAGACTTGATAAGAGGATTTAAAATGCTAGAAAAGGACGTGACCAAGGATTCCAAGAGTTAGACAGGAAGTTTGGATTCCAGAGAGAGAATTCTGGAATTGCCCGAGCGGCGCCAGGGGGAATCAAATGTGCGAGGGAATTGGCGCAGGATTTAAAGAGTTAGAAAATGATGTGATATGGATTTCCTGCATAAGAAAAGGATTGCAACTCCAAGAGATAATTCTGGAATTGCCCGAGCGGCGCCAAAGCCAGTCGGGAAACGCATAGGGAAGGATTTGATGGAGGGATTCAAGGAGTTATAGCAGGATTTGATACAAGATTCCCAGCGTTAGAGATAAGTTTCGAATCTCAGGGAGAATGCTGGAATTCCCTGAGCGGCGCCAGAACCAGTAGGGGAAAAAACGAATGAGAACAGGAGTAAGTCAAATATTTCAGGAATTAGGAAATGCTTTGATAAAAGATCTCCAGAATGAGAAGACGCGTTTGGGGTACCGCGCGGCGCCGGGGCCATTGGTGGAAGAACGAATAAGGAAAGGATTTGAATTATCCTGGCGAAGGACCCAACCATATGCAGTTGTGAGTATCGCAATTGTGAGTATCTTCTTCGGTGGCGCTCCCTATGGGGCCACGAACCGCATGAGGGGTGTGCCGAAATGTGGCGGGGTACACAACGCAAAGGAATACGATAGATCTGATTACGAGAGAAAGAACGCGGGTGAGTCAGAGCGCGAGGGAATCTGAGCATGAATGGGTCTGCGCGCGAGTGAATATATTTGCATGAATGCGATCATGGAAACGCCTAGTGTAAGTGTCGAGCATGCCTGTCCGAACACACGTGACACTGGGCGTGGCCGCCGCAGGCAGCTTCCGCGGGAACCCCGACGGCAGCGTCCGCACGTCGCGACGCCCATGTCGGCACGCCTCTTGCGAGGATCGCGCCCGCTTTCGGCTCTTCTTTTCCTTCCTCTTTGCCCGCGCACTCCAAAATCCAAGGCTGCGGGCGCAGCGCAGCGCGGAGTCCCCGCGACGCGCGCTGGTCGCCCCGGGCGGGGTCCCAGCGACGCGCGCGGGTCGTCCGCTGCGCGAAGCAGAGAGAGCTGACTAGCTAACTGGCTGGCTGATAGCGGGCAAGTCTCTGACCGCTGGGCAGAGCGACGACGGGCGAACGAGGCGCCGGGCCCCCCGCAGCACGGAGTTCCCGCGACGCGCGCTGGTCGCCCCGAGAGGGTCCCAGCGACGCGCGCGGGTCGTCCGCGGCGCGAGGCCAAACAATTAGTCGGGCAGTCGAGAGAAGGCGCGGCTCGGGGGAGACGCTCCTCAGGTCAGGCCTCGCGGATGAACTCGGTGAAGCCGAGCTCCCTGGCGAGGGCCGTCGCTTCCCTCCTGCGCCGCTTCGTGCGCGCCGCAAACTGCTCCAGCTGCTTCCGCAAGCCCTGCGGCGGCCCTGCCAGGAAGAACTCGATGCGCGGCGCCCGCATGAGCAGGAGGTCCTCGTGGCGCGTGGCGCGCGAGAGCAGCACGTAGAGCTCCAGCCACCAGTCGTCGTCCTCCTTCTTGCCGTTCCCTACCTCGTGGCGGCCGCAATCCAGGATCACGCCTGGGCGACGTCGACCGAGGGAGCAGCGCGCCGGGCAGCCGACGGCCCAGGGCGAGAGTCCACAGGACCGAGAGATGGTCTGGCCGCGGACTGCTCGCGCCCCGGAGGTCTGGCCGCCCCCGGAGCGCCGTTCCCCCGCCCCGTCGCCTTCGCGCATGGTGCGCCCCTGGCACGCCACCGTGGTGATGACCCTGCCGTGCGAGAAATGCGGGGGGTGTGCCGAAATGGGTGGGGGTGACGCATGCGGGCGGCGGGGTGCCGAAATGCATGCGGCTTCGGTGGAGCTCCCTATGGAGCCACGAAGCGTGTGAGGGGTGTGCCGAAATGGGTGTGGGTGACGCATGCGGCCGCGGCACTGGGGCCTTCGGTGGAGCTCCCTATGGAGCCACGAAACGTGTGAGGGGTGTGCCGAAATGGGTGTGGGTGACGCATGCGGCGGGCACTGGGGCCTTCGGTGGAGCTCCCTATGGAGCCACGAAACGTGTGAGGGGTGTGCCGAAATGGGTGTGGGTGACGCATGCGGCCGCGGGACTGGGGCCTTCGGTGGAGCTCCCTATGGAGCCACGAAACGTGTGAGGGGTGTGCCGAAATGGGTGTGGGTGACGCATGCGGCCGCGGCACTGGGGCCTTCGGTGGAGCTCCCTATGGAGCCACGAAACGTGTGAGGGGTGTGCCGAAATGGGTGTGGGTGACGCATGCGGCCGCGGGCACTGGGGCCTTCGGTGGAGCTCCCTATGGAGCCACGAAACGTGTGAGGGGTGTGCCGAAATGGGTGTGGGTGACGCATGCGGCCGCGGGCACTGGGGCCTTCGGTGGAGCTCCCTATGGAGCTCGAAACGTGTGAGGGGTGTGCCGAAATGGGTGTGGGTGACGCATGCGGCCGCGGGCACTGGGGCCTTCGGTGGAGCTCCCTATGGAGCCACGAAACGTGTGAGGGGTGTGCCGAAATGGGTGTGGGGGACGCATGCGGCCGCGGGCACTGGGGCCTTCGGTGGAGCTCCCTATGGAGCCACGAAACGTGTGAGGGGTGTGCCGAAATGGGTGTGGGGGACGCATGCGGCCGCGGGCACTGGGGCCTTCGGTGGAGCTCCCTATGGAGCCACGAAACGTGTGAGGGGTGTGCCGAAATGGGTGTGGGGGACGCATGCGGCCGCGGGCACTGGGGCCTTCGGTGGAGCTCCCTATGGAGCCACGAAACGTGTGAGGGGTGTGCCGAAATGGGTGTGGGTGACGCATGCGGCCGCGGGCACTGGGGCCTTCGGTGGAGCTCCCTATGGAGCCACGAAACGTGTGAGGGGTGTGCCGAAATGGGTGTGGGTGACGCATGCGGCCGCGGCCACTGGGGCCTTCGGTGGAGCTCCCTATGGAGCCACGAAACGTGTGAGGGGTGTGCCGAATTGGGTGTTGATGATGATGATGATGATGATGATGATGATGATGATGAGGGGGGAGGAGGCAGCGGGAGGAAGGAAGGAAGGAAGGAAGGAGAACGCGGGGCACCGTCTCTTCAAAACAAGGACCCAACACCACAGGATGGTTGGGAAAAACAAGGATGTAAGGAGTTAGAAAGGGACTTGATAAAAGGATTCCCAATGCGAAGGAATTTCGGATTCCAAATTAGCTAAGGATTCGATAATGGATTTACGAAATGGAGAAGGATTTAATACAAAAGGAATTCCATAGTCAGAAAAGAATTTTGCATCCAAGAGAGAATTCTGGAGTCGCCCGCACGGCGCGGGAGCCCGCGGGGAAAACAAAATTATCCTGGCGAAGGACCCAACCATATGCAGTTGTGAGTATCGCAAGTGTGAGTATCTTCTTCGGTGGCGCTCCCTATGGGGCCACGAACCGCATGAGGGGTGTGCCGAAATGTGGCGGGGTACACAACGCAAAGGAATACGATAGATCTGATTAAGAAAGAAAGAACGCGGGTGAGTCAGAGCGCGAGGGAATATGAGTATGAATGGGTCTGCGCGCGAATGAATATATTTGCATGGATGCGATCATGGAAACGCCTAGTGTAAGTGTATACGAATGTGAATGGTTCAAGCGTGCCTGTCCGAACACACGTGACACTGGGCGTGGCCGCCGCAGGCAGCTTCCGCGGGAACCCCGACGGCAGCGCCCGCACGTCGCGACGCCCATGTCGGCGCGCCTCTTGCGAGGATCGCGCCCGCTTTCGGCTCTTCTTTTCCTTCCCCTTTGCCCGCGCACTCCAAAATCCAATGCTGCGGGCGCGGCGCAGCGCGGAGTCCCCGCGACGCGCGCTGGTCGCCCCGGGCGGGGCCCCAGCGACGCGCGCGGGTCGTCCGCTGCGCGAAGCAGAGAGAGCTGACTAGCTAACTGGGCTGGCTGATAGCGGGCAAGTCTCTGACCGCTGGGCAGAGCGACGACGGGCGAACGAGGCGCCGGGCCCCCCGCAGCACGGAGTTCCCGCGACGCGCGCTGGTCGCCCCGAGAGGGTCCCAGCGACGCGCGCGGGTCGTCCGCGGCGCGAGGCCAAACAATTAGTCGGGCAGTCGAGAGAAGGCGCAGCTCGGGGGAGACGCTCCTCAGGTCAGGCCTCGCGGATGAACTCGGTGAAGCCGAGCTCCCTGGCGAGGGCCGTCGCTTCCCTCCTGCACCGCTTCGTGCGCGCAGCAAACTGCTCCAGCTGCTTCCGCAAGCCCTGCGGCGGCCCTGCCAGGAAGAACTCGATGCGCGGCGCCCGCATGAGCAGGAGGTCCTCGTGGCGCGTGGCGCGCGAGAGCAGCGCGTAGAGCTCCAGCCACCAGTCGTCGTCCTCCTTCTTGCCGTTCCCTACCTCGTGGCGGCCGCAATCCAGGACCACGCCTGGGCGACGTCGACCGAGGGAGCAGCGCGCCGGGCAGCCGACGGCCCAGGGCGAGAGTCCACAGGACCGAGAGATGGTCTGGCCGCGGACTGCTCGCGCCCGGAGGTCTGGCCGCCCGCGGAGCGCCGTTTCTCCGCCCCGTCGCCTTCGCGCATGGTGCGCCCCTGGCACGCCACCGTGGTGATGACCCTGCCGTGCGAGAATGCAAGGGGGGGGCCGAAATGGGTGTGGGTGACGCATGCGGGCGGCGGCACTGGGGCCTTCGGTGGAGCTCCCTATGGAGCCACGAAACGTGTGAGGGGTGTGCCGAAATGGGTGTGGGTGACGCATGCGGCCGCGGGCACTGGGCCTTCGGTGGAGCTCCCTATGGAGCCACGAACGTGTGAGGGGTGTGCCGAAATGGGTGTGGGTGACGCATGCGGCCGCGGGCACTGGGGCCTTCGGTGGGCTCCCTATGGAGCCACGAAACGTGTGAGGGGTGTGCCGAAATGGGTGTGGGTGACGCATGCGGCCGCGGGCACTGGGGCCTTCGGTGGAGCTCCCTATGGGGCCACGAAACGTGTGAGGGGTGTGCCGAAATGGGTGTGGGTGACGCATGCGGCCGCGGGCACTGGGGCCTTCGGTGGAGCTCCCTATGGAGCCACGAAACGTGTGAGGGGTGTGCCGACATGGGTGTGGGTGACGCATGCGGGCGGGCACTGGGGCCTTCGGTGGAGCTCCCTATGGAGCCACGAAACGTGTGAGGGGTGTGCCGAAATGGGTGTGGGGACGCATGCGGCCGCGGGCACTGGGGCCTTCGGCGGAGCTCCTATGGAGCCACGAAACGTGTGAGGGGTGTGCCGAAATGGGTGTGGGGGACGCATGCGGCCGCGGGCACTGGGGCCTTCGGTGGAGCTCCCTATGGAGCCACGAAACGTGTGAGGGGTGTGCCGAAATGGGTGTGGGGGACGCATGCGGCCGCGGGCACTGGGGCCTTCGGTGGAGCTCCCTATGGATCCACGAAACGTGTGAGGGGTGTGCCGAAATGG
>CAUYUJ010017837.1:1648610-1695012 GCA_963575745.1 Prorocentrum cordatum
TGGACGTAGAACTCCCGCAATTGCGGATAAGAGCGGAGAGGGCGGCGAGGCTCTGAAGAAGCCCCCTCGGGAACGCCGAGTTTTCACCACTTATTCAACGAGCCCGCCGCAGGCGCCGATTCTCACGTTCAAGAGATAGAGTTTTTATTCAAAACGATAACTCGAGCTATGTTGGCGGGTGGGTGGGTGGGTTCGCGCAGGCCAACTAACAAGCGTTAGTAGTCTGATGTCGCGTGTGTGCGCGTGCGTGCGCGCGCGCGCGGCGGTGAGGATTCGGGAATTGGAAAGGATTCCACAAGGGGAAAACAAGGAGTTGGGGGGAATTTTGGAATTTGGAAAGGACCCCACAAAGGAAAAAATAAAAAGGGACTTGATAAATGATTTCCAGGGCTAGACAGGAATTTCAAATCCCAGAGCGAATTCTGGAATCGCCAGAGCGGCGCCAGAGCCCGTGGGGAAAAAACAAGTTGGAGAAGGATTTGGCACAGGATTAAAGGAGTTAGGAAGGGAATTGGTAAAGGATTTCCAGAGTTAGAAAGGAATTTCGGATTCCAAAAGGACTTCTGGAATTGCCCGCGCGGCGCTGCAGCCAGAACGGAAAAAAAACATAAAAAAAAGTTAGAGAGGGGGTCTGATAGAGGATTTAAAGAATTAGAATAGGGATTGGATGAAGGATTCCCTGAGTTAGAGACAGATTTCAAATCCCAAAGAGAAATCTGGAATTGCCTCTGCGGCGCCAAAGCCCATAGGGGAAAAGCGAGTTAGCAAAAGGATGCGGTAAACAGTTTACTGGATTAGAAAGAGGTGTGGTAACAGTCTCCCAGAATTAGGACGGAATTTCGACTCCCAGAAAGACTTCCGGAATTGCCGCGTCGGCGGAGCCAGTGCAGGAAAAACGAATTAGAGAGGAATTTGATGAAAGGGTTGCAGGAATTAGAAAGGGATTTGGGAAGGGATTTCCATAATTAGAATGGAATTTCGAATCCCAGAGAGAACTCTTGAATTGCCCGAACGGCGCCAGAACCATCAGGGAAAAAACGAATTAGAAAGGGATTTGATAGAGGATTTAAAACATTAGAAGGGAATTTGATAAAAGGATTTCCAGTTAGGAAGGAAATTCTGATTCCAGGAGAACTTTGGAATTGCCAGCGCGGCGCCAGAGCCAGCAGCAGAAAAACAAATGAGAAAAGGATTCAGGGGAAAAGCGAATTAGAGGGGGATTTGATAAACGATTTGAAGAGCTAGAAAGGGATTTGATACAGGATTTGCAGAGTTAGAAAAGAATTTCGAATCCCAGAGAGAACTCTGGAATTGCCCGAGCGGCTCCAGGACCAGTAAGGCAAATGCGTGTCAGGGAGGGGTTTGATAAAGGATTCCAAGAGTTAGAAAGGCATTTGGTAAACGACCCCCAAAACAATCTAAGCGGGGTTCTGGAATTGCCCGAGCGGCGCCAGATCCAGCAGGAGAAAACGAATTAGGAAAGGATGTGATAAAAGAATTAAGGGATTAGAAAGGCATTCGATAACATATTTCACGAGTTAGAAAAGAATTTCGGGCCCCAAAGGGCATTCTGGAATTGCCCGATCGGCGCCGGAGCCAGCAAGGGGAAAACGAATTAGAAGTGGATTTGATACACGCCTGAAGGAGTTAGAAAGGGGTTGGATACAGGATACCCAGAGCTTGAAAACAAAATCGTTACAAGGGAATGTCGAAGGCCCTGGGGGAATTCCGGGAATTGCCCGAGCGGCGCCAGCGCCTGTAGGGGAAAAGCGAATTAGAGAAGGATTTGATCATGGATATACGGAATTAGTAGAGGACTTGATACCAAATTCAAGGCGTTAGAAAGAAATTTCGAATCCCAGAGAGAGGTCTGGAATTGCCTCTGCGGAGCCCGAGCCCTCAGGGGGGAAAAGAATGAGAAAGAGCTTTGACACGGGATTTCCAGACTTAGACAAATTTCGCCCCCCAGGAACAAACCCGGAATTGCCTGGGCGGCGCCGGGGCCAGCGAGGGGAAACCGAATTATACATAACATTGATGCAGAATTTAATCTAACAATTAGACAAGGATTTGGTAAAGGATCTCCAGAATTAGACATGAATTTCTGATCCCAGGGGGAAATCTGGAATTGCCCGAGCGGCGCCAGAGCCAATAAGGGAAAAACGAATTAGAGACACAGTTGATAAAGGGGTCAAGGAATTTGAGAGGGATTTGGCAAAGGATTTCCAAAGTTAGAAAGAAATTGCGAATCTCAATGCGAAATCTGGAATTCCCTGAGCAACGCCGGAGAGGGATTTGATAAGGGATTCAAGGAGTTAGACATGGCTTTGATAAAGGATTTCCGCAGTTAGAACGGAATTTCTAACCCCAAATGGAATTATGGAGTTGCCCGAGCGGCGCCAAGGCCAGTCTGGGAAAAACGAGTTAGAGAGGGATCTGCTAAAGAGACGAAAGGAATTAGACAGGGGCCCGGTGCAGGATTTCCAAACTTAGAAAGGGAATTCGAATCCCATCGAGAAATCTGGAATTGCCCCTGCGGCGCCAGAGCCCGCCGGGGAACAACGAATTAGAGAGAGATTGCGTGGAAAGATGTAGGGGGTTAGAAAAGGAAGATAAAACAAAGATTTCCAGAATTAGAACATAATTTTTATTCCCAAAGAGAATTCTGAAATTGCCCGAGCGGCGCCAGAGCCAGCGCGGGAAAACGGAGCAGGGGGGGGGGATGCGATAAAGCATTTAAGGAAGTAGAAAGGAATTTGATATAGGATTTCAAATAGTTAGAACAGAATGTCGAATTCCAGAGAGAATTCTGGAGTTGCCCGAGCGGCGCCATAGCCTGTAAAGGACAACAACGAATTAGAGAAGGATTTGATAGAAGGACTAAAAGAATTAGAAAAAGATGCGATCACATATCTGCCGAGTCAGAAAGGAATTTCGGATTTCAAAGGGAATTCTGGAATTGCAAGCGCGGCGCTAGGGCCAGTGGGGAAAAAAAAACCAACTTAGACAGGGATTTGGTAAACGGATTTAGGGATTTCGAAAAAAGATTGGGTACAGGATTTCCGGCATTAGACGGGAATTTCGCACTCCAGAGAGATTCCTGGATTGCCCGAGCGGCGCCAGAGCCAGCGCGGGGAAAAAATAGAAAGGGATTTGATGCATAATGCAAGAAATAAAAAGGGATTAGATAAAAGGATTTCCAGAATTGAATTCTGGAATTGACGGGCCGGCGCCAGAGCCGGCAGGAGACTTGATAAGAGGATTTAAAATGCTAGAAAAGGACGTGACCAAGGATTCCAAGAGTTAGACAGGAAGTTTGGATTCCAGAGAGAGAATTCTGGAATTGCCCGAGCGGCGCCAGGGGGAATCAAATGTGCGAGGGAATTGGCGCAGGATTTAAAGAGTTAGAAAATGATGTGATATGGATTTCCTGCATAAGAAAAGGATTGCAACTCCAAGAGATAATTCTGGAATTGCCCGAGCGGCGCCAAAGCCAGTCGGGAAACGCATAGGGAAGGATTTGATGGAGGGATTCAAGGAGTTATAGCAGGATTTGATACAAGATTCCCAGCGTTAGAGATAAGTTTCGAATCTCAGGGAGAATGCTGGAATTCCCTGAGCGGCGCCAGAACCAGTAGGGGAAAAAACGAATGAGAACAGGAGTAAGTCAAATATTTCAGGAATTAGGAAATGCTTTGATAAAAGATCTCCAGAATGAGAAGACGCGTTTGGGGTACCGCGCGGCGCCGGGGCCATTGGTGGAAGAACGAATAAGGAAAGGATTTGAATTATCCTGGCGAAGGACCCAACCATATGCAGTTGTGAGTATCGCAATTGTGAGTATCTTCTTCGGTGGCGCTCCCTATGGGGCCACGAACCGCATGAGGGGTGTGCCGAAATGTGGCGGGTACACAACGCAAACGAATACGATAGATCTGATTACGAGAGAAAGAACGCGGGTGAGTCAGAGCGCGAGGGAATCTGAGTATGAATGGGTCTGCGCGCGAGTGAATATATTTGCATGAATGCGATCATGGAAACGCCTAGTGTAAGTGTCGAGCATGCCTGTCCGAACACACGTGACACTGGGCGTGGCCGCCGCAGGCAGCTTCCGCGGGAAACCCGACGGCAGCGTCCGCACGTCGCGACGCCCATGTCGGCACGCCTCTTGCGAGGATCGCGCCCGCTTTCGGCTCTTCTTTTCCTTCCTCTTTGCCCGCGCGCTCCAAAATCCAAGGCTGCGGGCGCAGCGCAGCGCGGAGTCCCCGCGACGCGCGCTGGTCGCCCCCGGCGGGGCCCCAGCGACGCGCGCGGGTCGTCACTGCGCGAAGCAGAGAGAGCTGACTAGCTAACTGGCTGGCTGATAGCGGGCAAGTCTCTGACCGCTGGGCAGAGCGACGACGGGCGAACGAGGCGCCGGGCCCCCCGCAGCTCGGAGTTCCCGCGACGCGCGCTGGTCGCCCCGAGAGGGTCCCAGCGACGCGCGCGGGTCGTCCGCGGCGCGAGGCCAAACAATTAGTCGGGCAGTCGAGAGAAGTCGCGGCTCGGGGGAGACGCTCCTCAGGTCAGGCCTCGCGGATGAACTCGGTGAAGCCGAGCTCCCTGGCGAGGGCCGTCGCTTCCCTCCTGCACCGCTTCGTGAGCGCCGCAAACTGCTCCAGCTGCTTCCGCAAGCCCTGCGGCGGCCCTGCCAGGAAGAACTCGACGCGCGGCGCCCGCGTGAGCAGGAGGTCCTCGTGGCGCGCGGCGCGCGAGAGCAGCACGTAGAGCTCCAGCCACCAGTCGTCGTCCTCCTTCTTGCCGTTCCCTACCTCGTGGCGGCCGCAATCCAGGATCACGCCTGGGCGACGTCGACCGAGGGAGCAGCGCGCCGGGCAGCCGACGGCCCAGGGCGAGAGTCCAAGGGACCGAGAGATGGTCTGGCCGCGGACTGCTCGCGCCCCGGAGGTCTGGCCGCCCCCGGAGCGCCGTTCCCCCGCCCCGTCGCCTTCGCGCATGGTGCGCCCCTGGCACGCCACCGTGGTGATGACCCTGCCGTGCGAGAAATGCGGGGGGTGTGCCGAAATGGGTGGGGGTGACGCATGCGGGCGGCGGGGTGTGCCGAAATGGGTGTGGGTGACGCATGCGGCCGCGGGCACTGGGGCCTTCGGTGGAGCTCCCTATGGAGCCTCGAAGCGTGTGAGGGGTGTGCCGAAATGGGTGTGGGTGACGCATGCGGCCGCGGGCACTGGGGCCTTCGGTGGAGCTCCCTATGGAGCCACGAAGCGTGTGAGGGGTGTGCCGAAATGGGTGTGGGAGACCCATGCGGCCGCGGGCACTGGGGCCTTCGGTGGAGCTCCCTGTGGAGCCACGAAACGTGTGAGGGGTGTGCCGAAATGGGTGTGGGGGACCAGCGGCCAGCGGCCGAACTGGGGCCTTCGGTGGAAGCTCCCTATTGGGCCTTACGAACGTGTGAGGGGTTGTGCCGAATTGGGGTGGGGTGACGCATGCGGCCGAGCGGGCACTGGGGCCTTCGGTGGAGCTCCCTATGGAGCCTCGAAACGTGTGCGGGGTGTGCCGAAATGGGTGTGGGTGACGCATGCGGCCGCGGGCACTGGGGCCTTCGGTGGAGCTCCCTATGGAGCCACGAAACGTGTGAGGGGTGTGCTGACATGGGTGTGGGTGACGCATGCGGCCGCGGGCACTGGGGCCTTCGGTGGAGCTCCCTATGGAGCCACGAAACGTGTGAGGGGTGTGCCGAAATGGGTGTGGGTGACGCATGCGGGCGCGGGCACTGGGGCCTTCGGTGGAGCTCCCTATGGAGCCACGAAGCGTGTGAGGGGTGTGCCGAAATGGGTGTGGGTGACGCATGCGGCCGCGGGCATTGGGGCCTTCGGTGGAGCTCCCTATGGAGCCTCGAAGCGTGTGAGGGGTGTGCCGAAATGGGTTGTGGGTGACGCATGCGGCCGCGGGCACTGGGGCCTTCGGTGGAGCTCCCTATGGAGCCACGAAGCGTGTGAGGGGTGTGCCGAAATGGGTATGGGGGACGCATGCTGCCGCGGGCACTGGGGCCTTCGGTGGAGCTCCCTATGGAGCCACGAAGCGTGTGAGGGGTGTGCCGAAATGTGGGGTGGAACCGCATGCGAGCGCAGCCACTGGGGCGTTCGGTGGAGCTCCCTGTGGGGCCACGAAACGTGTGAGGGGTGTGCCGAAAAGGGGGGTGGAACCGCATGCGAGCGCAGCCACTGGGGCCTTCGGTGGAGCTCCCTTTGGGGAAGGCCACGAAAACGATGGGTGAGGGTGTGCCGAATGGGTGTGGGTGACGCATAGCGGCCGCGCCACTGGGGCCTTCGGTGGAGCTACCCTATGGACCCGAAGCGTGAGAGGGGTGAGCCGCATTGAGGTGTTTGATGAAGATGTTTGATGAATGATGATGATGATGATGATGATGATGATGATGATGGGAGGGGGGAGGAGGCAGCGGGAGGAAGGAAGGAAGGAAGGAAGGAGAACGCGGGGCACCGTCTCTTCAAAACAAGGACCCAACACCACAGGATGGTTGGGAAAAACAAGGATGTAAGGAGTTAGAAAGGGACTTGATAAAAGGATTCCCAATGCGAAGGAATTTCGGATTCCAAATTAGCTAAGGATTCGATAATGGATTTACGAAATGGAGAAGGATTTAATACAAAAGGAATTCCATAGTCAGAAAAGAATTTTGCATCCAAGAGAGAATTCTGGAGTCGCCCGCACGGCGCGGGAGCCCGCGGGGAAAACAAAATTATCCTGGCGAAGGACCCAACCATATGCAGTTGTGAGTATCGCAAGTGTGAGTATCTTCTTCGGTGGCGCTCCCTATGGGGCCACGAACCGCATGAGGGGTGTGCCGAAATGTGGCGGGGTACACAACGCAAAGGAATACGATAGATCTGATTGCGAAAGAAAGAACGCGGGTGAGTCAGAGCGCGAGGGAATCTGAGTATGAATGGGTCTGCGCGCGAATGAATATATTTGCATGAATGCGATCATGGAAACGCCTAGTGTAAGTGTATATGAATGTGAATGGTTCGAGCATGCCTGTCCGAACACACGTGACACTGGGCGTGGCCGCCGCCGGCAGCTTCCGCGGGAACCCCGACGGCAGCGTCCGCACGTCGCGACGCCCATGTCGGCACGCCTCTTGCGAGGATCGCGCCCGCTTTCGGCTCTTCTTTTCCTTCCTCTTTGCCCGCGCACTCCAAAATCCAAGGCTGCGGGCGCAGCGCAGCGCGGGGTCCCCGCGACGCGCGCTGGTCGCCCCGGGCGGGGCCCCAGCGACGCGCGCGGGTCGTCCGCTGCGCGAAGCAGAGAGAGCTGACCAGCTAACTGGCTGGCTGATATCGAGCAAGTCTCTGACCGCAGGGCAGAGCGACGACGGGCGAACGAGGCGCCGGGCCCCCCGCAGCACGGAGTTCCCGCGACGCGCGCTGGTCGCCCCGAGAGGGTCCCAGCGACGCGCGCGGGTCGTCCGCGGCGCGAGGCCAAACAATTAGTCGGGCAGTCGAGAGAAGGCGCAGCTCGGGGGAGACGCTCCTCAGGTCAGGCCTCGCGGATGAACTCGGCGAAGCCGAGCTCCCTGGCGAGGGCCGTCGCTTCCCTCCTGCACCGCTTCGTGCGCGCCGCAAACTGCTCCAGCTGCTTCCGCAAGCCCTGCGGCGGCCCTGCCAGGAAGAACTCGATGCTCGGCGCCCGCATGAGCAGGAGGTCCTCGTGGCGCGTGGCGCGCGAGAGCAGCGCGTAGAGCTCCAGCCACCAGTCGTCGTCCTCCTTCTTGCCGTTCCCTACCTCGTGGCGGCCGCAATCCAGGACCACGCCTGGGCGACGTCGACCGAGGGAGCAGCGCGCCGGGCAGCCGACGGCCCAGGGCGAGAGTCCACAGGACCGAGAGATGGTCTGGCCGCGGACTGCTCGCGCCCGGAGGTCTGGCCGCCCGCGGAGCGCCGTTTCTCCGCCCCGTCGCCTTCGCGCATGGTGCGCCCCTGGCACGCCACCGTGGTGATGACCCTGCCGTGCGAGAATGCAAGGGGGGGGCCGAAATGGGTGTGGGTGACGCATGCGGGCGGCGGCACTGGGGCCTTCGGTGGAGCTCCCTATGGAGCCACGAAACGTGTGAGGGGTGTGCCGAAATGGGTGTGGGTGACGCATGCGGCCGCGGGCACTGGGGCCTTCGTGGAGCTCCCATGGAGCACGAAACCGTGTGAGGGGTGTGCCATCGGAGTGTGGGACGCAATGCGGCGGGGCGAGCGTCCGCGGCCACTGGTGCCTACGGTGGGGTCTCCCTATGGAGCCACAACGTGTGAGGGGTGTGCCGAAATGGGTGTGGGGGACCATGCGGCCGCGGGCACTGGGGGCCTACGTGGAGCTCCCCAAGGAGCCACTAAACGTGTGAGGGGTGTGCCCGAAATGGAGATGGGTTGACGCATGCGGCCTGCGGGCCCTGGGGCCCTCGGTGGAGTCCCTATGGAGCCACGAAACGTGTGAGGGTGTGCCGAAATGGGTGTGGGGGACGCATGCGGCCGCGGGCACTGGGGCTTTCGGTGGATCTCCCTATGGAGCCACGAAACGTGTGAGGGGTGTGCCGAAATGGGTGTGGGGGACGCATGCGGCCGCGGGCACTGGGGCCTTCGGTGGAGCTCCCTATGGAGCCACTAAACGTGTGAGGGGTGTGCCGAAATGGGTGTGGGGGACGCATGCGGCCGCGGGCACTGGGGCCTTCGGTGGAGCTCCCTATGGAGCCACGAAACGTGTGAGGTGTTTGCCGAAATGAATGTGGCTGACGCATGCGGGCGCGGGCACTGGGGCCTTCGGTGGAGCTCCCTATGCAGCCACGAAACGTGTGAGGGGTGTGCCGAAATGGGTGTGGCTGACGCATGCGGGCGCGGGCACTGGGGCCTTCGGCGGAGCTCCCTATGGAGCCACGAAACGTGTGAGGGGTGTGCCGAAATGGGTGTGGGGGACGCATGCGGCCGCGGGCGCTGGGGCCTTCGGTGGAGCTCCCTATGGAGCCACGAAACGTGTGAGGGGTGTGCCGAAATGGGTGTGGGGGACGCATGCGGCCGCGGGCACTGGGGCCTTCGGTGGAGCTACCTATGGAGCCACGAAACGTGTGAGGGGTGTGCCGAAATGGGTGTGGGGGACGCATGCGGCCGCGGGCACTGGGGCCTTCGGTGGAGTTCCCTATGGAGCCACGAAACGTGTGAGGGGTGTGCCGAAATGGGTGTGGGGGACGCATGCGGCCGCGGGCACTGGGGCCTTCGGTGGAGCTCCCTATGGAGCCACGAAACGTGTGAGGGGTGTGCCAAAATGGGTGCGGGTGACGCATGTGGCCGCGGGCACTGGGGCCTTCGGTGGAGCTCCCTATGGAGCCACGAAACGTGTGAGGGGTGTGCCGAAATGGGTGTGGTGACGCCATGCGAAACCGCGGGCACATGGGGCATTCGGTGGAGTAAAAAAAACTTAAGAAAATTAAAAAAAAAAAAATAAAAAAATAAAGTCAAAAACGAGAAAGGGGGAAAAAATTTAGTGGGGACAAATTAAAAAAAAAATCTACAATCAAAAAAACAACAGCCACTCGCTCCCTATGGAGCCACGAAACGTGTGAGGGGGTGCCGAAATGGGTGTGGGTGACGCATGCGGGCGCGGGCACTGGGGCCTTCGGCGGAGCTCCCTATGGAGCCACGAAGCGTGTGAGTGGTGTGCCGAAATGTGTGTGGGTGACGCATGCGGGCGCGGGCACTGGGGCCTTCGGTGGAGCTCCCTATGGAGCCACGAAACGTGTGAGGGGTGTGCCGAAATTGGTGTGGCTGACGCACGCGGGCGCGGGCACTGAGGCCTTCGGTGGAGCTCCCTATGGGGCCACGAAACGTGTGAGGGGTGTGCCGCAATGGGTGTGGGTGACGCATGCGGGCGCGGGCACTGGGGCCTTCGGTGGAGCTCTCTATGGAGCCACGAAACGTGGGTAGGGTGGCCGAAATGAAGGTGGGTGACGCATCGCGTCGGCGACTGTGGGCCCGGGCCCTTCGTTGAGCTCCCTATTGTGCCAACGAAAACGAGTGAGGGGGTGTGGCCGAAATGGTGTGTGACCGCATGCGCCGCGGTCACTGGGGCCTTCGTGGAGCCTTCCCTATGGAGCCCACGAAGCGAGTGAGGGTGTTCCACAAGGTGTGGGGCTGCCAATGCGGCCACGGCAACGGGGCCTTCGGTGGAGCTCCTAGGAGCCACGAACCGGTGAGTGGAGATGCCGAAATGGGTGTGGGTGACGCATCGCCGCGGCCACTGAGGCCTTCGGTGGGGCTCCCTATGGAGCCACGAAGCGTGTGAGGGGTGTACCGAGATGGGTGTGGGTGACGCATGCGGCCGCGGCCACTGGGGCCTTGGGTGGAGCTCTCTATGGAGCCACGAAACGTGTGAGGGGTGTGCCGACATGGGTGTGGGTGACGCATGCGGCCGCGGGCACTGGGGCCTTCGGTGGAGCTCCCTATGGAGCCACGAAACGTGTGAGGGGTGTGCCGAAATGGGTGTGGGGGACGCAAGCGGCCGCGGGCACTGGGGCCTTCGGTGGAGCTCCCTATGGAGCCACGAAACGTGTGAGGGGTGTGCCGAAATGAGTGTGGGTGACGCATGCGGGCGCGGGCACTGGGGCCTTCGGTGGAGCTCCCTATGGAGCCACGAAACGTGTGAGGGGTGTGCCGAATTGGGTGTGGGTGGCGCATGCGGCCGCGGGCACTGGGGCCTTCGGTGGAGCTCCCTATGGAGCCACGAAACGTGTGAGGGGTGTGCCGAAATGGGTGTGGGTGACGCATGCGGCCGCGGCAACTGGGGCCTTCGGTGGAGCTCCCTATGGAGCCACGAAACGTGTGAGGGGTGTGCCGAAATGGGTGTGGGTGACGCATGCGGCCGCGGGCACTGGGGCCTTCGGTGGAGCTCCCTATGTAGCCACGAACGTGTGAGGGGTGGCCGAAATGGGTGTGGGGACGCAGCGGCCGCGGGCAACTGGGCCTTCGTGGAGCTCCCTAGGGAGCCACGCGAAACGTGTGAGGGGTGTGCCGAAATGGGTGTGGGTGACGCATGCGGGCGCGGGCACTGGGGCCTTCGGTGGAGCTCCCTATGGAGCCACGAAACGTGTGAGGGGTGTGCCGAAATGGGTGTGGGGGACGCATGCGGCCGCGGGCACTGGGGCCTTCGGTGGAGCTCCCTATGGAGCCACGAAACGTGTGAGGGGTGTGCCGAAATGGGTGTGGGTGACGCATGCGGCCGCGGGCACTGGGGCCTTCGGTGGAGCTCCCTATGGAGCCACGAAACGTGTGAGTGGTGTGCCGAATTGGGTGTTGTTGATGATGATGATGATGATGATGATGATGATGATGATGGGAGGGGGGAGGAGGCAGCGGGAGGAATGAAGGAAGGAAGGAAGGAAGGAAGGATAACGCGGGGCACCGTCTCTTCAAAACGAGGACCCAACACCACATGATGTGTGGGAACAATTGAAAAAATCAGGAGGGGGTGTTATAGCGGATTTCCAGAGTTAGGAAGGGATTTCAAATTCCCAAGAGAATTCTGGCGCTGCCCGAGCGGCGCCAGAACCGCCGAAGGAAAAACGAATTAGGACAAGATGTGATAAGGGATAAAACATTTAGAAAAAGGATTTGATACAGGATTTCCAACGTTAGAAGTGAATATCGGATTCCAGAGAGGGCGGGTTGCCAGAGCGGCGCCAGGGCCAGCAGGGGAAAACGAATTAGGAAGGGACGTGTTGAATGATTTAAAGAATTAGACAAGGATTTGATACAGGATTCCCCAAATTAGAAAAAACATACGAATCGTCTGAGAATTCTGGAATTGCCAGAGCAGCGCCAGAGCCAGTGCGAGATAAACCAGTTAGAGAGGGATGTGATACAGGATTAAGAGAGTTAGGAAAGGATTTGATAAAGGATTCCCGGAGCTAGAAAGGAATTCCCAATGCCAAGAAGAAATTTGGAAAAGCCTGTGCGACGCCAGAGCCTGCAGGGCCCAGGAAGCCTTCGATCCTCAGATTGCCCAAGACGGCCCCAATTCTTCTTAACTCCCGGAATTCCCATGCAAGGCCTTTCCTAACTCGACTTTCAGCAGGTGGCAGCCCCAATGCAGTTGTCACCATCGCGCATTCCCCAGCCACCCCCCTTGTCTAAACCAGAAATGACCCCCAAAACAACGGCCGCCTGTCGCCACAATTCCGTCTTGACTCCCAGAATTCCAACACAATGTTTGTCCTAACTCGACGTTTCCCCCCGACAGAAGACAGTTCCAATGCAATGCCCTCCCCCGCGCGATCCCCCACCCCCCCGTGACAATTCCCTCTTAACCCTTGGGAGCCGAATGCAATGCCCAAACTGGTGGCAATGACCCCTCCCGCTCCAAAAGCCACAAGTTCCTCTTAACACTCGGAATACACATGCAATGCCTTTCCGAACTCGACTTTCAGCAGGCGGCAACCCCAATGCAGCTGCCCCCATCAAGCTTCCCCAAGCCACCCTCCTTGCTTTAACCAGAAATGACAGCCGAAACAACGGCCGCGCGTCGCAACAATTCCTTGTTAACTCTCGGAAACCCAACACAATGGTTGTCCTTACTCGACGTTTCCTCCCAACTGAGGACAGTTCCAATGCAATGCCCTCCCTCGCGCGATCCCCCCGCCTCCCTTGCCCCCCATCCAACGCCGCAATTCCTTCTTATCTTTTGGAAGCCCAATGCAATGCCCCAACAGATGCCCCCCCACCCCCCCGCCACGCGCACGCACACGCACACACGCGCGCGCGCATACACGCACGCACCCACACACACACGCACGCACGCACACACACACACACACACACACACACACACACACACACGCGCACACACGCACACCACCACCACCACCGCCACCACCACCACCACCGCCACCACCGCCACCACCACCACCACCACCACGACCACCCACCCGCCCACCCAGAAGCCACAACTTCTTCTCAACTCTCGGAATGCTAATACAATGCATTTCCTAACATGACTTCCAGCAGGTGGCAGCCCACATGCAGTTGCCTCCATCGCGTATTCCCAAGCAGCCCTCCTTGTCTAAACCAGAGGTGTCACCCAAAACAGGGGGCGCCGATCGCCGCAATGCCTTCTTAACTCTCGGAATCCCAACGCAATGTTTGTCCTGGTTCGACGTTTTCTCCAAACTGAAGACACTTCCAATGCAATGCCCCCCCTCGCGCGACCCCCCCCCCCCGCGCCGCCCCCCCCCCCCTCCCCCCCCAAATGCCGCGATTCCTTTTTAACTCTTGGAAGCCAAATACAATGCCCCAACTGATGACAAGCGCCCCTCCTGCTCCAAAAGCCACAATGTCTTCTTAACTCTCGGAATACCAATGCAATGCCTTTCCTAACTCGACTCGGCAGGTGGCAGCCGAAATTGCAATTTGCCTCCACCGCGCACTCCCAAACCACCCTCTTTGTCGAAACCAGAGATGGCCCCCAAGACAGGGGCCGCCTATCGCCGCATTTCCTGCTTGGCTCACGGAATCCCAACGGACTGTTTGTCCTAAGTCGACGCTTTCTCCAAATTGAGGACAGTTCCAACGCAATGCCCCCCCCCCGAGGGGCGCTTGGGGTCGCCGCAGTTCCGCCAAATATTTACTGCAACATAACGCGAGTTATGTTTGTGGGCGGGCGGGTGGAAGACGAAAATAACGCGCGTTAGGTTCTTCGAATAAAACCTCCATCTCCAAGCAAAGTGGGTGGATCGCGGGTGGGTCGCGGATGGGGCCCCGGGCGGGTCGCGCGCGCGTCGCGGGCCCTCGCATCAGCGGCGGGCCCGTGCGCCCCAGAGGCGGCAGGGGGGCCTAAGGGAAAGGAGGGGTCACAAAGCGCCCCCCCGGCAATTCCGCCGGCACGGCCCTCGCGCGGTTCGCGCCCCGTCGTGGCCCCCATTCGGGCCCTGGGAGAAGGTCCTGGGAGAAGGTTCGCATGGCGCCCCCCCCCCCCATCTCGTCGCGCCGCGCTCTTCGCATGGATCGCGCCCAAAAGGGATGTGCATTCACGCGCGGCCCTAGCGGGGGGAGTCGCATGACGCGACGCCCCCCTTCGTCTGTCGACCGCCTCCTCACGCGGGTCGCGCGCCACAGGGGGATGCACCGACAACCTCAGAGCCAAGGTTCGCATTCGGCCAGCAACAAGTGCTGGACTGATAAGACCGCGCCGGATGCCTGGTTCGACGCAGTCGTCATCGCGCTGTTGAAGATCGCCCAATACAAGCGCTGCCAATTGGATGCAAATTGCACGCGCGGGTTCGCCTCGGCCGCTTGAAGGGCGCAGGTGCGGAAGGTAGAATCCGGGGCGCGTAGTTCGGATTCCGATCGGGACACGGCGCCACGAATGCGCTGTCCATTGCTCGCAGGTTGATCGACGACAGCTGGAGTTCTCGCTATGACAAGCTGGCCCTGCTGGCGCTTGATTGGGCCATGACGTTTGCCGACGTCTCGCCGACCGACCTGGCGCAGGCGCCCGTCCGCTTCGGCATCCCAGGACACTTCGCTGCGGCAGTTCGGGCCATCTACACGGGCAGATCTTTTCGAGAAGGGGGCGAGCCAGACGTCCGAGCCATGGCCGCGGTCATCTGGCGTTTCCCCAAACTGCCATTTTATCGGCGCTCCTGTTCTCAGTCGCCATGGCGGCCCCCATGCGCGATGCGAGCCGGGCGTTTCTAGCACGCGGCACGCGGCCCAATGCAAGACACCAAGATTACCAGTTAACGAACTCATCGAAGCTGGAGAAAACCTGGTCGATGGAGTCAGCGACAACTATTTTTTCAAGCTGATGGAGGCGATCCACATCGCCAGGTCCAATTACAGGCTCGCCTTGACTTCGAGCAAACTTGACGCACGACCAGCACTTTGCAAAAGTGCCCTGAAGAAGCTGGACGGCGCCCCCATCCCGAGCAAGGACAGCGCGGTCTGCTTAGGACGACTCTTGATCTCGACGGGTTGGAGCGGGCCTGCACTCAGCCGTCGACTGGGCATGGCCAGCGCCGACCTTGAAACGGCGTGCAAAGTGCAGAGGCACGCGCGGCTACCCCTCGACAGGAAACTCGCAGTTGTCGTTGACACATTGTTTGTTTTAGCAAAGCAGAACGCAACAGGATCGATGTTTTGTCAAGTGCGTTGCCTGCGCCGGATTTCGGGCATCACTCACTCGTGCATGAGCCGCATTAGTGATGAAATTGTTGTACTGCGATGTTGTGCTCAGAAGCTGAGCGACATACTTGCGAATTTGCGGCTGGCGCTCATAGGACACATTGCCCTGATGCTGGAGGCCAGCCCCGTTCGCAGGTGCATTTTCCACTCCACAAAATTTCGAGCTCGCGCACGCTTGGGTTTCCGTAGGGATCGGCCCTGCAACGCATTGAAATTTCAAATGTACGACCTTGATTGCCAGACTGCCAGCGGAGAGGAAGCCTTGCACGCGTTGTGGAATCAAGGGCTGAAAGTTTAACTTTGGATGTGCGAGTTAATGTTTCTGGTTTTGATGCATGCTGGGATGGTTCTGAGTTTATGATTCTGATTGGGGAGGAAATGCGAAACATCGCCCCCGGCAGCCTGCCTTCCAGGTGGTGTCGTCGTTCCCTCTTCCGCCGTCGTCCCTCGGGCTGTCGCTCAGGTTTCGCCCTCCTCCCCCTTCCGCTTGTTGTCCCCTGTCGCGTGCCCTCCTCCTCCCCCCGGCCCCGGGCTCGTCCTGGACCCCGGGTGTCGTTCCCTCCTCTGCCTCCCTGCGGCGGTTGCTCCCCCGGGTCGTCCACCTTGCGGGTCACTTTGGCGAGTGGGGTATGCATCATGAGATGTGTAAGCCTTCCATGTGCATGGAGCCGGCGACGCCAGAAGTTTCGCATCGCCGGTCGTTGTTTCCCACCCCCTTATGCCAATGCACTCTGACGTGCGCGGTTTCTCTCTCTCTCTCTCTCTCTTTCTCTCTCTTTCTCTTGGGTGCCTCTCGGGTCCTCACGGCATGTTTCTCATGGGTTTCGTGAAACCCTGGCATGGACCGTGAGTTGGGGGCCTCTTGAAGCCTCCCAAGGAACGGCGTGCGGGATGCAGACGCGAGACGTCACATACGATTCTGGGGATTGGGAGGCCTCCTAGGATCCTCTTGGAAGCTTCCAAGGATCCTTCTGGCGCCTTTTAGGGCTGTCGATGGGAATCCGGTCGCGTTTTCGGAATCCCTCGGGAACCTCTGAGGGCCTTTTCGAAGCGTCCACAGGCCCCCCACGGCATTTACAGCTGTCTGGGAACTCCCTGAGCCCCGACGGCCAGCCGCAGCATCAGCAGCAGCAGCAACACCAGCCCCAGCAGCAGCATCACCAGCACCAGCAAAAGCAGCAGCAACAGCAGCAGTACCAGCAGCACTACCAGCAGCAGCACCAGCATTACCACCAACAGCATCACCAACACCAACACCACTCTCGTGAGACAGCTTGAGCCTGTTTCTTATTTTCCGGGATACCGGCCGTCATCGGCCCCGCCGCCCCCATATGACGTCACGTTCCGCGCCAAGGGCGTCCGGGAGTGCCCAGGGATGACTGAGGCCAAGTGGGAGCAGCATGTAGGCGGCGATGTGCACCACAGCGACTATGTACACCACAGTGCTCGCGTGCACCACAGCACGCGTGTACACCAAAGCGACTGCATACACCGCAACAGCCGTGTGCAATGCAGCGCCTGTGTACACCACGGTGCTTGTGTGCACCACAACGCCTGTGTACACCACATCGAATGTGCACACCGCAACAACAATTTGCAACACAGCGCCTGTGCACACCACAACGCCTGCGTACTCCACAACATCCGCGTGCAACGCAGTGCTGGTGTACACCACAACGCCTGTGTGCACCAGCGCACGTAGAAGGAGCATGTCGGTGAGGATCTGCTGCGGACAGCTAAACACCACGCCAAGGAAACGGATATAATAAAATGCGATGCGTTTCCCTCCTCCCGCCTCGTCGTCGTCGTCGTCCTCCTCCTCCTCCTCCTCGTCTTCCTCCTCCTCCTCCTCCACCACCTCCTCTTCCTCCTCCTGCTCCTACTCGTCCTCCCTAACCTTGCCCCCCGTCGTGCGGGTCGGCGCTGCAGAGGACGTGCGAATTTCATCGTGCACCGCAGAATGGTCTACTGAATCAGCCCACTTGCATCTCGGACGGCCAACTCTGCGGGAGCCTTCTGGACGCAGATGGGAGGAGTTAGGATGATGCAGGAGGACTCGGGAGGACTCGTAGATTCCAGCGGTGCTCCTTCTTCAATTCGGATGAATTTCCAAATCATATATAAAACAAAAGTGTGGTATACAAAGGCGCTTCATTGTGTCATGAGGGTTGCTTCCAAACTTACATATTTTATTTGCGAGAAGGGTGTTTAGTTGCGCACGGTTGCCGTGGCGCACACAAGCGCCGTGGTGTACACAGGCGGTGTGGTACACGCAGGCACTTTGGTGTACACAAGCGCTGTGGTCCATACAGGCACTGTGGCAGACACTGACGCTGTGTTGCACGTACACAGTCACTGCGGTAGTGTACACAGGCGCTGTGGTGCAGATCGCCACCTAACTACATGCTGCTGCTACCCGTCCTCGGTCAATCCTCAGCTTTCCCAGACGCCGCTGGCGCGAAATGTGACGTCATCGGCCACTCCTCCCCAGATGACGGCCGTCATCGGCCCAGGGTCCTTGCGTGACCGCTCTTGGGGTCCTCGTGGAACCCACCTGGAGCCACATTGGGGCCCTCCGGGAGCGTTCAGGTTTCTCGAAGGCGGCTGGGGGAGGCCCCAAGAAGGCCGCAGGGGCGTCCAAGGGGCCCCAAGAGCAGTCAGTCATCGTTCACGCGAGCGATCTTTCGCGTAACCGCTCTTGCGGTCCTCGTGGAACCCTCTTGTGGCCTTCTTGGAGCGCTCTGGTGCCCTCTTGGGGCTGCTGTAGGGCCGCATACATGATTTGTTCAACCGTCTTTGTTCGTGCGAGTGTCCTCCTGGGGCCGCTGTTGGGCCGCCTTGGAGGCCTTTGGGGCTCTCTTGGGGGACTCTCGAGGTGGGTTGGGGCGGTCTCGGGGGCCTCTTGGGTATTGTTGGTGCGATTTTTGAAGCCTCTTGGTCCGCCCTGGAGCGTCGGAAAACTGTAAAGGCGAGAACAAGAGAATCTCTCAAACCTATGAACAATCTTTGAACTTTGCTCTTTTGGGGGCCTCGTGGAGGCCTCGTGGGGGCCTTCTGGAGGCTTCGTGGGGGCCTCGTGTAGGCCTCTTCGGGCCTCTTTTTTTTTTTTTTTTTTTTTTTTTTTTTTTTTTTTTTTTTTTTTTTTTTTTTTTTTTTTTTTTTTTTTTACCCCTATCAGCCCCTGAACTTCTTTGCGATGCTTGAGGGCACTGTGCCTCAAGACCCCACTTCGGGCACTTCAAGCCACCTTCCGCGGCCTGTAGTGGCCCGCCCAGGCTGAGATCCCTCAGCAGCAGCAGCGGTGACACGCACACGGGGAGAGGAGGAGGAGGAACTAGAGAACTGCACAGCGGCCTGCTGACTCCACGCTCGTGAAAGGAAAGGGTGGCGGCGAGCAGTAACTCGCAGCCGAGCTTCGAAGTGTTCAGCTGGGGTTCCTGGGGTGCTCTTACGCCTGGCGGAATGGGCAGCGAGGAACGCATCGATACAGGCGGCAAAGAGAACATTAGACGAACGTGGTGAGGGTGAAAGAAGGAGTGCGGGGAAGAGCCAGGGATACCCCTCAGGAATCGACGACGACGGTGGAAGAATGTGTCCAAGCCAACAATGAAATAGATGAAAGAGACGGGGGCAGCGAGCATAGTGAGCAACTGAGTCAAGGTCACGACCTTGCGCGTGTGGGCACCCCAGGAGGCAGCCTTTCGCCGCCGAATGAAATCGGGTCGAAGTACAGACTGATCTCGAGAGGAATCTGAGGAGCGACACTATCATATACGGCTGTGTTTTCTGAATCACGTAGTGGGCATTGATGAAAAACCTGTCAACCATCTCACGCTGTACTAGGGGAAACCATTTTTGAATACGACGCTGTAGAATACTGTGTGGGTGTTCTCGACGCGACGTGTTGGCCCAGAGCATACCATAAAGTAAATGTTGAAGCTTTTTGTGTTCAGATGGGATGCGTGCTAAGATAGTAGGGGGAGATGGACTCGACGGAGTGCGAGGCAGACTGAAATACCACTCATACAGCCGGCGCATATATGCAAGGAAAGATGAATTCCACCATCCACTGCAAAACCGAACGAAGATACTTTCACGTTCATCTCGCAGGGCCTCCAGCCTCGACAACGTGATACTGAAAGTGCTGCTGCGAATAACATAGCGAAGGCACGTTGCACGGGCAAGAGTCTGAAGGTCCTGAAATTCCACAGGAAGATGGAAGCTAGATAACTGCGTACATAAGTCGTATGAGAGTGAGTTTCGTGGCCCCGCAGTGAGGTACATGACCGCCTCCTTATACATGTGAAGAAGAGCAGGGGATACAGGATGTAGTTGTAGAGTGAAGGACAAGATGGAGACACACATGACTTTGAAGGCCAGCGCCGAACGTGTGAGACCGAGGCCCAGCTGTCTGGTGATCCCGACACGGCGACGAAACTTTGGGGCGGCCTCGCACCACGCAACCATCTCGGCACCACGGCCGATATAGATACCTAAGTATTTGACAACCTCTAAGACCTGGATCTTTTTGAACTCACCCACAAGCAACCGAACCGAGTCCCTCAGGAGGTTCACATCAAGGGAGCCCACGACCAGGATCTGACACTTTTTGAAGTTAAGCCTGAGTCCCGCAATCTTTTCGAGCCGAGTCAGCAGGGCGAGGAGGGGGCCCAGGGAGCGGAAAACGTCTCTGAGACCAAAGCAGAAATCGTCGGCGTAGGCGAAAGTCCTGTCGATGTGCGCCGACGCCTTGAAACGAACCCAACGAAGCAGAGGGTCTGCAGCAAGTACAAAAAGAAGCATACTACTCGGGCAGCCCTGTTTGACCCCACTCGACATGATGAACTCTCCATGGATCCTTCCACCCAGGCAGATGATGGCTATATTAGACATGTAGAGAAGGCTGAAAAACTTGCAAACATAAGGGCATACCTTCATAGTGACTAGCACGTGCAGCATCCACGGGATCGCCAGCGAAGGGAACGCGGCGCAAAAGTCTGTGAGGAAGAGGCAAGAGTTCTTTCTGTCGAGGACGTGTTGTTCCAACCCCCAACCCTCCGCCTCCACAACATTAGTGAGCATATCCCTGCCAGCAACGCACTTCTGTTCGGGCGAGATCAAGCTGCTGGTGTTGGCGGCTAACGAACAAGACATGGCACCAGCTAAGATCTTCACATCTGTATTTGACATGCTGAGCGGGCGCGTGCAGCTAGGGTGTCGAAGAACATCATCATGCTTATCCCGAGGTTCTGTGCCCTTCGGTAGGAAGACCATGAGGCTCCGCCTCATTTGGGTCGGCAGCTCGTGAACGTCATCTGTAAAGAGGGTAAGATAGACATCGTATAACAGACGGGACGCATCAGGAATCTTCCAGACCCCGTATGGCAACCCATCTTCACCCGGCATACTGTGGACCCGCGACCTCACATAGTCATACCATTCCCCGTATGAAAGCTTCCAGGCTCGAGGAAGGGGTTCAGGGATAGGTTGGATGAAAGCATCAATCTCAGCCCATTCATCGACGTTCAGAGGAGGAGCGGAGAACTCAGCAGACCAATAAGACTTAAGGACCTCGGCGGAGTGGTCGACAGACCTGCAGGGTACACCATTCTCATCGTATATGCCAGTCAGACAGGTGCGACTCTTAAAGCGTCGCCACAGCTCCTGCATTCGATTGACTCGGTTTTTCTTGGAGGCTTTGACTTCAGGGGAGAGGTCTGCAAGTTCAAGTTCCCGTGCTTCCTCATCAATCAACTGCATCTGGATACTGCGAATGAGACTGCAGAGGCCCTCCAGGCGGATACACTGAAACGTGGTGAGGCAAAAATGCGACTGTAACGTAGGGTAGCATTTAAGTGCACGGTGGATTAGCCAATCTTTGCCCAGTCGCCATCCTCGAAGAGCCTGCAAGGCCCAATACTGCTTAAGCTCGAGTGCGTTGGCAACCTCGTGCTTGACAAACTCGCGCACGTGCGCGGCCGCGGCGAACATCAATTCCTTGAGCTGCTCAAGGCGCTCCCAGGGACCTAGCTCCGTGGACATATCTGCAATGGCGGCCTCCAGGAACCGTTGGAATTCCGGGTGCTTCGAGATCCACTTCGGGATGTTTTTGGGGCCATCTTGGGGCCTGAAGGGCTCGATATTGATGAAAATCGGGATGTGATCGCTAGCCATTTTTGCTTTGAGCTTGCCCAGGACGCCACAGCGTATGTCCAGGTCACGTATGATGGCTTGAGGAAGGGAGGTGTACGCCCGATCCAAACGTGCCGAAAGAGTAATGACCCCATCCCTGACCTCCCGCCTAGTGTCCTGCTCTTGGTAAAATTCAGTGAGGTGAGGAAAGTGTCGTTGAAAAAGCCTGGCCTGAGCGCGATCACCTGCTCTCCATCCCGACCCGTCATACAGCATACGTCCCTCCTCCTCAGGCACAAAGTTAAAGTCCCCAATCAAGATCCTATGATCGTTCGGGTACTTCTGGAATTCAGACCGAAGCAATGACAGCGCGCGGGAGAACGTGGCAACAGAGTCACTCGTGTTAGGGAGGTGGAGGTTGAATATACTGATGGACCCATTCAGACCAGAGAGACGACTATGGAGAATACGACCAGTAATAATCGGATTATGTGTAATAGTGTCGAACAGCTGACTAAACTCGCTACTGATGATCGTGACGACCCCTCCTTCACGCTGAGAGTCGGGGAAGAACGAGGATCCAATCGACCAGCCCGAGGAAGCCGAGCCCAGCTCGCGATGGAGCTCTCCGATATCTCCTATGTGTCCGTGTGTTTCCTGGCAGCACGTGATAGCGAATCTGCGAGGGAGCGAGAGGAGGAGTGAGTAGCGTGCGCTGGCACGCCATCCTGAACGTTTGACAGAGCTGAACAAACCGTGTGTATTCCACGAACAGATGGTAAGCGGAGCCTTCGGGACAAAGGGAAGACTATTGGGAGAGGGGGAAAAGGGAGGACTATTAGACAAGGCCTCACCACGTTCGTGCGAAGAAAAAGATGGAGGTGTGCGTGTCACTGTGTTCCATCCAGCCAGAGGCAGAGTTGAACTCTCCGCGCCGTGCGCGGGGCCGGGGAGCAACGGTGCGAGGGTCACTAACGGCGCACCGCCGGGCAGTCCCCACTCGCACCGCGCCCCCCGTGTGCGTGTCACTGTGGCCTCCTGGCCACCCGAAGTGCAGTCAGAATCAGCGTCGAAAGGGGCGCCTGATGGGCACAAGCGCAGCAGCGCGGATGGCGGCAGCCTGGGTCTCCAACCCAAACTCTCTCAGGCCAGCGGCGTCGAGCTCGACGGAAATCGCGAGGTCGTCACCCGAGACCTGGATCTGGGCAATCTCGATGGGTTCATTCTCTGACTTCAAGGCGTATACGAGCCCTCCCAACCCATTGCTGCCAACTTCGATGCCCCTGGGAGCCAACAGGTTGGATACGAGCGCGCGCACTTTGCCCATGGAGAGGAACAGCTGGCGGCCTTTGATGTCCTGGTCTCTCTTGAGCTTGACATTGAGCATGTTCTGCGGGGCGAGGGGGTCAGGATGGCGAAAGACCCCGTCGCGACTGTAGTTCGTCAGGAAGTTCGTGGCGTCTGAGGCGCTCTCGAAGTGGAAGGTGATCTTCTTGGCCATGTCAAAACATTTGGCGGTGATCCGAGCCTGGACATCCTGCGGGGCGTACTGCGACTTGATGGCGTCGGCAATCGTCTTCAGGGAGCGGGCGAGCATCTTGCGAGGGAAGCCGATCGCGACCAGCGTGCAAGTGTTGTCCTGCTGCGCCTCGACCGAGCTGGAGACCGAGGGGGCTGTCGAAATAGTGCGTAACTGTGCCTTGATCTCGGCAATCTGTTGTTGAATTTTGGCGTGAACCTCAGCACCCTGTTCGTCGTCTATGTCGAAGATAGGCACGGCTGTACGGGCTTCCTGGGCGCGGAGCTCATTCGTGATCTGCGTGTGGACCTCACCCTTGAGCGTGGTGAAGCGGTCGTTCAGGTCGGTGAACATGGCGGACTGTTGGCCTTCGAGTTGAGCGACTTTCGATTGAATGTCATTGGTGAGGGTGGTCATATTCACCGTGAGCTGATCACACCTAACAGTCTGTGCAGCGACCTGGTTCTTGATGAGGCCAATGTCGTAGGACTGCGTGGAGAGTTGCGAGCCGAAACCTCGGAGCGCGCGTAGCACTTCGTCGAGCTTCTCGCCGTCGGAGGCCTTCGGGCGCTTGCTCTTGGTGCCAACGGAGCGGCCAGGATCCGAGCGGCCAGAGCGGCTGCGGGACGAGGAGTCCCTGCGTCTGGATTCACTGCTTCCCGTCGAGTCCGATGATCGGGACCTGTCGGCGGCAGGCATGGCGGCCGCTGTGCAGTGGGAGGGAGGAAAGGAATAGAGAAAAGCGTGCAAGCTGCTGAGTCCTGGCCTGGGCAGACCACCTCTGGACCAGCTGAAGAAGCTGCTCCTGCCCAGCTGGCTTGATAGATGTCGTACTTGAGCCAAAATGGCTACGGAAGGCCTCTTCGGGCCTCTTGGGGGGTTCTTTGGGGCCCCTAGGAGCTTCCTGGGGGCCTCTCGGGGCCGAGGGCTCGAATATCCTTTCGTGGCCCCCGTCTAGACCTTCTCTGAAGTCGTCTTGGATGCCCGCATCCGAAAGAGCGTGTTCTACCGCTGCTGGCGGAAAACCGGGGGGGGTCACTACCGGTTCGAACCCCTCCCCCCCCCTTCCCAGTTCATCATGAAAAGGGGGGGGGGGGTCACTACCGGTTCGAACCCGGTTCGACGCCCCCCCCCCTCGAAAACGGGGGGGGTCACTACCGGCTCGAACCCCCCCCCCCTCGAAAACCGAGGGGGGTGCGGACAGTGGTGGGGACGGTGGTGGTGGGGACAGTGGTGAGGGGACAGCGGGACAGTGGTGGGGACAGTGGGACAGTGGTGGGGACTGTAGTGGTGGGGACTAGTGGTGGGGACAGTGGTGAGGACAATGGTGGGAACAGTGGGGACAGTGGACAGCGGTGGGGACGGTGGTGGTGGGGACAGTGGTGTGGGGACAGTGGGAGGTGGAAACAGCGGGACAGTGGAGGGTACAGTGGTGGTGGGGACAGTGGTGAAGGCGGTGGCGAGGACGGCGGTGGGACAATGGAACAGAGGTACAGTGGGGACAGTGGTGGGAACAGTGGGGACAGTGGTGGGAACAGTGGGACAGCTCAGTGGGACAGCGGAGGAGTCAGTGGGACACTGGGGACAGTGGGGATAGTCGGGCAGTGGTTGGGGCTGTGGAGAAAGTGGGGAGAGTGGAACCGTGGTGGGAACAGTGGTGGGGACAGTGGGGACAGTGCGACAGTGGTGGGAGCACTGGTGGGAACAGTAGGGACGTTGGTGGAACCAGTGGGGACAGTGGTGGTGAGGACAGTGGCGCTGGGAACAACAGTGGGGGATGTGGCGCGGACGGTGGTAGGGACCGGGAGTCGTTTGCTGGCGGTGAGTGGGGGGGGTGGGGAGGGGTTCGAACCGGTAGTGACCTCCGGTTTTCGAGGGGGGGGTGGGGGTTCGAACCGGTAGTAACCCCTCCCTTTTTGGAGGGGGAGGGGGGGGGGATGGATTAGGGGAGGGGGGGAATTTTGCCGGGGGAATGGAAGGGGGGGGGAGTCCAGCAGGGGTGAGGGGGGGATTTTCGGAGGGGGGGGGGACCCCCGGGTTCCGGAGGAAGAGGGGGGCAATTTTCCATAGTAAAGCGGAGGTGGATCACGCTCTCTCCTACATCCACACCAACCGCCTCCAGGAAGATCGGTTCCCCAGGCGGAGGCCGGGCTAAAATCAGCGAGGAGTCCGCTTCAACAGTAGAGGCGCAACGCGGAGAAGCAGCAACACAGACGCAGAATATCTAGTTGGCTACGACTGGTGGGACTCCGACTTGCGCGCGAGGGTGGCGCGAGGCGGAGCCTTCTAAGATGGCTGCTGAGGAGGCCGGGACGGCTTCCGAAAAGCCTCCTGCTTCCTGAGAAGCACCCCTGGACCTCTCAGAAGGCCGCCCCCCCTCGGGGCACCCAGGCATGCGCGCCGCCGATAGGCCCCGAGATCCGACGACGAGAAAAATTTACAGCACTGGGAAAAAATCGCGACCCGAACATTAGACCCCCCAAGCTCCTGCGGCATCTCTCCAGCCTGATCGATCCGTGAGGGCCCCCGGGCCCGAGACTCGGGTGTTGACAGAGGCATCCCGGGCGCAAGGTGCACTGGAGCACCCCTCGGCATCCAAAGCATCCCTCACGAGGCCCAGAAGGCTCCAGGGTCTTGAAAACGGCACGAAAAGCTGGGCACACTTTGGGTCGAAAACACCTCTTGGCAACCCCCGAGAGACCGGGCGATAGCGCCTGGTGTCCCAGATCTCAGGTGGTAGGGCAGAAAGCCGGCATCGCACCAAGGAATACAAATCTTTCGTCACTTTGTAACGCTCTTCTGGAGGCCTCCCGGATAGGATCCGAGTAGATGTGGTTGGAGGATCGCGCCGCATCTCTGATGCATCGCCAATGAATCTCCGATGCATCGGCGACGTCGGCGATGCATCGTCGCCGCCAGCGTGGAGAATATATGGCTCCACATCGAGCCGTTTCGTCGATGCATCGGAAGTGCGGCACGATCCTTCGACACCATCTGCAACAGCCCCACGTGGGAGGCCTGGACCCATGCTTGGGCAACGGGACTTTCATCGATACCGCTGCTCCACGGTCCTCTCCAGGGGTACATGCTGACAAGGATTCCGAGGATCCGGCCGTGGCGACGAGGGCTCTCCAGGACGAACAGCGGTATCGGTACATTCCCAGAGATCCGACGCATGTTTTTCCAGACGGGTCACAGGAAAACCCGACCCGCTCCGCAGGGCCAAGCTTGCATCCTTGGCAATTGTTTGCGCTCCCGGGACCCGGCGAGGGCCCCCTAAGGCCGAGAACGACGAAAAACCTCCGCATTGAGTTTGTCAATGTATTGCAGACCTGGGTTTTCCCCCTCTGGACCACCCTTCCCCGACCTGCTCCACGTACGCCGAGCCCGCCGCGCCTGGCACCGCGCCCAGCCTCAGCAAGCATGGCCGCGCCTCGTCCGGCCGCCGCCCGCCAGGGCGCTGGCCGCCGCCGAGGGCGCCACCGCCGCGGCTCCCGCCTCGGGCGGCGGACGGCGGCGGTGGCGACAGCACCGTCTGGCGGCGGCAGCGGTGGCGGCGGCGGCGACGCCTGGCCGCCGCCCAGCGGCAACAGCGATGAAAGACAACAGCGACGGCGGCCTCCGTCGGCGGCAGCGGGCCACGGCGGGCCGCCGCCCGACGGCAGAGCGACATCGAAAGGCGGCTGCCTCCAGCCGCGGCGGCGGCAGGCGCGCCGCTGGCGGGCTGCGGCGGCGGACGGTGAGAGGCGGCGGCCTCCAGCGGCGGCCGCCGCCGGCGACGGACGACAACGTCGCCGCCGACGGCACCGCGAGGGCGTGTCCCCGCCGCCGAATAGGAGATGCTTGCTCACAATGTCCTGTAACGAGCGTTACCCCAGGGGCTGGACGGGGCACGTCGAGGCGGGGGCGCGCTGAGATCGCCAAAGTATGCGCGCGAGCACCAGCAAGAATGGGGGTTCAGCCCCCCCTCGTACGATCGTTGCCGTCACCCACTGGGGGGGGGACGGCCTGGGTAATGTAAGACTTTTGCGCGCCAGAGGATAGAAAACAACATCTGATACTAATCGACTCCACGTGGGCGTCGTTGGCGGCGATGGGAACGGAGGGGGCAGTAGCGACCTGCGTGCTTGGATGATCTCTGGCCCCCCCCCGCGCCAACCAGAAGCCGCGCACCAAAGGTCACTCCGGCAAACAATCACTCGGCTTTCGAGCCACAACTTGGGTCTGAAACGGCCGCTCGGGACGACACGGGTACCCCTGGAACGCTCTCGACGATGCGCCACTGCTGGAATACATCTCGAATTTGACGAACCGTCGACATACCATCGGAGGAATCTCTTGGGAGGCCTTCGCCAGGACTACTAAGAGTTATTAAGCCTGATCAACTAAGCTTAACTGACCGCGATGGAAAACAGCGCCTCCGCAAATTCACATAATAATCCAGGACGGGCGGGACTCCAAATTTATTGAACAGCGTTTCCCCTCGTGCATTGCGCGCAGTGCAAGCGACTACGCGCGCCCATGTTGCCAAAGCAGACTCAAGCCAAGCACCCTGATGACAACAAAGGTGGCTGACCTGTGGCACTGGCGGGGCATTCGAAGCATGCGAAAACCTTGAGACCCGTGGGACCTGTGGGAGCTGTGGGATGTCACACACACACACACCCCACGGATGAGACTTTAAACAAGAGCCGTGGCAAAACTGGCGGCGCCATGGTGTCAACACACACACACACCAAAACAAACGATTCGTGAAACGGAGTCCGCATACAGGGCGAGTTCGCGCTTGCAACGCGAATCGGGCATGGCCACTGACGAATGGCCCCCACCGCCGAGCAAACCGCCAACTGGATAAAACGACTTGCCCAAATCTTTGACGAACATACTCAGGTAATAAATGTCTCCGCCAGTACGGCCTCGTAGGATCTTCAATGAATGCTGCGGAAACTCAACCAACCCGTTCCTTTGCTGTGGGCCTGCGGCTGCTTGGTCGTGCAACGACGGCCGCCATCGCGCAAGCCGTCCGCCCACTTGCGGTTAGCATTAAGGGACAGAAGCGTCCCACCAGGCGTCGCCAAAACGCTGTGCCACGGCCGCGACGGCCAGGAGCGTCGCGCTCTCCGCTGCAAGCAAAAGGGACCTCGACCAGCAAGTGTCTGCCGACCTTGAAGAAATCGAAACGCTACCCGTGCATGTTTACCAGGTGGGGATCCCCGACTGCAACAGCAGTCGCTGCAGGCGTACGGGCTGGCGTAAGGGCCGGCGCCGGCGCCGATGTTGGCGCCGAGATCGGTGCCGACGTCGGCGCGGGCGTGTGTGCTGGCGCTGGCGAGACCGATGGTGCGGGCGTCGGCGCTGGCGAAGGCACCAGCATCGGCGCCAGGGTCGGTGCCGCCGCTGCCACGTAGAACTCGATTTCATTCACGACAACCCCGCTGGCGCTGGGAAAGCCTCCAGAATACTCCCGGAAAGCGCCAATTGCGTACCACCAACCATAGAAAACCACGGGAACCTGGGGCCCGGGTCTTCGTGAAGCGCGGCATAGCGAACCTTGTCCCATCAAGTAAGCACGCGGAAGGTCGGCGCCAAGACCCGCATCCTGAGCCCGAGGCGCAAACGCACGATTTTGTTTTCGCCACAATACTTCGACTGCCTGCGGTTCTCCTTTGCCAGGTACGCGAAAACAACCTCGAGCGCCACCGTCGCGACGTTGCGCCAGAGGTTGTCCGTGGCCTCTTGAACCCACCAATCAGCAAGCATAGCACGCTGGTCGGTGGACATGTGCGGAAGTAGCAGTTGGCATGGTCATCCCGCAATTTGGCGGTCACGATGGCAGAGAACTCCTTCTTCATTGCTATGCTTTCGGGAAGCTGCCATTCATGGTCCGACCAGGGATTCGAGGCACATGCTCCGATGCCACCTTTACTTAAGGAAGGCCCTCCGCCCTTCGTCGGGGAGCATCGCTCCACCCCCATGCACCGTAAAATTGGGCTTGTGCACGACATCCGCGAGGAGGCCAGAAAACGCCCGATTGAATGCGTCGTAATCTGGGTCGGTGAACTTGGGCAATCGAAATTGGCGCATCATTTTCCCAATCGATTCCTCAACTTCTGCTGGGGCGTAGGCGGAGGACCTGAGATGAGCAGGGCGCCTGATGCCGCGGGGCGACACGGGGCGCCACTCGCCTCCTGTCTTCTCCTCGTGCACTTTCCCATCGTCGGCGGTCTGCACGTCGCCCCCTTTCGTCGGCATCCACGCGTGCAGCCTCTCGCCCGCGAAGTCGCCAAGGTTGATCGGATCGTAATGCTCCCTCTTGCCTGGCTTGAAACGGATGCGAATCCCGGCCTGGAAGCGCTTCTCGGTCTCCGGTTCGTATAGGGCGCTCTCTGCCAAGTCGACCAGATCGTGCATCTCCATCACGTATGCGATGCATTTCGTCTCCCAAGGTATGGCGGGGCCATCGATTACCTCTGCAGTGGGCAGACGCCCGAAAACATTCGGGGCGTCGAACTCACGGGCGACCACTGTTCCCCAGACGCCGCGAAGGTGGCCGCGCGAGACGCACGCCGGCATCTCGTCGACGGGAAGCCTTGGCTTCCTCACTGGGGGCGCTCGGTGCGCAGCACCGACGCGCGCCGCGTCCCCCACTGCGTCTTGCGAGCCTGGCTGGCCAACGCGCGCCGGGCATTTTGGAAGCCGTTGGCCCAGGCGCGGGCGGCCGCGGAGCTCGCGGCGAACTTGTCAAGGGAGGGGCCGCGCAATCGCGAGGGCTAACTGGAGGCTCGCGGGCAGCGCTGGCGCCGATGCCCGAGCGGCATCGAGCCGCGAGCCGACGCGACAGGGGGCGCGCGCGAGCGAGGAGATTCTGAGATGCTAGGAGAACGGCGGCGACGGCGGCAGTCCAAGGAGCAGCACTTGCAACTGGCACATGCACGCGTCTGGCAAACTCGCCCGCGTAACCCTCAGCAGTCTTGCAATCCCGCCCGCGCGCTTCGACGCGTCGATGCGCCCTATCAGATGTCCGAGCAATCCCCTCTGCAATACTACCATAACTGCAGCATTGCTCCACCGATTTGTCATACTTTGCCACTTCGTAGTTGGTCAGGCAATAGGCGCGCCAATGCAACTTTAACCTGGTCGCACTATACTGAACCAAGCACTCACGCACATGAAGATCACGCCAATACAGACAGGAGGCCGGCCATTCTAAACATACGGTGCTCTTATGCTTTAGTGCTCTATCCGCAAGCTTCTGAACTGCCCATGACAATTTTCGGACCGTCGTCCTGTGACACCTTAGCCTCTTCCATGCCTTCTCGTCGCCGCCCCTATGCACCGGGAGTGGACCCCCGCAGCGTGCGGCGGGAATCGCGGTGGTCGTCTGCAATTTCCAAAGTGCATGCTTGTCCTGCATCCGTAGTCATGCCCTGCTCTTCTGTCAATCGCACAACGCTGCAATTACCATATTTTCTGGCCTGTCCAACTTGCTACTCGGACCAGAACAGGATCCCAAACATAGCCTCATGGGGACCTCTCGAGGTTCCCGCGGCCCGCATCGCCTGGGCGCCGCCTGCGACAGGGCCCCCGACATAGCCGAGGTAAACCTCGGCGGCGGCACGCTCCGACCCTTTAGCGCTGGTCATGTTCACGGGAGGCTTAGTCTCAATCGTGGATTGAGCATTGTTTGGACGCTCGGGCTCCTTCGTTGCCTTCTTGCCAGCGGTTCCCACGCCAGTGGCGCAAGATGATTTAAATCCGAGCCTCGGCTTGAAGACCCTCCCGGACTTGACGCGCAGGGCATTCTCACCGTCAAATCAGCGCTCCACAAAACTGTCATAGCTACTCGCCGTCGAAAAAATCACTTGAATCAGGTAGATCGCCTTGGCCCAGGAGGTAGGCTGCTTAAACTCTCAGTTTCAACGTCAGCGGCTTGGTCTGGCATCTGACGGCACGCCCAGTCGATGATACCACGCGCAAGCTGTTCCACCACGGCTGTTGCATCAATCCGACGCGCCCGCGGCAAATGAATGGGCTTCTGCGACCCTCTGACCTTGAAGACCTATACTTCTACTTGGTTGTCCTCCATAAACTCAGCCTTTGGAGGTTCTCTACGCGCTGCCTCCTCTGCCGACGCAATCTCTGCCTCGAGAGCGCCGCGAGGTGCAGCGGTCTGTCTTGAATCGCAGCTCTGCGCAGCCCGGGCGCTGGGCCCCCACTACTTCAGCGCGGTGGCGCTCGTGCTCCGACGTGTTCTGACATCGCTGGCCAGGTCCGCATAAGCGCTTGGCTCGAACCAAACTTCCGCGGGCTCGCCTCCACCCCAAGACACCGCGCGGCAACGCAGTGTCGCCAGATGTAACATATGAAACGGGAAACTCCTAGATCCTGCTGTTCAGTCCACCTGGCAACGCATGGCGCCAACGCGCGCGCTGCTCGGAGCAAGTCGTACCTTTCATCCGCACCTTCGCTGCAATTTGCTGCAGCACTCCCGGCGGAGCCGGCGGCGGAGGGCTCGGGGGGCCGTCATCCACCATCGGGTGCCCACCCACAGCTGGCACAAAATCGTCAGGACCCACATTTGCGCAAACCCTGAAGCGCCCCGCAATTGCATCCTCGGCCGGGTGAACCCCTTCTCCACGGGAGCCGCCCTGCCCGTCCAAGCTCGTCGAATCAGGGCCGTGAGGAGTGCCAGCCAGCGGGTGCGTCTCAGGGTGTGTATCTGTCAACTCTGCGTGGGGCTTGACGCATGAAGTGAAGATCTTGCATGTCAGATTCCATCACCTGCACCTTTCTTGTCGGCCCTGGCATATAGGGCGCTTTGGGCACTTCTCCCTCGGCGTCGCTGGCATGGTCGTCGGTCATCTCGGCCAGGCCAGCGGGCGTGGAAAAGCAGCTGAGGTTCTCGTTCGCCGGGGGCTGCTCTTCGCGATTCTCTCGCCGCCGCCCGGGCAGCATGCATCGCCGCCCGCGGTCTGGAACGGCAGCGTCACAATGTTCCCAAGGCCCATCGTGCCCCCCTGAAGCTCGGCATGCACCCTCGCAGCGGCGGTCTGAAGTGCTCGCATCGGCGTCATATCGCACCCAGACTTGCTGCTCTGGTGGCGCGGGGTACGACCTGTCGTTATAAACCGGAATCGTTCCTGCGGCCACGGCCAAGCTGGGGTCATAAAAACCACCGGTGGCCGCCGCGACGCCCTGCGCCTTCTCTGCCTTCAGGGGCGGAGGATCTAACGCAGTCGGATCCACCTTTCAGTGATTCTATGTTCGCCCCCCAAGTATCGCCCATCGGCGTCGGTGGATCCATATCAATGCCTTTGGGCGCAGTCTCCGATGGGCTCAGGATGAGGTCCCAACCTGTCTGTTTCCCGCGGCAATGACAACAGCGCCATGACGGGCCTGGTTCAAAGCCCTCAGGTATCACATTGACAACAGCGCCATGACGGGCCTGGTTCAAAGCCCTCAGGTATTACATGTGGTTCGCGGCGTTTCTCCCAATGCCCCCAGGCGCAAGGATGGCCGGATAACGCCATTCGCACGGGGCATGCTGGGTCGCACATGCCCGCCCAGCTCTCGGGCCATGCTGCCTTCGGTAGTCTAACCCACGCGGGCGCCCCTCCCAACAATAACTGAGTGCGCACCTGACGTGGGTCAGCCAGTGGCATCATGCCCTGGGGAGAGTCCGAAGGCATCGCGGCAGCTCTGCTAGCCTGCATCGTGGCGGGGTGTCTTGATCGATGACGTCGAGCCCGTCGAAAACGACGCGCCGCTTGCCCCCCCCCCCCCCCCCCTATGCCCCACCGGTAACTAGGCGTTCTTTTCGACGAGGACGGCGAAGAGCCGGTCAGCGTGGAAGGCGCCGCGCCCCATCATTTTCCGCACCTGACTCAACTCCATTACTTTGCCCTCGCCCCGCGAGTGAATCTCGCGCAGTCTGCCCCATTCCATCTTCAAGGAGGCGCCGGCCCTTTCGCCGTTCGCCGCCCCGGCCTTACTAGCCAGTCTGGCGACGCAAGCAGCGCTGGGCATGTCTTGCAAGGCAGCTGCTCATGGACAGCCTGCGAATCCAAGAAAACACTGAATTGCGTGAAACATTTAAACAACATAATGCTGCGAAATGAAAAATGCCCCCGCTTCGCAATTGCGCAGAAACCGCTCGCTGGATTAGCGCAGTGGCAAGCGGCGCGCGCGAAACGCAAGTGCGCGCGCTCGCCCAGGGGCGATCCACCCCGGACAACTCGAACGCCGCGCTTGCGAGTCGACGACGCAGCCCCGCGGAATCTGCACCGCTGACAGGAGCGACGGCGCCGGGAAAACGACGACGGGGCCGATGAAACCCGCGCGAAAAAGGGCGCATAAGGGGGCAAGCGCGCGACGTCGCCTGGAGAGAAACGCCGGGCGAAGAGGGGGCGCAGAGGACGGAAGAGGGGGGGACTAGGACTTGCACGGGGGCGGCTGCTAGAACGGCCTCGATGGGGCCGCTGGGCACGGGCCCTCGGGGCGAGGGGGGCCAGGCGATCAGGCGGGGGGCAGTCGGTCGAGGCGGGCCCGGGCCGCGCGAAGCTACGGGCCGACTCGCCGCTGCAAAGGGCCACGGGCCACCCGGAATTCCTGCGATCCAAACTCCCACATGGCCACCCTGAGATCCAAACTCTTGAGAGTCTCCGGAGTATACAACATATATGTATATATATATGTAGAGAGAGCTCTCGATTTCCACGGCTAGGTGATTAGCACGCGCGCAGCGCGAGTATGCTTTGCGTTGACATGCGCCAAGGCTTTAGATAGATGCATATATGATCCTGAAGAAATAGCTTGTTCTCTTTCTTACAATTAAAAAGCCATCCTTCCACTCATGTTCAGTCTTCCGTCCTCACTTCTATATGGTTGTTTGCGCTCATATCTTCTCCTCCCCTCTCCCCCCCATCCCCTTCCTCTTCCTTCTCCTCCTTTCCGTTCTCCCTTCTTCCTCTCCTTTTCCCAATCCTTTCCTCTCCTCTCCTCTCCTCTCCTCTTCTCTCCTCCCTCTTGTTTTCCTTGGCTGTCTTCTGCCTTCTGCATCTCTCTGCGGCCCTGGCGGCTGCGCGCGCGGGGCCCGCGTTCGCGGCCGCGGCGCCGCGGCCGAATGTCTCGGGCAGCGCCCGCCCACCGCCGCGGGCAGCGCCGAGGGGGCGGGCCAGGGGGAGGGAGGAGGAGGACGGGCAGGAAAATGAGGAGGGGAAGGGCGACGACGACGACGACGGGGACGAGGGGAAAAGAAGGGAGAGGGGGAACTTGGGGAGAAGATGGGAGGGAAGGAACATGAGAACGAGGAGGCGTCGAAAGATCTGGAGAACGGAAAAGGGATATAGAGGGAACGTTGCCCTCGCTTGTAGTCGCGTTGGCTCCTTGCCCTCCTCCTCATCCCCCTCCCCCTGCTCCTTGTCGCCCTCCTTCTCCTCGTCTCCTCCGCCTCTCCCGCCAATCTCTTTTCGCGCGCTTCTCTCTTGCTCCCCTTCTGATCCTACGCCTCTCCTCTGAATTCGTCGGCCCCCTCTTCCTCCGCCCCCCCCCCCCCCCTGTCGTCGCCCTCCTCGATCGCGCTTGTCCTTGCCCTCCTCCTCCTGATCGTCATCGCCCTCCTCCTCCTACTCCTGCCCCTCCTCCTCCTCCCCCTCCTCCTGCCCCTCTCCCTCTTCGTGTTCCTCCTCCGCCTCGCCCTCCTCCTCCTCCTCCTCCTCCTCTTCCCCGTCCTCATCCTGAGGCGCGCCATCGCTCCGTCACCCCTCTCCGCCAAGTCCACCCGTTGGCGCGGCCGGGCGGTGAGTCGGCGACGCGTCTCATTATCCGCTGCCTCGACCGTCGAGGCAAGGGCGGATCCGGGCGGATGACGAGTCTAGACGAGAACGCGTTGTTGTCAGCAATCAAACTTCCTAAAAACGTTGCTTGTGGGCGACGGCGACGGCGACGAAGTCGACGATGGGGGGGGCAGCGAGGGGGCGCGACACGTGCACTAGCAGGGCCAGCCCTGCAGCATATGCATATCAGACGAAGAAGCCGTCGCGGCAGCCTTCGCGGTGGAGGGGTGAGAGTTCGCGCGCAATTTCACGCGCGTGTGAAATTGCGCGTGCAATTGCTTCACCCCCTCCTCCTCAGCCTTCCTCCACAGGAATTTGCCCTTTTCCCCCTTCCTGCCCCCCCCTCGCCCTCTCTCTCCCTTGCCTCCTCCCTGCCTCCGTCCCTCCACCCTTCAGTCGCGCTTTACTCTCCTTCCTCCCCTCCCTTCCTCCTTCCTCCCCGTCGCCCGCCTATTCGCCCCTCCCCCTCGTCCTTCTTCTGGTTATAACATATAACACTGCGATGCGATGGGGGCGCGCCTCGATGGCCAACGGGACCCATCTCCAAGGAATGTCGATCTTGCACCGCATTGCAATACCTGGGAAGTCCGCGCGGGAGCAATCAAACAGGATGGGCGGGGCCGGCCGCCAACTCGGGGCCTGGAATTGCACGGTCGCCCTGGCGGGGGCCTCCGCAAATATGAGCGTGCTGATGTGCCCCCGCCAGGCTTGCGCCATGCCCGCCAGGACCGTGGCCCTGGTGGGGCCGTCACCATCATCATCAGCATCATCATCAGCATCATCGTCATCCACATCATCATAATCATCATCACCACCATCATCATCACCGTCATCATCATCATCGTCGTCATCCTCATCATCATCACCAGCGTGATTTATTCAATTACACTTCCAGAAAAAAAAAAAAAAAAAAAAAAAAGCCCCCGATTGGGATGGGATCCCGCGCACTTCCTCCACATTCAGGCCTGAGGAACCCGACGTTGACGAAAGTGGCGGCATTCCGTTGGTCCGCTCGGATTAATTCCCCAATCAGTGCTTGCACCGAAAGGGCCCCAGCGGAAATTGAAGGAAGGTTCCCCGGTGCTTGGCGAAAATTCCCCGCCGATTTTGGAAGGTCGAGCTCGCGACCCATGAGCAGAAGTGCGATGATGAGACGCCCCGAATGGCTGCGTCCCCAGGCAGTGCTTGCAACGACTGAAGGATCTCGAGGCCCACCTCCAGGGGCCCACGTTCATCCTCGCACCGTTCGCAGACGCTGGGATCAACAGGGCGGCTCGAAACAACTGCAGGCGACGACAACTGCTGACGAACGACGGCTAGGTCGACGCGGAGGACGACTACGTCGCGCCATCTGAACGTTCCGACACCCGTTTTTTTCTTCATATATATACATATTGAACTTTAATTATATATTTTTTGTTTAATATTTCAAAAAAAAAAAAAAAAAAAAAAAAAAAACCCAAACATATGTGCTCTAATCGCCCTGAACTCCAAAACGCGCCCGCGGAACATGTTTTTTTTTCCCCCCGATGGTCCAGCTCTCAATCGATCTCCTGCACCTCTGATTCGGCCTCGGTCACCTCGTCCGCCTCCTGGTGACCATCCTTGCCGGTCTCCTGCTCCTCCTCGCCCTTGCTCCTCGCCCTCCCCTTCCGCCTCCTCCTCGCCCCCCCCTCGTCGTGCGCCTTGCAATCTTTGCTGGAGTGCGGCAGGTGAGAGAAATGATTGAGGTCTGGGCCGTCGGGAGCGGAGCGATCAGCATTGGCGACGACAGCGACGACGACGACGAACGCGGCCACGACGACTGTGGAGATTAGGGCGACGACGGAGATGGCGACGGCGGCGACGCGATGATGACGACGACCACGACGCGACACTTGCAACGACAATGGCGACGACGCTTCGACGACGAGGGCAACGTCAACGACAACGGCGCTGATGCTGCAGAGCCGACGGCATCGACCTCTCGGCGAAGACGACAGTCGCTGAATTTCGGCCCAGAATCTCGGCAGCCAAAGCCGCGCGCCCCTCGGATGGGAAAGTGCAGCCGCGACGATGACAAAGCGACGACGACGACGACCGCGGCGACGTCGGCTCGACGGCGACGATGCCGCCGTCTCGTTTCAACCCCAACTCTTTCAGAGGCCCCGTGCGCAAGGATTGCCTGCCAGCGGCGGCCGCCGAAAATCCAAATGACCAAGACGTCAGAACCAGCCAGATACCAGCGGGCGCCGCGGGCCCGCTGCTGCCAAATGCACCAGAAAAACTGCCTTTGAGATCCATTAGGCTGAACACCCTGCGGTCGAAGGTAAGCCGATGGCAGAACTGAGCCACATCGCGAAGAGACGCGTTTAAATATTCACCTGCACAGCAGCGGTGCAATTTGGCCGCTCCTTGGAACCGCATCCGGATGGCAAGGATTCGGGGTCGACGGCTGAAGTGCGTGCGTGTGCGTGTGTGTGTGGGGGGGGGAGTAGGGGGGGGGGGGGGAAGGGGGGGGGGGGGGGGGGGCGTAAGGGAAGAGAAGTCGGAAGAGGGTGGAAGGACGCGGGCGCCAATGTCTCCGCCGTCTGCGCCGACCAGCCGCAGTTTTCAACCGCCAGGGGGGGGGGGGGGTCAAGGCCGGGCACCGCGCTCCTCGAAGGAGCGCATTGTGAACGCGTTTGCTGCATCTCCAGGATTTCCCCCGCGCGGTGTCGCTGTTTTCTCGGCCCCCCCTGGCCGCCGTCGCCTGGGCACCCCCCGAACGCCATGAGCTCGCCAGCTCATTTTGGTTTTCGCTCTCCCTTGGGCGCCCGAGTTATCCGGGGCAATTCGGGCCCGGGGTAACTCGGGTTTGGGTTCCCGAAAAAACAAACCCGAGTTATCCCTGACCCGAGTTACCCCTGATGATTCGGGGCTCTGGACGCCCGAGTTATCCGGGGTAACTCGGGCCCGGGGTAACTCGGGTTTGGATTCCCGAAAAACGAACCCGAGTTATCCCTGACCCGAGTTACCCCTGATGATTCGGGGCTCTGGCTCCCCGTCCTCCCCCCTTCTCTCCTCCCCCCCCCTTTCCCATCGTCTCCTATCCTCTCACCTCTTCCCCCCCTCCCCCCCCGCCCCTCGCCCCCCCCCCCCCTCTCCGCCCCCCCCCCCCCCCCCCCCCCTTCATCCCTCGCCTTCCCGCGTGGCTCTCCCTTTAATTCCCCAGGCCCTCCGTGGCGGGGCTGGGCTCGCATGCTTATCAGGGGGGGCGGGGGGGGGGGGGGCGCTGCTCTGCGCGTGTCGTGCGGAACGGCCGACGCCAACGCTATCCGCTTGACCCCCATTCCTTCGGCGGACCCCCTTTCCCCCTTTACGTTTCCCGCTTCGCCCTTGGTCCTGCATGCGAGATGCCCAATCCGATGACTTTTGGGGGTTGGCTTCACCCCCGTAGCTCTGCAGCCGAGTTGAAGGGCGTCAGATGTGATATCACACGCCGGTGCCCATCATATGGAACGGCAGCCTTGTGACTGCGCATCTCATCGACAAATCGTGTCAAGTGCCATCCCGCGCCGATCATTGGACCCCCATGTACTTCGCGGCCGCCGAACTTGACAAGCATATCATGCGCGGGCTCCGGAATAACCGCGCACCCGCCAGCTTTCAAGCTCATGTTGCCCCCAGGGCGCAGCGGGTTCTGGAGCGGATGTTCCGATCGGTTCTGGGGGGTGGGTGGGGGGGGCGCGGGGCGGCGAGCGAGCGCGATCTGAAGCAGCTCGCAATTTTCACCCGGAGAATCCAGGGGAACCCCATCGTGCAACGATTTCTCGCGAGAGCAGCCCCCTCGTGAAGACTGCGAGCTGCAAAAAATCACGCCCGCGCGAGTGGCGCAGAAGCAGACGCGGGACTCTTAAATCTCAAGTGCCTCCGCGCGGGCCAACTGGCGACTGGGCCGAGCGAGAGCGCCGGCGTCGCAGACTGACGAGGCCGCCCGACGCCTCGCTGCTTCGACTTGCACCCTGGCCTGCAAGCCCCCCCTGTCTTAGCTCTCCTCCTCTACCGTCCTTAGCCGCCTCCTATGTCCCTCCTCTTCGTGTTCATCTCCTCGCCCCCGTCGCCTTCCGATCCTCCCGCGTTGCCCCCGTGCTTCCCCGAGGCTATCCTCGCCGGCCTCGCGCGGCCCCTGGAGGCATTTTGGACGATCGCCCCACCTCCCATCTTAGCGCCGTCCGTGCTTCTCCTGTCTCGTTCCCCCTCCCCTTCTTTAACCTGACCCCCATCCCCCTCTCGCCCCCCCTAGACCCCCCCCCCCCCCGAGATAAGGTGTTACCGCGGCCCGTTGGTTGTTACTGCGGCCCGGTGGGTGTTAGTATGGCCAGGGGTCCTCCGGAGTGTATTAATTATCGAGTACGGTGAAGGGGGGGGAGGTCCAAAAAGGCTCCGCCCCCCCCCCCCTTCACCGAAGAGCCTCTCGGAAGAGCTGCTGAAGACCTTTTTGCAGCCGCCTAAGAGCCTCTTGGGTTCTCCGAAGAGCCCCGTGGGGCCTCCGAAGAGCCTCTTGGGGCATCCGAAGCGCTTCTTGGGCTCTCGGAAGAGCCTCTTGGGCTCTCCGAACTACGTTTGCTACTACTACTACTACTACTACTACTAGTAGTAGTAGTAGTAGTAGTAATAGTAATAGTTGTAGTAGTAGTCGTCGTAGTAGTAGTAGTAGTAGTCGTAGTAGTCGTAGTAGTAGTAGTAGTAGTAGTAGTGTATAGTAAAGTAGTAGTAGTAGTAGTAGTAGTAGTACTACTACTACTACTACTACTATTACTACTACTACTACTACTACTACTACTAGTACTACTTGTACTACTAGTACTACTAGTACTACGACCACTACCACTACCACTACCACTACCTCTACCACTACTACTACTACTACTACTACTACTACTACTACTACTACTCGTCCTCGTCCTCGTCGTCGTCGTCGCCCCTAGCGCCCTAGGGCTAGCACTCCCTAGCGCCGAGAACTTCCTAGGGCTAGCACTCCTTAGCGCCACTACTTCCTAGCACTCCCTCGGACTAGCACTCCCTAGGACTAGTATTCCCTAGGGCTGGTACTCCGTTGTGCGAGTACCCCCTAGGACGAATACTCCCTTGGACGAATACGTCCTTGGGGTAGTAATTCCTAGGACTGGTACTCCCTGGGGCTAGCAGGGCTAGCACTCCCTGCGGCTAGTACTCCGTAGGACTAGCACTCCCTATGAATGATAGTACCTGACACCAACACTACAGCACCATAGTACTACCACACTACAGAACTACTACCACAATACCAGTACCACAACACCACAACACCGCTACCACAACACCACAACACCGCTACCACAATACCACAACCACAACACCACAACAGCGCTACCACAACACCACTACCACAGCACCACTGCCACTACCACAACACTACTACCTACTAACAACTCAACCTTGCCAACACCACACCACTAACACAACGCTACCACCACCGCACCACTAACACAGCACACCACTACCAACACCCCACCACTAACACAGCATAAAGCACAACCCGCCACTACCAACACCATACCGCCAACACAACATTACCAACACCACACCACACCACTAACACAGCACAACGACCACCACACCACTAACACAGCACTACTACCACGTTGGTTCCAGATGGGAGTCACTGTGGCCACTTCTGCCTGCGCGGGGATGCATTCCCTTAAGGGTTGCGAATCTCTCCAGATCTAACATGAGATATCTTTACATATTACTTTTCATTGAGCGGCCTGCGCGGGCCACAGTAACTCCCATCCCGCCGAGCGACGGGCGGCGCTAACACCCAACGGGCCACGCTAACACCCAACGGGCCACAATAGCAAACGGTCGCCCGCCCCCCCCCCCACCCCCCCCCCCCCGCGCAACGCGCGCGCGCATGCAACGACAAAACGCGCTCCTACAATGCGCGCCCAAGTCGCTTCCCCAACACGCCAACTGTCAACGAACCTTGGTAGCTGGTTTTGATAGGGATGCCTTTGTCCACCTGCCATGTGTCGAGCTCGGCCGGATAGACGGGCATGCTAGATACGACAACGATTTCCACGTCGCCTAACGCGTGACTGGTCCATAGGAAACACTGTGGAACGCATCTATTGCAAACTTGCCTACTGGCGTTGAATGCAACGTGTCGCAGCGCAACGGGCAGCGATGGTTAACAGCGCCCATGCATTTGGCCCCATCATATCTTCCTCGCCACAAGCGCACAACTGTCAGGCGGGAATCTTCTCAAGCGCAGCGACGTCCCACAATTCATCTGACGGCTCCAACCTATCACCGCGAACAACAAGCACACCGTTTACACGCGTGTCTCGGTGTACCTTGCGACCGCCTATTCTAGTTTTGTCGCTGGTCCAGCGCAGCGCATCGCAGACCACTTTACGGTCTAGATTATTTCGGAGGTGCACGACGACCTCACACCTAAGACAGTCTCGAGCGCAATCCGGCAACTCACCAAAATCTTCGCCCAGGTCACAATCATGGTTAAACAGCTCAGCTTTCCCAGGGGCGCAAAATTGGCATGGCGAGTTTGATTCTGCCCAGCTCCCGAGGCCGAGGGAATGGCACTGCTCGGCCAGTCGCCCTGCAAGTAGATCAGCACACAAGAGAAACCTAATGGGCCTTGGTTCTTGACTGGACTGTGCGCGGGCCAAGCGTCGCCAGTGTGGGTTCGTGGCGGCGGGGCCCCGTGCGCCGGGGGCTCCAGTTGCCACTGCAATGTTTTGTGAATGGGCCACAAACTACACCACCCCCTGCGCCCACAAGGACACATGTCGGCACTTTTAAGCGCCGTGAAAAAATGCCTGCGCTGCGTGGTAAGGTTCACAGCCCATGCGCCCAAGACCGGCTCGGAACGGCCAGCAGCCTGAATGATAAATCGGACTCCGTCCAGGTAAACTGCTATTGGCACTGGCAACGTTAACCCAAGCTGTTGCGCCTCCAGGGCACGCGGATGATTTTTATATACAGGTACGTCTAGGATGCACTCGTCGGTTCTATATTCTGCAGCTGTTCCAAGGGTTCGCACAATTGTCGTGTCCGAGGCGATCCCCTGAGCAAACGAGCCCCGCAACGCACGTGCAGGCACATCATATACTGCGCGATGCGCATGCGTGTTTTGTTCATCGGAACCTTTCAATTATGAGGCAGGCCTGGGTCAGGTAGCGCGCGATCTAGGTGCCCCTGGAATTTGCCTGTATTCTGCGTACTAGGGTCATAAGCGTACGTCGAGAAAGAACCACCTTGCACCCCCGCTCGGTCAGCAAACCAACAGACCGAACACAAGTCTTTTGCGGTGAAGCGGCACTTTGCATAGATCCAACGCATATTTCAATAAATCAGCGCCAGCTTCCCGCTCCACGGATGCGCGGGGGGGGCCCATCTGGGCGGTGGCGACGCAGCAGTTGCCATCGCGTTGCAGTGAAGGGTAGCTCTTCATAGGGCACACCGTCGAGCCAACATGCGCGTCGCATACGTGCGCCGTGATACGCGCGCGCCATGCCACGTCGCAGCTGTTCCACGCAGCGCACGCAGCACGCGTGCTTTGGTGGGGGCGGGTCTCGAGCGAAGCTCTAGAATAGTCCCGGGCCTGCGGCGGTGCTCGGTGAAAGAGAAGCCGCCTCAAGGAAAAGGGTGGGGGTGGGGAGTTGGGATTCTCCAGGATGCCTCGCCGAGCTGGCTGCCTTCTCACGATGCATCGCCGATCTGACATGCCTATCACCCCCTAGCTGCCCCCATCCGCATTACCCCTTCTCGTTGGTGTGGGTTACCCCTTGGTGTGATGTTCCTCATGCTTCTCATCAAGTTTGCGCTGCTCGCAGTGCCCCTTCAATGCCTGCCCCGACGCCTCAGGGTCGTTCATGGGGGCGCCTTGTAATAGATGTATCGGCCGCTGCGAGTTCTGCAGCTTGCCCGCAAGCACGAATGTATACAATTCTGGGCGTTCCTTCCGACTTCCGACTGCCGAGGAACCATTCGGTTTGCCGCGTGGTCCATCGTTTTTTTGTTTCTCTCTCTCTCTCTCTCTCTCTTTTTTATATCTCTCTCTCTCTCTCTCTCCCTCTCTCTCTCTCTCTCTCTCTGTTTTTTCTTTTTTTTGTTTTCAGCCACTCGACCCTGCGCTGCTCCTGCTCATCGTTGGCACTCACCGCGGGTGGCCCCGATCGGAATGGCAACTCCCGGGCGGAATGTCTCATCGCCGTCGCAATTTCAATCGTTGGGGGAGCCTGAACAGGCGTGGCGCCGTGGTTTCGAGGGCCAGCGAAGAAGTGCGAACGAAGACGACGTCCTCGATCGACGGCAACAGCGATCGACGACTGCGATCCACGAAGACGGTGGTCGACGACGACGCGCGCCAAGCCAGCGGCCCAGGTTCTCGACGAGGAGGTGCCAGGATATCGGCCGACGCCACTCCGCCGACCCTGGCGGCCAAAGCGGATGGTCCGTCTTCGGCCTTTGTGCCCTCCCTATACTTAGGTATTCGGCCCAGTTCTCTTCGCCGCCGTTGTCGTCGCCGCCGCCGTCGCTGCCGCCGTCGTTTCGCCAGCGCCGTCACCGTCGCGGCCCTAATCCCCGCTCCGCCCTTCCCCTCGCCATCGCCATGCCGATATTGGCCATCTAGGATCAACGACGCGCCGCCGCGCTGACCCAGCGACGACAGTGGAGCACGAATGCGCTAGGCGCGAGCCTCGAACACACGAGCGCGGCGTTATCTGTGAGGACTGTCGCGCGTCCACTGTTGTTTTCGCACCAGCAGAGAGTGAGACGCTGCACTTGAACCCCGCCGCGCCCCCACCGCCGTCAAAGAGCAGGCCTTGCGGGCGCGTCGCCACGGGAGAGGTACGCGCCCCCTCTCATGCGCACTGATGGAGAGGATAGTGCCCGCCTCCTCGTAGACATAAAGAAACGAGGAGTTGCACCTGACTCACCTTGCGGTCTCATGGCCGCCTTTATCATTCTTCAAGAACATACACGGTCGCTGTTGCTGCGTGCTCTCACTGTCCTACTGCCCTATTGGGTTCCTGCGGCTTATGCATCGTGCGCTCTCTCTGCGTTCGTTGTTGTTGTAACTATTTCTCTCTCATTGATCCCTCTATTGTGCTCTGTCCCTGGCATTCAGATTGCATTGATTTTCTTTTATCTCTTCGCTATCCCTCTCTCTGTCTCTCTCTCTCTCTCTCTCTCTCTCTCTCTCTCTATATATATCCCTTTCTCTGTTGTCCCCTCTCTCTCCCGCTCTTGTTATCCCTGCCACCCTTGCTCTTGCAGCCCACCTCTCCCTCTCTCACTGTATCTCGAGTCGTTTGCCTTTTCCCGTCGCGGTCTCGTCGCTGTCTCTCTCCTCTACGTCTCTTCTCCTATCTCGCTGCGTCCCTCCCCGTCAATCTCGCTGTCGCATGTTCCCTCATGCAACCTGCTCGATCGAGCAGACGGCCGAGCCCCAGAGACACGCAACATAACAGGCATGCCCCGAGCGCAGACAATCTCAATATCTAATTGGCAGCTGTAGGCCAGAGCATATCCTGATATATGCGTTGTGTTTCTCGGTTCCGAAAATGACAATCGCAATCTGGATCTCGCATGCCAAATCATCCGGGAGTGAATTTGCATGTGAAAATAAACGCGCCTATCGATTTTACGAGGGTGTCTCGGGCGAAAGCCACGTGAAATACATGTTCGCTCGGGTGTTGTGGGCATATGAAATCGTAGTTTTCACATGGGTGACTTTCGGGCCCCAGGGGCTGGCAAATCGGCACTGCGCAATAGCTCGTCTAGATCTCAGAGATCTGCGAGCCCCCACCTACTGCTTGGGCTTTGGACTTGGCCTTGCCCTTGTCTTTCGGCTTGGGCTTGGCCTCGCCCGACAAGCCCAAGCGCCCCCTCGCCTTCAGGGCGCGCGTGTCCTCGGGCGCATCCAAGAGGCTCTCCGCTGACCTCAGGGACGAGGACAAGCCAGACAGCGTGACGAGCAAGTCCGTCGGCGGCCCCCAACTCCTCCTTCACTTTCGCGATGTCCTGCAGGCGCGTCGCGAGGGCCAGGGTCTTGCTGAGCTTCTTCTCGTTGAGCACGTTGACCTGCTTCTAGAGTTCCTTGAAGTCGCCGCCCTCAGCAGCCCATCCCCAGCGGTCGAGGTTGTCCTTCGCAATCTGCTCTGTGGTATCAGCCCCCCCCCCCCCCCCCCTGTAAGCTTCATCAGCTTGTCAAAATTCTCTTTCGCTGACTTCATTAGGACCTGGTCTGCAGACCTGGGCTGCCTCGGCTGCCTCGGCGCCTTCTCTGGAGGCGCCTTCTCCTCTGGGCAAGCCCCAGCGCATGCCGCCGCGCCTGCGCCTGGAGGGGCCTGCCCCTGCGCCGCTGCTGGACGAGCCTGCTGCCCCTGCGAGATCGCCGCAGCTGGCGCCGTAGCGCCCTTAGAAACGCAATCGTCATCATCAGCATCATCATCAGCAGCATCAACATCATCATCACCATCACCATCACCATCACCATCATCATCATCATCATCATCTTCAACACTACCATCATGGATCCCTCCTCCTTCGCCCTCCTCCTACGTCTCCCTTTTACCTCCCCCTACTTCTCCTCGTCGCACCTCCTCGACCTGGCGCCCTCCTCCGCCTACTCCAACGGAAAACGAGGATGGTCCGCCCCCCCCCCCCCCCCCCCCCCCCCTCATCTTCGCTCTTCCTCCCGCCATCCTCCTCCGCGAGCCCTGGCCCGACGGCTGCCCCTCATGCGCTGCTCGACGTTCGACCACTCGGTGAAGGTGGACCAGGCCTCGACGAAGTGCTTGTTGTAGCCCCCGGCCCGAGAGGACTCTCTCGCGCCGCCGTTCACTGCCCGCTGCCCCGATCGCCATCGCCGGGGAAATTGTGATGCTACTCGGGATGTCACCGCCCTCGGGGTACTTGTGATACTACTCAAAATCGTCGTCGGTCGCGGGGTCGATCAGCCGCAGGATCGATATTCGTTTCGGTTCGGCTGCTGAGAACACGGCGCGGGCCAGGCATAGGCATCGCAACGCCTCCGTCATGCTGTCACAATATATCCAAGGAGGTCCAAGAAGCAGGCATTTTGCAAAATAATTTGATGCCTGGCGGGGCTGTCTGCCCCACCCCCCCCCTCCTCTCTCCCCATCTTTCTTCTCGCTGGCTGTCCGCGAGTATCCTCGCGGCCGCCTCTTGCCAACGCCCCTCGCCAGCTCGGCCCATTCTCCGCTCGCGCCCCGGAAAACCGCGGGCACCGACCGGGTTTCTCACGCGGCTTCGAGCTCGGAGGCCCTGGCGATTTCGACTGCGTTTCTCGTTGATTCCGAGGGTGGTGCAAGCATTGCCTTGGCCCGCTGCGCCTGTATGAAGCCTAGCTCCCCCCCTCCCTCTTTCCACGCCGCTCTCCCGATAGGCATGCGTGTTCCGCTAGTAAACTCGGTGGCCGGGTACTGCGCGGACCCTTTGTCTCCTCTAGGAACGGCCAGGCGGACAACCCGTTTGCACGTCCCTTCTTATTGCTTCCTCACCTTCCTCCTACTCCTTTTCCTCTCCTCCTTCTCCTTATTCCTCTTCCCCTCCTCGCGCCCCCCCCGCCCCCCGCCCGCTCCGCGCACCCCCCCCCCCCGTCTCGCGAGGGGGTGGGGCGGGGGGGGGGGGGGGGG
>CAUYUJ010017837.1:1695112-1727612 GCA_963575745.1 Prorocentrum cordatum
TTTTTCTCCCCCCTCATTTCTTTCTCTCTCTCATTTCCCCGCGCTTTTTATCCTCTCTGATTTGTTCTCTGGTGTTTTCCTCCTCCCCCTCCTCCTGCTCCTCCTGCTCCCCCCCCCATCCTCCCGCCCCTCCTCCTTCCTCCTCCTGCCCCTGCTCCTCCTCCTCCTCCGCCTGCTCCTCTTCCCCCCCCCCTCCTCCCCCACCTCCTCCTCCTGCCCCCCCCCGGCCCTCCTGCTGGGGGATCTGGTGGGTTCTCGTGGGAGGACCAACCGCTGTGCTTCGAACTTTTGCGAGCGGCGTCGCCCCCGCGTTCCTCCTCCTCCTCCTCCTCCTGCCCCTCCTCCTCCACCTCCTCATCCTCCTCCTCAGCGGGCCAACCGCTTTGCTTTGTAGTTGTCAAACGTAGCTCCTCCTCAGCAGACCATCCGCATTGATTTGCTCCTCCTCCTCCCCCCCCTCATCCTCCTTCGCCTCCTCCTCGCCCAAGCGCTTCAGCGGCGCGACCGCTGCGTGCAATGCCCTCTCGGCTCAGCGGCGCCGCCGCTTTGCATTGTGATTGATGCGCGGGGCGCGCGACTCTCCATGCGCTGCCGCTTGACTCTCCGCGCTGCTTTCCGCGCCCCCGCTTCGTCGGGTGCCCGCCCGCGCGCGCGCCATGGGCAAGGGGCGCTTCGTCGGAAAGCGGCCTGCAGCGGCCTCGGTGGAGGCTTTGGAAGCTGGCGGTGACCCGCCTCCCTCATGCCCAATCTTCGGGCCCTGTCATCGCTCCATTCACGCGCCGCGGCATGGCCGCTTTGCAACGCCCCCCCCCCACCCCCCCCCCACCGCCCACACACGCTACGCACCACACGCACGCACACACACACGCGCACGCACGCACACGCAACCGCGCAAACACGCACACGCCACACGCACACGCACAGCACACGCACTCGCACGCCTCTCACACGCACACACGCACACACACACACGCACTCCCTCACACACTCACCACACTCCACACTCACACACTCACACTCTCAAACACTCAAACTCAAACACTCACATCACCTCACACACAACAAACGCAAGCACGCACTCACGCACGCACGCACGCAGCACGCTCGCAAGCACGCACGCACGCACGCACGCAACGCACGACGCACGCACGCACGCACGCACGCACGCAGCACGCGCAGCACACCACCACCACCACCACACCACCACCACCACCCACCCACCCACCCACACACACACCACCCACCACCCCACCCACCCCCACCCACCCACCCACCACCACCACCGCCCGCGCGCGCACCCTCACCCCACCTTCAGCCCCGCCGCCGCACCGCCCCCGAGGCGACTCTACTGATCCAGGAGACGCAGCAGTTGCCATCGCCAACGCGATGATGACGACCTTGCCCTCCGCGGGCGACACCCCGCCCAGCGCGCAACCAGCTGCAGCGCAGAACGTGCTCCATGCGCTTTTCAACCAGCAGTGGCAGAAGCAGAACAGGCAGAACCACAAGAACCAGCAGGGGCCGACGCGGGCGGCAGGCAGCCTGCAGCCAGGAGGAGGCGCCAGCGCAGAGAGCCAGCAACCAGCAGAGGGGGCCCACGGGACCAACTCCGTCGGCCAGGCCGCGGGCGAGCCCGACGGTCGCCCCGACGCCCCAGCGCCAGCCCAGCCCAGCTGGCCCAGCCGAGGCCGAAGACACCCAAGTTGAAGAAGAGGTGCCAGCTGAGAAGGCAGATATGGAGCAGCCAGCTGAGGAGCAGCCACCTGAGATGCGGCCAGCTGAGAAGGAGAAGCCACCTGAGGAGGGGCCATCTGAGGAGCGGCCACCTGCAGACCTTGAAGATGTGCCGACGCACGGTGAGATTGCGGAGCTGCTCGCATCGCAAGAGCCGCCGATATGCATTTCATGCACGAAGGAATGCGATCCGCTTGAAAAGGGCTGTGGGGTCACCCGCAGCGGCACGCAGATCACGCGTGCCAAGTGCAGGGTGCGCGACCAGACGCTGCGGAGGATATTCGGCGGGTGGCCGATTGCGGAGTTCGACGAGCTCAGCACAGAGGAGCTGGATGGGTCCTATAGGGAATGCGGCCCCACCGCTGCCGCCTGCCGCGGCGCAATGAAGCACGTGCTCGAGCAGGTGCGCATGAAACGTATCACGGAAACCCAGAGTGGGCGATGCTCGCCCCTGTCCGTGCACGAGAAGCTGGGTTACAGCACGGAAGACATCGAACATAAAACGCCAGCGGCAGACATCGAGGAGCACCCCGTTCTCGGGAAGAAGTACCGAGTTGCGATCCACTCGAACTCTGAGGCCAGGATCAAGGGGGCCATCTTGCAGGAGGTGGCAAAGACAGTGGGCCACAGTCGCAAGCGCATAGCGGCAGCCTTCCTCGACGGAGACTCAAAACCTGAGGAGGGCGCAGAAGCTGCAGGCGACGGGCCGCCCGAGCAGAAGCCAGAGCAGAAGCGCGGCTCAAAGAAGCGCAAGAGTAGCGGCAGCAGCAGCAGCAGCAGCTCCAGCGATTCGAGCTCCGACAAGAAGAAAAAGAAGAAGGGCAAACAGTCCAAGAAGGGCAAGCGGCCCCAGAAGAGCAAAACGTCCAAGAAGGGCAAACGTCGAAGAAGGAGGCCGATGAGTTATCGGGGTCGGACGCGGGCCCCTCGCCAAAGGAGCTGCTAGCCAAGCGCAGGGCCATGGTCGCAGCTGAGAAAAAGGCGGCCCGCGAAGCTGAGATGCATCAGAGGTTGCTTGACAGAGAGCTGGCCAATGAGCAGGCAGCCCAGAAGAGGAGGGAGCAGAAGAAGCGCGCCAAGGGCCTGCAGGTCGTTCACAAGGCGCTGGCGGCGGCGAAGCCGCTGGCGAAAAAAGACGGCAACGCTGCCGGCAGATGATCGCTTGAAGAAGGCGTCAGCGAGGAGGAGGGGGGGGGGGGAGGAGGTGGGAAGGGCGGGGTGAGAAGGAGGAAGAGGATGGGGGAGGAGGAGCACCCCCGCCCTCGCCAGGCGCCGAAGACGCGCACCGAAATGCCCAACAAGAAGCAGGGGCTCCCGAACGAAATTGCGAAGTACTGCAATAGCTGCCTGGGGGACGAGAATATGATCCCACATATCAAGGAGGACGAGGTTGAGACGGCCGTCAGCTACATGACGACGTGGACGAAGACCACGGCCGCTGCTTTCGAGGCCAGCACGTGGGCAACGTGATCCAGCGAGGGGCTGGGCAGCGGGGGCTCGGGGGCGCTGGCCAGCGCACTTCGGAGTAAGTCTCCACATTCGACGTCTGAGCGAGCCTGCCTGTGCACGCAGCGGGTGCAACCGCTCTCACGTAGGATAAGGAGCTCATTGCTCCTCTCAGCATCGGATGTACAAGGGGCGCGTTGCTCCAGTAGCCTAACAATCGGCATCGCGGATGGAAGCCGATGCAGTTCCATAGAAAAAGCGCACCTCTCCTCCTCCCTCCCCCCCCCTCCCCCCGCCCCTAGACCTTGCTGACCCCCCCCCCAACCGCGACAGAGTCACTTCCTCCCCCCCCCCTCGCCCCCCCTCCTTCGCTTCGTCGTCGTTGTGCGCCGTATAGCGGTCTGACCGCGTTGTGTGCTTGCGTAGCAATATTACTTGTTCGGTTATTGCTTTCTCTACGTGCGCAGCGGTCTGACCGCTTTGCTACGCTTGCATGCTTATACATACGCATGCTTATATATAGCCATGCTTATCTGTATATATATATATATATACGGAAGCATTGATATACCAATGCTTCCGCTCATTGCCGCTTCGCGCGCAGACAGCCTTGGCCCAAACCGCATTGTTTGCACCAGTTCTAGCCCCAATGGGACGACCAAACACCGATGGTAGCGAGCGCGTTTCGAAGGTCACGCAAGTTGGCCCCGCTGGTGGCTTCATTTCGCGCGTCGGATTCTGTAATCTATGACGCGGCGCGAAAGCTGAAGGAGCAGCCCGGGTTGATGGGCGACCTTGCGAAGTCGAAACTACAGCGCGCACACGAGGAGTTCGCTGCAGCGTTTCTCGATGCGCCAACAGAGCTGAAGCTGAGCGACGGCGACTTCAATATGCCAGTCACCGACATTGCCAGTCTGCTTCAGCACTGCGTTTCCAAATCGGAAAGCTTCAAACGCTTGATGTCAACAACTTTCAGCAAGAGCCCGTGCTCCCCTTTCACACCTTGGGATGTTGTTTTATGTTTCGACGGGTTTGCGCCAGGGAATGTATTGAGGCAAGAGAACAAGCGCAAGACATTGGCGTTTTATGCAAGCTTCCGCACGTTCGGCCCCGCTGCGTTGACATCTGAGGATGTGTGGTTTCCATTCGCATTTATACGGCATACGATGGTCGATAAGGTACGTGGTAAGATGTCTGCAGTTGTTCGCCAACTATTGCGGCGACTATTCATTGGCCCAGGCAGCGCGTCGCAGAGGGGCGCCCTCATTGATGGCATTGGGCCTGGCGGTGCCCCTGCGCTGATCTTTTTCAAATTGTCGAACGTACTTTATGACGAAGATGGCGCTAAAAATGCATTGTGTTTAAAGGGTGCGGCTGGCGTTGTTCCATGCGCGTTGTGCAAGAATGTCCACGGTATATACGATTCAACGGAGACCCTGCTCTCAGCGTTCGACACGACGGGAACATTGGTACCCATTTCTTGCGCTGACCCGAAGCGGTTCGACGCGCGCAGCGCAGACGATTTGCGGTTCAGCGCTGATCTACTGCACCGTTTGAAGGAAACTTTACCCACGGGCCAAGTCGATGAGAAATGCAAGATGCACGGCATTAATCACGCGCCAGATGGTCTGCTATTGGACACTGAACTTCGCCAGCAAGTGTCGCTGGACATGCACGCGCACGATCCAGCACACTGCGTGATCATAAGTGGGATCGCGCAGATTGAACTGAGCGAGTTGCTGCGCCGCCTTGCTGCCGTCGGCCTGACTTTGGACAGATCCAGGGACGTCGCCAACGCGCAGTGGAAGACCTGCTCGGCATGTGGGCTGCTTGGCGCAATCAGACTGTTCAGCGATGAGCGACATAATCATTTGCACAAGAGCAAAAAAATACACCGCTAAGGCGAGTGATATAATACCGGTCCTGCTGCTAATTCGATACGCTCTGGATGTACTTACCGATGGAAGCGCGCAGTCCAAGGCAAATTTTGCACAGGAGATGGCGTCTTTTACAGCGCTGGCCAAATGCGTTTCGTTATATTTAGAAGCAAAGAGAGGCCCTGCTCAGGCAGATGATTGGGCTGTGGCTTTGCGCGACCACGCCCGGGGATTGCGGCATGCACATCCCCGAATTCCATTTCTGCCGACACTTGCCGCGGCAGGTTGTGAGGGATGGCTTCGCCCTGGGCACGCTGGTAACCGAGCGATGCCGCAAAAAATCACTGGCTGTCGCTGATAACATCGACAACGCCCGCACCTTTGAGAAATCACTTTTGATGCGATCTGTTGCTCTTCGCTGCTACAATGCAAAGGATAAGCAGTTGTCATTTGGAAATGGCTTGGTGAATAGCGTCCGGTACAACGAAGTTAAGAGCATTTCGACGATGGTCGATATTGGAGGATCTCGCGTCAAAGCTGGAGATATAATTCACTTTGGTGGTGGGTGTCATTGTATCATCGGTGGGGCTGAAGAAGGCGTCGCCGTGGTGTTGATTGCCCACACTTCGCAGTTTGTTTGTCAGGTACCCCCCAGCGCCTCACGCCGGCGAAAGGACGGCGCCCCTCGGCCCCTGCGTTGCGAAAGTTACAAGCCACAGGCGCTGTGGACAGGAGGGTCCTGGAGCGTTCCTACTTGTTGATATGGCATAGGTACCGATTGCGACGTGTCTTCCGAACTGCTGGTTTCGAGCGCTGATGTCATTGCAGGGCCAGCGCGAAGCTGGAAAAACAACGACATCGCCACCGCGATCACCATCGTCGCTATCGCTGTCGGAAGCGGCGCGACCGCTTTGCCAAGCTATCTCCTCCTCTTGCTTCGTCTCCTCGTTCTCCTCTTCTCTCTTCTCGCCCCCTCTTTCTCATTCTCATTATCCTCGTCCTCTTCCATTGGAAACAAAGTTCTGGGCGCGATTCAAAACAGCATTTAAAGCGGTAGGCCGCCGCTGTGCATACGGAAACAACAAACAGGAACAACCATAATCCGCATCGCTTTTGGGCTCAAGTTTGATTTTCGGGGCCGCCTCAACAGCTCATCCGCCTGCCGCGCCGCCTTTGGGCCATGGCGCTTGCCAACGGGAAGTGCTCGCTCTGCCAGGCCCTCAGCGCTGATGCAGGGGCAGCGCGGGCGAAGCAGCGCTAGGGATCGCGGCGGTTTCCAGCGTGCCCAGCGCGCCGGGGCGCCGCCGAATCGACGATTCCTCCTCGAGTTCGCGAGCATTACACTGGGCAGCGCGAGTGGAAGCTCCGAGCAGCTGTTGAAGATCGACTCGCGCTCGCGGTTGAATTAAGACTCTCTTTCGGCAGTGTGCCTCCCTCTCTGCAGGCGCAGGACCGCGTCCAGAGGCGCCGACTGAATTAGGATTCTGTTTCATTTGTTCAAGGCCCCTGCGCGCGATGCACGTCTGGAATAAACTTCCCTATAATAGGCGGCTTCGCTCCGCTCTCTGCGAAGTTGGCGCGCGCCGTTGGCGCCGCAGGCCTGAGAAAAAAGCTTGCCGCGCGCGCGCGAGCGTCAGCGGAATGACCGTTTTGCTTGTATCTGTTCATGTCTGCAACGGTCTGACCGCTTTGCTACGCTTGCATGCTTATTCATGTTTCAGCGGTCTGTCCGCTTTGCCACGCTGGCATGCTTATTCTCGTTTTCAGCGGTCTGTCCGCTCTGCTACGCTTGCATGCTTATTTGTTATCGTCACTATTGTTCAATATGTTCAATGTGTTTTTTCCATATTTTCAATAGTTTCACTATTCTTCATTATTTTTCACGTATTTTCCACAACTTTTCATTGCTTTCCACTATTTTCCATGTCTTTCATTATTTTCATTCGTTTTGAATATGTTTCCATCTTTTCACAAGTTTCACTACTTTTCCTCTATATGTTGATACGATCCTATAGAAATCTATAGGACGATATGGCTTTCTATAGTCTTCGCGTTCACCAAAGTGCTGCCATCTGCATCTGCTCGCCTTCGTCGAGCTTCGGGGCCATCCTCCTCATCGTCATCTGGCGCAGCGCGTCGTCGTCGTCGTCGGACTTCCTCGTCTCGGGGCTGTGCGCCTCCGAAGCCCTGCGCTCCATCCTCTCCAGGCTGTCCATGGGCGGCGGCGGCAAGGCGCCTGGATACATGTCGGGGTCGCTTGGGCTGGGCTGCGTCGGGCTCGGCCGCGCCTGCTGGGGCGCTGGGCTCTGATGCGTCTGCTGGGGCGCTGGGCTCGGCTGCTGCGGGCTCGGTTGCGTCTGCTGGGGCGCTGGGCTCGGCTGCGTCCGCTGGGGAGCTGGGCTCGACTGGGCCCGCGGCGGGGTGGGGGTCGAGAATCTCGAGTCGGTGGGCGGCGGGCTGTTGCACGACTCCGGCGGGTGCTGCTGCCTCCTCGCGCGCGCTGGAGTGCGCGAGCGCGCCCTCGGCGCCCTCGGCGCCGCTGCTCTCCGCGCTGGCGCCGCCATCCTGGACGCCAGCAGCGCGAGCCTGATGGGCGTGCGCCAGGCCTCGCGAGGAATGGGGGGCCCTCGAGCTCCCCTGAAACTCGAGCCTAACAGCTCGGGGGGGGGGGGGAAAAGCGCAGCGAACGCAGCTGAAGCACGGTCGACGGCGGCAAACAGCGGGGGTCACAAGGATATCCCAGGGGCCAAAAACAGACGGAAGGGGGCAAGAAAAACACGGGACCAAAGGGGGGAGGGACGAAAAAGAAGGGGGCAGGGAAAGATAAATGACAAAAACAAGAGAGAGGCGTGAGAGAAGGAGAAGGAGAAGGCAGTGGGAGGGAGGTGGGAGGTATTCTATATTCAGATAACGTTGCCTCTCGAGCTCACGCGCGCGGTGTTCGCGCGCATATGCGAACGTAGGGGCGCGAAGTTGCATGGTGTACTTCACAGCGCACAGCATGCCATAGCATATGTATAGCATGTCATAGCATGTCTAGCTCTCGACAATCGTGCTAGATGATCTTCCAACACTACTCTCGAGATTTTCAAGAGATTGGATCGAATGCCGACGGCGCAGCGCCCCGCGCGCCCCCGCGCGCCGACGACGTCAAGAGCGCGCCGCCGCGGCGGGCGCGGCTGCCGCCGCTGCGACTTGCGAGTGAGCCAGCAAGAACGCCCCCCCAGACTGCCGACCACGACGCGGACCTCCCTGCCCCTCGCCCCTTCTTCCCCCCCCCCCCTCCCAAACCCCCGCCCCCCCTCCGATCGCCCCCCCCCCTTCCCCCTCGCGCGCCCTTCATCCTGCCAGCCGCCCTCTCGAATTAACCCCCTTGTTCCCCCTGGCCGTCTGCGCCGCGACCCCCCGCGGCGACCCCGACCCGCGGCGCCGCTCGCGCCCGGCCCAGCCCGCGCCGATCGCGCCAGCGCCTCGGGTAGCTAATTCGAAGGCCCCCAGGATTGCTGCCACATGGCACGTGGCCACCGCGACCCAGGTCGGCGAAGGATGCCCCCCAGGCTCTGCGCCAGACGCCGGCGCAATCGCCGCGGGGCCTCGGTCGGCGCGGCCCCCGGGCGGCCGCGATGTCTGCAGGCGCGTTCGAGGCGCCTCAATCGAAATACACGAAACATACAACAAAAACAACATAGGCCCCGCATTTGCATTCCTCGGGGGAACGCGGCGCGCCCATGTAGGCGGCCGAACTAAGCGAGACGCCCACCGACTCCGCGCGCGCATTTGTCCGACATGTTTCGTCCGTTCGTCTGCATTTTTTTGTGCATAAAATACGTAAACAATGCGTTAAACATATGCGGCCGGGGGGGCGCCTATGTTTTTTCTCGGAAAAATATACAATGCATGCGCGAGAAAAAAGCCCGCCCCGATCTGTGAAAACGCATAGGAAATAAGCGCGAAATGATTCGCTCGGGGGGGCGGCCGGCGGGGGCGAGGTCAAATGGCGCGACGCCCCCGGGAGGCCCGCGACGGAATGCGGCTGTCCCGCGGGGCCATGCCCCCCCCTGCCCCATGCACCTTTGGGGCGAGAGCCCGGCCGCCTCCCGGCGCTAGGCGGGCGGGGGGGCGGGCGGGGGCACAGCGCCGGGCGATGGGCGCGGCCGCGCGGCTCAGCAGCTGACGTCGGCGCCGCGCCACTCCCCGCGGCAATGCGCCCAAGGAAATTTCGCGGGCATGGGGCGGTGCCTCAAGGGCAATGACCCTGCGAACAAATGCCGCGGCCCCGAAGGGGGCCCCAGCCGTCGCCCCTTAAGGGGGGGCCACCGAAGCCACCAGCGGCGGAGGCCGCGCGCGGTGCTCGCAGGCCCCTCAAGCACTTGCCCGACCCAAAGCCGCAGTGGCAGAGGCTGCGCGCCCTACTTGCACACGCCATCGCGCGCTTCGTGGCCCCACAGGCGACTCCGTCGAGGCCGCGGTAGCAGCGGCTGCGAGAGGCACTTGCACTCCCCGGGCCCCGTCAAAGGCCCCGCCGGCAATGGCCGTTTGCGGCGCTTGCGCACCCCTCGCGCGTTCGATGGCCCGAATAAGGACACCCGCCAAAGGTCCCAGCGTCAGCGGCCGCGCGCGTACCTGGGCACCGCTCGCGCGCGTCGTGGCCCCATGGGGGCCTACGCCAAAGGCGCCAGAGGCGGCGGCCGCGCGCGGCGCCTGCAGAACCCTCGCGCAGTTCTCGGCTCGACGGGGGACCCCGCCGAAGGCCCTAGCGGCAGCGGCTGGGCGCGGCACATCTGCGAAACTGTCGCGCGTGTCGTGGCCCCGCGGGAAGCTCGGCTGAAAGCCCCGACCCCGCTGGCGCCGCTCGCGCGGCGGCCCTGGCCCACGTCGACGCGCCGGTCGCGCCCCCCCCCCCCCCCCCCTCTGGCCCCCAAAGAAAGTCCGCCAGAAACTGCGATCAGAACTGCAGATGCGCGGGCCCTTCGCCAATGATTTGTTGGACGCGCACGGGCCACGCCAGACCCCGCGCCGCGCCAATTCATGGCGTGCCCCCGCGGCGAGATACCTCACAATCGAATCGTGGAAGCCGATCCCGCGCGCCGCTGCAGGGCGCGGGATCGCCCCCTGAGCTGCCGCGACAACCGGCTTTCCCAACAAGGCACTCGCTGCGCGCCGCAAGCGCCCCTTGCGCTTGAGCGCTTACCCATTAGGTTGCATAATGTCATGTAACTTACACATACCGAATATATGTGTGGTTGTTCACCTTCTTCCGTGACCTACTGCACGGATAAGTTGACATTATTCAACATGCCAGCACCTCTCCACCACTTAGATGGCGTGGCAGACGGACTTGATTCGTCGCGTCGATCGCAGTTGCCCATGAGGGAGCTTGTAGCACGGCCTCAAACCCAGAGGATCCGGGGTTCTATCCGTTAGAACCGTGGACCGTGGATCTAACCATGTGGTGTTGTTTTTGATGGATAGAACCATATGATGATGGATAGAACCATATGATGATGGATATAACCGTATGATGAAGTTTTGAATATTTTACTACAAATCATGTGGATCGTTTGTGCAAGCATGCTGGCGTCAAGCAGCAGAACCTTCTCTGTTCCGTCAGCTTCATCGCCGACAGTGGAACGAGCCGACCGACATGTTACAAATCATTGTAACTATAATGATGTGCCATGTGGTCGTAAAACATGGGCCGATGATGCAATACATTGGGTCGCAGCAGGGGCGCAATGCAACATAAACATGCGATCTCCTGATTGGTTAAAACGCTGCCTCAACACAGCCACGTAGTCAATATATTCTCAAATGCGGTCCGCCTCCTCCGCCTCCTCCTTATCATCCTCCCCCTCCTTCTCCTCATCCTTTCCCTCTATTCCTCCTTCTCCTCCTGTTCCGTCTTCCCTTCTTCCTCCACATCCTTCCCCCTCCTCCATCCTCCCTCGCCCAGCCATCCCTCCTCATCCTCCCCTCCTCCATCCCTCGCATATCATCCTTCCCTGCGGGCACCGTCGACCTCAGACTTGGGGTATGTCGATCGAAGGTCGAGCAGGGACGGGATAACAGAGAGCAAGCAGGCGAAGGATCGAGGAGGAGGAATCATGCAGAATGTTAATCTGCCAACGGCGGGCTGCGATTCGAAGCGAAAACGTGCTGCCGATGCCGTTCGGGGCACCTCGGCAGCGGCAGGCGTGGTCCCCGATCTCGCTTCGGAGCGGGAGGGTGCCTAAGCGGGTCTGGTGGGAATCTCCTGTTCCCAGGTGGACATGATTGTCATTGTTATCTATCTGATGAGCGTATGCTGAATCCCCCCCCCCGCAGAACGACACTCATGGATACCTGGCCACAGGAATCGTTCCCCTCGCACTGAAACGTTAATCATCGCAGCCTGGTTCTGCGCCCAACATCGCTGAGCATCCTCCTCCGCGGCTAATGCGGCTGCCCGTGCATTGGCATCGCGTTGCCGTTTGGTCTGGGGCCCAGGATCGGCGGCGGAACTACATCTCCCGTTCGCGCCCAAGTTCACGGGCCAGAGCTTGGGCCCATCGGGCCCGACACTTAGTTTTGAACACAGAGTTGGGATATGTATTTCCGCACCGCACCTTCGCCTCCAGCATTGTCAGATAAACCACGGCCCCTTCACTGCACTGCGCGCGAAGACCACATCTCCTGACAATGGGGTCCTCGCGCGCAGTGCAGTCCTATCCTCCTCGCTGTCCTCGCGATATTCCTCCGCCTCTGCTGCCATCATATCGCTAAACACGCCATCCAGGGTCGGGTCGACATTGGTCCCATCGGAGAGGGCGGCTTCCTCGCTCATTTCCTCGTGGCTCTCTGCGGGGTCGTTCTGAGTCCTCGCCCCCGCTGCCTCCGCCGTGCGGGTCTCCGCCAGAGCATGGCCGTCTGCGACGGTGTCCGTCGCCACAACTGTCACCGCGCCATCTGCCGCCGACATCCGCTCATGGTTTCGCGCAGCACTCAATGGATAAATCTAATTGGCCTTGGTAGCCGAGAACGAGACGGGGAATGGGATGCGCCGTTTTGTTTGGGACACCGGTTGCGGACAGAACAGAACGTGGGGCAACCCCCATGCACCGTGTCAGCATCCATGTTTCACCCGCTCATCGTTGTGTACCGCTACTCAATCTTACACACATTTGTTCATAGTATCCTTCCATTGGTGACTCATAGGTCCTAGCTCATGTTTCACATCGACCCCCTTATGAGGAATGCGCGTTTCTGGTTTGGGGATGTTCGGGCCTGGTCGTATTCGGGGCGCAGTCACGGCTTATCATGGCAATTTCATGTTGATGGTCCGTCGTTGTTGTTGCGTCAGCAATCACAGGGGCGATTATCACACATCTGGCATTATCACGTATACGTTTGTTCTCATTACGGGGAGAGTGGATGAGGAGTGTGACGGGCGTTGTGCAATATGGTTGCGGTGGTGCGCTGGAATGAGTATGAACCAGGGTAGGACATGGGGAGAGAGAGAGAGAGAGAGAGAGAGAGAGAGAGAGAGAGAGAGAGAGAGAGAGAGAGAGAGTGAGAGCGAGAACGTACAATTGACGATATGGTGAATACCGCGACGAACGGTCAATGCCATTGTTATGCATTGCGAATTCCTCCAAACAGTGCTTGCTCGATAATTCGCATGGGCAAGGAGTCGACGAAAGTTCCACACCCCGTGCTCCATCGAAACGCGATTGTCTCAACACCATGCACGACCCGACCGCGCAAAGGGTCCACGCTGCTCCACATGGGCAATGCCGAGACGGCGTCCGATAGCGCGGGTCCACTAGGAACACAGAACATATTGACGACGACACATCGACGACGATGGCGACGATTGCGGCGACGGCGACAAGCGGAGCTCGCCGCCACCCCCCGTGTACCAGGCCATACCAGCCGCTTCCAAGTCGCCTCTAAATCGCTTCCAGATCGCATCCAAGTGGCCACACCAAGTCCAGACGCTCTAGTCGCCTCCACGCCAGGGAACGACGGACGGGAAGAGGACGACGAGGGAACAGGAGAGGAAGCGGATAAGGACACGGAGGGGGGGGCGAGGAGAGTGAAGTGAGGAGAAGAAGGAGACGAAGGTGAGATGGAGGATTTCCGAGACTGCGTCATGTTCCTCATCTTCATCATCATCTTCCTCCTCATATACGCCCGTCGTCGCATTATTCATCCCCCCCTCCTCTGCCGCCTCCACCCCTCCCCCCTCGCCCACATCATCCCACGCCATTCTCTTCGTATAGTTCAGTCGATTCCTCATAGTTGTTCTTATCCTCTGTCATCTGTGCGTCGTCCCCTAGGCCTCCTCACACGTCCCCGCCCCCTCGTATGTCTCATGTTATCATCCCTCATCCGCCGCCTGCGCCTCCTCAGCAACATCATCATGGGGTCATCCTCGTTACATGCCCATCGCATCCGCCTCATGCGCTCACACGTGCTCAGCCTCGGTTACGTGCGACTGAGCAATTGCCGTCGACGGCGGCAGTGGCGAGAATGACGGAATGCCGACTTGTCAGGGGAGGCCATCGCACACAGCAACGAGCCAGCAGTGACACGCATTCACAAATGATGCAGACGTGCGCACAGTGCGCGCACTTGGCGAGCACAGGATTATAGACATCGGCAGGTGGGTTCGTCGAGGAGGAGGGGGGGTGAAGAGGAGGAAGATGAGGATGGGGAGGATGATGGGGCGCGGTGGTGGAGGATGAGGAGGGGGAGGAGGAGGGTGGAGGAAGAGGAGGAGGAGGAGGAGGAGGAGGAGGAGGAGGAGGCGGACGAGGCGGATGGGGCGGACACGATGGATGAGGAGGGGAATCTAGAAGACGAGGGGGAACCGTCTCAAACATCGCACACCCAAATCACCATCTTGCCCGTCCTCCTCATCGTATTCATGCTCCTCATCATGGTCATCCTCCGTAGCATCCGCATCGTCATCATCTGTGTCCTCATCGTGTTCCTCTGTGTCAGCATCCTCATATTATCTGCATGTTCGTGATCAGTCTTTCATGTAGTCTCACGTGGCCGTACGCCTTGCCCTTCTCATCTGCATCGTTACGTTCGCCGTCCTCGTGACATATGTCACCGCCTCGACTATAGTCATTACCAGTCTCATATTCCATTATACCCTCATCCTGGATAGCTCACCGAATCCCCAAGCTTACACTCTCGTACACGTATTGTGCCTCCCACCACTGCCTGGGCACGCGCGCCAATGGTCGAAGCAAAAAACAGCGCCTCGCTACGCGACGGCACCATGCAAATATTGAAAGGCAGCATTGGCACATGCTGAGCGTGCGAGCGCCGCGCGCCAGCAACTGATATTGGAGCTGAGAGATGCCTATCCAGCATGCTCGTCACGTGGCAGGTGTCATGTATGGTTATGGAGCTAGTCTTAACTGTCTATCATGTCAGACGCAACTCATTTCAGACTCGACTCAGGCCATATTCGGGCTCAATCAGCCTCGATCATCTTCAGACGCGCGCGATTTACCGTGACGCTAAACTGTGATCAGACTCGACCCAAACTCAACAAACACTCAATTCAGACTAAATTCAGACTAAATTCAGACTAAACTCAGACTAAATTCAGACTAAAGTCAGACTAAATTCAGACTCACAGTGTCATGTCTATGGTGCCATGTCACCTGTTCGTATCACATTCTATGTTAGAGACATATGCTCAGTCTTCTAAACGGTGTGTTCGAGCTGATCGAGTTCTCTTCAATTACTGGGGCATGTCTGGCTACTAAGTCAGTGAGCTCCTAGTCCGTTAACGCGTCTTGCCCGCGCTGCCGGCATGCGACCGACATCAAAACGAGAGTACACACAGCTTCACAGAACTCCTTAGGATAAACTGCAGAGGCATGCTGGTTCCGCCCGCAAACCCACACGTCTGGCCTCCAGCCAGTTGTAGAAGATCTCGCGCTCACGCGCCTGCCTCTCGCCTTGGGGCGAGGAGTGTCCTCGAACAAACGTCGAGGGCGTCGAAACGTGTCCTGCAGCCTGCGTTTTGCTACTTTGCACTCCACCTTGAGCATGCCGTTCACCACTTCGGGGTTGTGGGTGGTGGATAAAAACAATGGCTTCAATGTCGGAGCGCCAAACCCCCCTAGATATGTGACAACTCTATGCGCACCGATTGCTGACGAGGCGACCTCAATACACGGCATTTTTGGTAGGCTTGAATTCACAGGGTTTTCCAAGATACTGTACACGCTGCGAGCACAGGCCAGCGTCATCAGCCATGACCTTGGTCGCACACATTGGTCAACATCTCACAATTTTTGACCCCCAGATCGATCGTCAAACTACCGACCTGTACATAATCATCGTTGTCACATGTCGTCTCCCTTTCATCGTCCCATCGATCGTCGTCGACATCTCTAACAATCCACATCACCATCCTTGTCCTCCGCTTCCTCATCGCCGTCGGCCGATAGATCAGATCGCAATGCGCCCATCCATCTCTGGCGCATGTAGGGCTCGCGCGTCACCATAGCACACATGTTTGCTTCCAGCACCGGTCGTACGCGAGCATCCCCAAATATATTGTGATCCCGCCGCCCCGTCGTCGCACGTGTCATGTTAACCCAGGTGCTGCATTCGTTTTCGAACATGACCGTTGCACCGTGGCGCAGTTGAAGTACTGAGTAACCTGCCCAGATGACCCCTTCCAAAGTGCAGGCGCCCTCAGATATGTGACCCTTCCTGAAGGATTCAGAAACGACTCGACAGGGTCCAACAGGTGGCTATCCCCAGGGCACGTACTCACCCTGGGGGCAGCACCGAGTCGGAACCTGTTGATGCGTATCTCCCCTTTCGGATCCTGTCGAATTTACGGCTGGCGCCGCCTGCGTTTTGCACGAGGTCGCTCGCCATCCCCTCCCCGCAGAACATCTCGAACAAGTCGAGTACGCGAGGTGGGTCTCGACTCATCATTCCCTCCACCTCTGTCTGGGCCATCCGAATGATCTCCATCATGTTCGATTGGTTTAGCCTCCTCTGGCGCCTCGACGGCGCGAGCTCCTTCGACCTCTCCCTCACCCATCGGGGAATCCCTCTCGCCTGGGCTACCATCATGGCGCGAGAAGCATGGTAGATCGGCACTAGGAGCAAAAATGTAAGTGTTGCCGCCGACTTGGCCCAAAATATCGAAACAGTAGAACACGGATGTTTCCATTGTGCGTTTGTGTGCGGCCTGGGCGCACAACCTGAGTGCCAGGTTAAGATGCTCGTCAGTGAAAGTCGCTGTCACCTTTGGGTTGCCAAGATCGAAACTCCTCGAATGGTTCAGAAATGCGGGCGCGCTCTGTGGCCACGCGATAGGAATGCGAGGAGTGCCAGATGGAGAGGAGGGGCAGGGGCAGAAGCACAAGCAAGAGGAGGGCATGCATGCAAAGACGGAGGTGAGGGATGCAGAGGGTGAGAAAGACGAGGAGGCGGAGGAGGGGGGGAGGGAGTGGGGAGTGGAGGAGCTGATCTTGCTCCCCCCTCCCCACATCCTCCCAGTCAGCTGTGCCACAATCCCCGCCCCGTTGTTCACCGCCCAGGGCTCCTGATGGTAGGTGACCGAAGCTGTGGTGTTTTGGCAACTGGTGAATCCCGGCCTTGTCCCCCTCAAAGATATGCACCGCGCACGTATCCAGGGGCTTCTGATATTCAGGAATCGTGAGCTGCGTTCGAGCTGACCGACATGTGTTGCACCACTCCTCTAACGCTAGCCCCGCACGGAGAAGATGCACACCCTTTTGGACCATGTGCAAGTGTTTCTGGAGCATGTAGATTGAGAAATTTAGCAATACGTGACATTCGGCTGCCTTTACCCGCATCATGCCGCCAGGGTGTGGGTCGGGACGATCTGACGGCAGAATCTTATCTGTGATTGTGCCAAGCCTCATGTCCGCGGGAACATCGGCGTAGTCGTACCAAGACTCTAGATCGTGCACAAGGCGTCGAAGTCGGTTGGGGGCGTTTGTTTTCCAGGGGTTCGCATGCAAGACGCGCATGAATGCGCACGATGCGACCATCATCATATTCCCAAGATATACAGTGTGCAGTGAATCGATCGCTAACGTTCTCACTGGGTTCGTCCCGGGGGCCCGAGAGAAAATCTGTGAACGATGTATGACCCAATCGGTCTTTTTCTTCCCCGATATATCGTAATGCGTCCTCCAAAATACAGCTTCAAAGGGTAGATCGTACTGCTCGAACAAGTTGGGGTTAATCATGGATGGGCTGGGGTCCAACCTATCAAGCCGTTCAAGGCCAAGTTCTGGAAAACCTGGAATCGAACTCATGAGCACTCAGCCCTTCGCCGATCTCCCACTTATCTCATATGTTAGACATCCTAGAATGGCAGACCGAAGCTTCTCCGAATTAACATTGATGCGGATCTCGCACCGCTCACATGCTCTCTCGTATTCATCTTCGTCCCTGTCTGGGTACAACATGCCATCACTGGTAATAAAACCAGGCCCCGTGATGTGCATACAATCTTTAGGGCAATCGCATATAGGGCATGGATTGTACGCGTGTGCCCACGACGACAGGCCGAAACTTTTTTGGTACTCTGCCCAGTCCCCCTTCAGGTGTAAAATCATACAACGAAATCCCCCCAAGGATTCTCCAGGAATGTTCAGCTCATCGAAAGGGTCCCAGGGCGACCCGTCGTGTCGGCACGGAGGAACAGTCCCGTTGACGAGGGCCTCAAGCATCCACGCAGCGACGTGAAACATCGCATGCACACTGCAATGGCCACCGCAACCGCATTCACAGTACTCCGATGTTCGAAGGAAGCCGAGGAGATGTCTCTTTTTCGTTATGAGGTTAATGATGCTCACACCCAACAGTGAGTCCGCCGACCCAGAAGGGTCCATGGCATATGACCACATCTCGGAAACACCAGCGTTTGGGGAGTTGGTGGTCAGTACAAGCCACGGTGAAACTGTTCCAACCACGTATGTGGTATTCGAGCGACCAACTCTGACCATGCACATGAGCTTCAATAACTTTGTTCATGTTACACTGCACCCCCAGGTGGAATAAACACGCACGCACGCACTCGTACAGCATGCGCGTTGAGTATGCGCTTGTATAAAACCACCCACAGCAACAGTGCGATTACATGTGGCAGCTGTGGTTGCATTCGTGCGTGCGTGCGCGTGCGCGCGTGCGTATATCGATATGCACCATGGCGTATGTAGCTGTGCATGGGCGTCGGGTAAGGCGACAGCCCACGCGCTCGATTCTACCTGCTGACACGGGCGTGTATCGCACACCATCTGCATAGATACCAAGTGGTAGAGGGAACGATCCTGTCTCGGCAAGGGAGCGGATGGTCATCGGATTTGAAGCGTATGCTGGTAGAGACATCACACTATCGGGATTAGTCACGTCCCCCCGCCTGAGCATATCACGAAGGCCTGGTGTCGCATTTACCTCATTGGCAATCGTGTGCATCACTGATTTGAACACGACGCTGCGTGACTTCTGGGTTGGGTCACTCTTTGAGAATATCGGAATATCAGCTCTGTAATATGGCCCACCCCGTGGCATCCGACGTTTGATATGTTTCGAATAGCGGCCACTTGGCAGCCCTGGGGGGAGCGCTAGTTGTTTGAAGTTTGAACCAGGGACCCCACTCATAACTGCGTAATGTGATATGATGCACATGTCCTTTGAAGTAATACGCTTGCAGCTGCCATGTATCGCAAGCAGTGTATCGAACAGTTTTGCAGAATTGAGTCGGGCCGCGGGTGTACAGTAGCGGTTGAATTTCCCATAACGCCGCGACATCTTGGGTTTGGGCAACAAACGAGCTACCGTGAAGGAAGGGGGGGACAGACCACGAGCCGACAGTGTGATGTTTGGGTTAGGACCTCGGGAGTGTACAGACAGAGATCGGAACAAAGAATGCGAATGCGCACCTGGGCGACATGAGGCGTTTACAGGCAGTGTCGCGAAATCATCGCGACTTGGGCAGTAGACAGTCCTCCAGTCATGCGCATCCACTCGTTCATCATTCGCGCCGCTGTGATCAGTTGTGGTGGTCGCACATGCTATAGTGTACCCTATCATTTACACGCATGTGTCATAGAGCGGCGTGGCACATGGCGTGTCTGCATTGCGCAATGTGGGCGTGGTGAGCGATGCGTGACGGAGGGGATGAGACTGGAACAGTCATTCACAAACGGAGCGCAGCACGAACATTGAAATTGCCCGTGTCGAGACGTTACGGTCAACAGAACGATGGCACAGCTTACATCTGCCAGGCTCGCACCCTACGGGCGCATGCGTCAAATACCAAGTGCTCACACCTGGCAAAGCATGCGTCGCGCGAGCCTTCTCAGCGCCCTCGCGTGTGCTCGGGTCTACGCATGGAGCGACCGTCATCGTCCCTGATATCATGATCACCCACCTGTGTCGTCGTCATGGGGTACAATAGACCACCGTCATCGTGTTTAACATACATGCCATCGTCACCGTCGTCGTCGCTGGCTTCGTTGTGCGCTGCCTCAGCTGCTCTGCTGCATGCGCTACCATCTAAACCACATTCTAGCATATCATGATGACCATCAAATCGTCATCGCATCTGTCCGTGTATGCCCCATCCTCTGCCCACAACCCCCTCATCATATATATCATCTCGTTGCGCGCCTCACAGACCCTTCAGCGCCTGTGAGCGAGCATAGCAATAGACCCAGCACTGTTAAATTGTGCAGACTTGTGCACGCGGGACAGCAGGCAACGATCTATCCCAAGAACACGGCAACTTTCTGCCGAACAGAACGGCCAGCAGCATACCAGATACCAGAATTCTGCGGTGAACCAAGGAAATCATCGGCCCCCAAATTCAGACAAATTCAAACGGTTTTCAAACGGTTTTCAGACGGTTTTCAGACAGTGAGTTTTATATGTGTTTTTACGCTTATTCTGAATTTCAGACGGTTTTCAGACGGTTTTCAGACGGTTTTCAGACACGGTGTGTTTTCAGTGTGGTTTGGGCCGGCGACCGGTCCGCGGGGAGGTCCAACTGGGTATCTGTCGTATTATGCTGCCAGTGTTGCTGCCATGCCATCCGATTGAGCAAAACAACCATTCACGTGCAAGTGCGAACTCGGATTTGAACAGACAGCATACACGAATTGCAGTTCGTTGGTCCCGACCCCGACCAGGATGCATCCAGGGGGGCCTTCTGTTCGATCCAAGCTAACAATTGCTACACAATGGTTCGAGTACATCTACTTAGCAGGCGAATCCTCGAACTCCATGCGGGACGCGTGCTGCCTGAGCAACTTCTTGGTCTCCAGCTGCAGCTTCCCCAGCGGCATCGTCATGCTGTTGTTCGCGCGCACCACGGCGGTCTCGAAGTCAGCATCGGACGAGCACCCCTTCTTGAACTCTGCGATCTGCTCCACGGTGAACAGGCTCGCAACCTGCTGGTCCTTCTTGAGAAGATCATTCACCTGCTGAGGAATACACCGCCAACTGCAGTCACCGCGTCATCCCTCAAGTTGTTCCATCTCAGCCGCCTCAATCATCCCTTCTATCATCCTGATCATCATCCTCATCCTCATTTCCACCCACACCATCCTCCCGATCCTCATCTTCATCCTCCTCCATATCATCCTCATCCGCCTTCCTATCATCATCCTCATCTTCCGCATCCCTCATCCTCCTCCTCATCCTCATCATGAGTTAACCTCAATATCATCATTATCATCAGCTTCCGAATCATCCTCATCCATACATTTTATGATTCCAAATGACCTCGGTCAGAGCGTCATTCATGTGCTTGTTAAGCGACATGGGCTCGCCATCGGGGTCATTGGGGTCGGAAACCTTGGCCATGGCCCACGCCCACTTCTTGTCGTTCTTGATGCTCTCCGAGACCGTGCGCGCCTGCGAGGTGACTATGTTGTAAACGTTCTTCACCTTGGAAAGAAAGCGGGGTCCAACGAATGCAGCTGCGTCCTCCTCATCCCCCTCTCATCACGGAGAGGGGGTGGGGGTGGTGGGATGAAGATCGTCAATAGCAATGTATGTTAAGATGAGGGTAAGGGTGTGTAAGCGTGATGGTAGACTAGGAGGGGAGATGGTGCAATGTTAGGTAGCATGAGAGGCTGCGTATGATAGTATGCTGGTTAGTGCCATGACGGAATGAGGTGGCACATTCCACATGTCTGACCTTTCGGAACTCCACGAGCCAAGCAGGCGATTTGGTGGGCACCTTCTTGCCGTGGCCACCAGTGGGCTCGCCGTCGTTGCCGTCACCAGTGGACTTGCCAGCGTCGCCTGTGTCATCGCCCTGGTTGCACTTCCGCTTCTTGCCTGCTGGCGCCGCCTCCTCACCAGCAGCAGCTCCAGTCTTCTTCTTGCTCGCCCTGGACTTGGGCTGGGCCGCTGACGGCGCGGGCTCCTGGGCGGGCTCTCCGCTGGCGGCCTCGGGCGCAGGCAGCGCGGCAGGCGCGCCCCCAGCTGGCGCCGTCGGCGCTGGCAGGGCTGGGTCATCCATATGCGTCCATGTAGTCCACTTCGCATTGATATTCTTGTAGGTGTCCGTGAGCCTGTGGACGATGTGCAAATATTTCATCTGCATGGTGCCGTCGCAATACTCGAGCATCTCGCCGCCCAAGAGGATGCGGTAGTGAGCCCAGTTGATGGCCGCTCGAAGGCCCGCCCTACCTCCACCTTCCTCGACTGCGATCTTGGCCAGCGAGATGTACTGGCCATCCTTTGACTCAGCCTTCTCGTTGATCCCGCCAGCCTTGTACTGCACCCGCTGCGCCCACTTATCGAACTCCCGTTTCAACCAGTCCTGGCGGTACGCGGCCTTGTCGCTGAACCCTTTCTTCTTCTTGTATTCATCTGCAAGTCCGTGGTTGGCGGCCTTCGCCCTCCTCCAATTCGCAGCCGCTGGATTTGGCGTGTTCTCGTCCAGGTCGAAGTAGAAGTTCTTCTTCTCCATGGCCAACCAGAACTCCCTGAACTCGTCGTCCATCTCCTCGTCGGTCTGCCCTGTGGCCTTGCGCTGCTCGTCGGCCCAGAACGGGTCCAACTTCCGAAGGGTTTGGATCCGCCCCAAAGATTCGGAATGGTAGATCTTAGCAAGGCGGTTGCTCGCGAACTCGGCCGACGCGTCGTCGATGTTGCTGCCAGCGCATATGTCGTTCGTGATGAGCTGCACTTCCTTATCGATGTCCAGCAGGAGCTCCTTCTTCGACTTGTTGCCCATGAGCGTCGGATCTGCGCTTGACCCACTCGAATCAGAGGACGCAGTCGCAGCAGATGACGGCGGCTCCCTCTCGGAGCTGCGATTGCGAATGAGCTGCCCGACGATTGGCTTGCACCCCGCGCTCGCATCTGGTGACCCCACACCCGCAGCTGGCGCAGCAGGCTCGACTGAGGCATCAGCTGATGCGGAAGCTTGGCTGCCCTGGCATAGGTTCCAAAAAAGAAACAGAGGATGCGGGGGGGGAGGAGGAGGAGGAGGAGGGGGAGGAGAAGGACGATGAGGAGGAGGAGGAGGAGACGGAGAAGGAGGGAGAGCATGAGAAGGAGAGGGGGTGGACGGCGACGGCAGTGGCGCATCATCGTGACGGGGGCAGCACAGCAGCAACACAAACGCCATCTCCACCCCCAACAACAACACACCGTTTGCCACCATTGTCACGGATGATATCGCGACGTGGGGTCGCATGTCACGATCATATCCGTCATTTGAGATGGTAGCCCCTCTCAATGCGGATGCGTTCGATGTGGCGGGCGCGGGTCGGACACAATTGATCAGAGCAGCAGCATGAGGACGAGAGAAGCACGATGTGAGGAACTGCTGGTGGGGGGATGTTAAGTGCATCCCGAGAGGTCCTCCCCACCAGGATAGTCACCGAGCGCAGGTTCTGCCGACCGAAGCAGCTTCTGACTCGTCTCGATCGAACGCTGCACCTCATCCATGCGAGCCTTCGCGAGCTTCTCTCTCTCCTCTGCCTGCTTCATCCCCTCACTCAGCAGCTCGTCTTGCCTGTGCGCCTCAGCGGTCGCCTTCTTGAGCTCTTCGATGCGCTGCCTCTGTGCGATCCTCTTCTCTTTCTTCTCCTGCCTTCTCCTCGCCTCTTCCTCAGCTGCCTCCTTCCTCTTGGCCTCTTCTTCGTCTGCCTCCTGCGCAGCAGCCCTCGCTTTCTTTGCAGCCTCATTGCGCGCCTCGCGATCTTCCATCCAGCGCTTCTGCTCGCGCCTCAGCCACTCGGCCCCCTCCTGTTCCTTCCTGGCTGCCTCGTCCTCCTTCGCCTTGCGCTCAGCCTCCTGGCGCTCAGCATTCTCCTCTGCCTCACGCGCAGCCGCCTCCTGCGCGATGACTGCTCTCCTCGCTTCCTCAGCCTCTCGCAGAACGCGTTCCTCCTCTGCCTTTAGGTCCTCGCTGTCGCTGTCGCTGTCCTTCGGCGCACTGTCCGTCGGCGCGCCGTCCTTCGGCGCCAGCTCCGCGAGCTCTGCCACGCCAGGGAGCTCGGCACCGCGAGGATCGCGATCTGGAAGCGGCGAACCACCAGCCTGCCAGGACTCACCAAGGCCCGCTGCACGACTCACCGCGTCTGCCGCGGGAGCAGTCGCAGGCAGACCGCCGTCCGTGCTGCCCGAGGCCCCCGAGGCGTCCTTTTCCTTCCGATCCTGCTCCTCCTCCTCGCAGAGCTCCTGCGCCAGCTTCTCCGAATCGATAAACTGGCGCACCTGGCACAGCGCATCCTCGTCAGAGTCAACCCCCTTCGCCGCGTTCGCCGTGAAGGTGCGCTGCAGCGGCCCGTTATCAGATGCATCCTCGGGAATGTCCAAGCAATGCGCAATCAATATGGGGGGGGGTGCCCGAATTATCGAGGGCCTTGTATGGGCGTTCTTCGCCACTCCTCACGGTTTCGGTCCATACTCCTCTTCATCATGCCGCCTCATCCTCTTCCTGATCCTCCTGCTCCTCCTATTCTCCATTACCTCCACACCCTCCTCCTCTCTGCTCATCCTCCTCCTGATGTAGAGGGTACGCTCCCTATGGGGGTCCTCATGCAGGGTCTGCCCCGCTGGGGCGCCCTCGCTGGATGACACGTCCACGACGGCATCGCTCATGGTTGTGACTGGTACGCGGTGGATCCACAATCTGATATCGTGGTATCGGTGCTGCTGCTTCATATACTTGACCAGAAGCGGCTATCGCATCGTGAACGTGATCGGACCCCCTCCGCCACACATGCCCTATCATCGCACTACCTCCACTCATCCTCATCCTCCTCCTCCTGATCAGATCCCCCCTGATCCTCCTCCGCCTCCATTCCCACTCACCGGCCTCATGCTCTGAACCCGTTTTACCCCACCACTCCACTTAGGGTATGCGAGGGTGGAATTTCGGTGCGATTTGGGGATCGAGTCTTAATCGGCCAGACCAGACGCGTGAGACCCGCGAAAGAACGAGGACGATGACGATGCTCGTGGCGAGGTTAAGCGAGGTGGGAAATATGATGAGGACGTGATTGAGAGAGTTAGGGGGTCAGCCGAGCTGGACGTACCCATATGCAAAACCACAACCAGTTCTCGGCTCGTATTGGGGGAACCACAACTTAAACCCGATTGCATTTCAGGGGCCGATTCGTTGCCACAAGTATGTGTGCAATGCTCTCTGACGCAGGTCGAACTTTTTCGTTGTTTTGCCTCGGTCGATCGTCGGGGGCAGTCCACGCCCTGGAGACCTCATGACGAGATGCACGTCCATGGTCCCGTCCAAGACGACGGCCACGTTGTGCCCGAGCGGGTCCTGGGAATCCAAACACATGGAGGGCGCGTGCTGAAGGTGCGGACGGAGGGTCGAGGAGTAGGACGAAACAGACGAGGCTTAAGTTGATGAGGAAGACAAGGAGCACTACAGAGGATGAGTACGACCATCGAGGAAGATGAAGACGACGGGGAGCGAGAGGAGATGGGTGATGCGGGGGTGGAGCGACGACTACCCATGTACTCGACATCCTGATCCTAATCCCACCTCCACTCCCCTCTCAGTAGTCCCCCCCAGCCTGTAAATTACCCCTATGGGTCTCATCTGCCTTATGGGCATCTTCCCTATCTTTATATCTGAAGGTCAGTACCTACCTGGACCTCCTCCTCCTCAAATCCCTCCTCAGCCTTAACCATCGCGCCATTGTTATGCCCAGCCCCCGCTCCTCGTCAACGGTCTGCCGCAGCTAGAAGAAACCAATGCCGATGATCGTGTCGGGCGCTGGCTGCGGCGGTGGTGCTGGAGGCGATGGTGCTGGCGTAGCCGTTGACATCGGGGTCGGGGAAGCTGCTGCCGTCGGCGAAGGTGGTGGCGGCGAAGCTGCTGGCAGCGCCCCCGAACCTGATGCCATCCCTGATGCCGTCGGTGAGCTCGGTGGCTTCATTGTAGACGGCCTCTTCATCACTGGCGGGGAGCTGCCATCGTCCTTTGCCGACGGCCTCTTCTTTGCTACCAGCGGCGCCTCATCATCTTCCTCGGCGTCGTCATGTTCACATTGACTGTCCTCGTCATCTGCTGCTGGGGATTGGGGCCTCATTTCGCTGTCATCTTCCGATCCGTCATGATCTGAACCACCAGCATCATCATCATGATCATCATCATGCGATGCAGTCTTCTTAATAACAGCTGCTTCACATGACGCGGACGGCCTCTTCTTTACAGTCATTTTCGTGCTCTTCTCATTGACTTTCTCAGCCTTGTCACGCTCCTGCATCCACTGCGCCTTCTGGTCGTCCAGCGCCTGCTTGTCTTTCTCGTTCGAAGCATATGCCGTACCCATTGACTGGAACAATTTGACACCATCCTCGTACTTGTAATGGGGCTTCATCATCATCTGGATCACCATCTGCAACCGTTTCCCGTCTAATCTCTGCCGCAACGCCAGAAATTGTTGTCCTTTCCGATTGTATGGCGATGCCCATATTCTGGTAGTCTTATCTTTCTTACCCTCGTAGAAAATGTGGTTCTTGATCTCCTTGTGCTTCATCTCAGCGTACTCTTTCACAATCAATCCAGCCACCGTGTGGGTCGTGCCGTCCTCGAACACCGCCTTCACAGGGTCGTCGTCATCGCAGCCCGTGGTGTCGATCGGATTCGCCCACTCGATCGTGGGCTTCGTGCTCTTGCTCTTCAGCTTCTTGCGGCACGCAGCCTCGCTGGAGGGGTGGGGCGGGTCGTTAGTACGTCTCTGCTCCCGCCTGTAATAATGCCCATCCTCCTCATACCCCCAAGTATCCGGATCTGCCTCACACTATCTCGAGACAACTCGGCACTCGATATATGTGGCAGGTGCCGCGCGCACGATGATTTCAACCGTCACCAGACTGGCCCACACCAAACTGACCCAGACACCCAACTTGAATTCAGACTGAATTCAGACTGAATTCAGACTGGATTCAGACTGAATTCAGACTGAATTCAGACTGAATTCAGACTGAAGTCAGACTGAATTCAGACGGAATTCAGACGGAATTCAAACTGAATTCAGACTGAATTCAGACTGAATTCAGACGTCAAACCTGATACCCTACGATAATCAGTGGCCTCATCGCATTACTTCTCAGGTATCACTCCTCCGCCCCTCATCTTCGCCCTCGTCATCCTCATCCTCGCCCTCCTCATCCTTTCATCCGTTCCATCCTTTCCCCCTCCTCATCCCCCTCATCATCCTCTCGGTCTGGCCCAAGTCCCGACGAACCCACTACTTCGATTCTCCCGCAGCCATCTCCAGGCGGTCGAACTCGCACACCCACTCGTTGCACTGCACGCGGCCGCCCTTGTCCTGAGCTGGAACATTCAAAGCTCAGCTCGTGATCGTCCGCCGTCCGATGCCATCCAGCCACCGACATCACCCACCAGCTTTTATCCTATCACGCCGTTCCTGGCCCCCACGGCCTCAAAATCAACCGCCTCAGCCTTTCCTCCTCCTCCTCCTCCTCCTCCTCCTCCTCCTCCTTGGGCTGAATGGCGCGGAAACCTGACGCCGTCAGACTGGCGGGTGATGGGGGGAGGATGGCGGGGAGACGGATCCAAGACACACAGAATGAGGGTGATATCTACGACTCCCCAGCTGTCCTCGGGCTCGTCGTAGAATGGCTTCAGCCACTCTGGCGCTGGTCGCCCGTCAGTCCTGGGAGCATATGTTTTTGCCCATGCTTCGCCTCCCCCTTCCCCATCCACCACATCCTCCTCCTCCTCATCCTCCTCCTGCGCCTCCTCCTCCTCATTCGCATACCCTCCATACCCTGCTCATCGGCCATGCCATCCATCATTCGCATTCCTCATCATCATTCGCACTCCTCATCTTTCCTCCTCCTGCTCTTAACCTCGGCCCCCCTCATCATGCCACCATTGGGTTGCAAGTGGGCCATCGTCATCTGCATTTGCTATCGTGGGGTCCTGCACTTAGATACACCCTGTGCTACATGTCGCAGCATCGCTCGAATCCGACGTTCCCCAACAATGGGAGAAGTTGTAGCATAATGGCTGCACTATTGCCCTCCCCCTCTCTATCGTCCATATCGTTCGCCATCTCCCCCCGTGTTTTCTTCCCTTCCCCCTATGCCACCTAATTCATTTCATCTCATTCCCCTCCTCTCCCTTCCTCTCCGCCCCTCCTACCAATCCCTTCCATTCCGCCATCTTCCAGCTTCCCCTCCGCTCTGTCATCCTCCCTTCGTATCATGTCCCTATCGTACCCTCCTCCCCCTGCATACCTCCTTCCCGTCCTCTCTACCTCTTTCCCGTCCGACGTCCGGCTTCGTCTTGCTCTTCGCGTCTCGCCGCGCCGTCGTCTAGCGTGGTCGCACCCTCCCTCGTCGTCATCGTCACCCATCCTCATCGTCATCCTCTGGCGGTGGCATGGCAAAGCCTATTGTGTTTTGTAAGCGTGCTCACGAGCCCAACCAGCTGCTTCGTCTCCGAGGGCCCAGTCCCGCTTGGTGGCGAACGCCTTCAGCGGCACTTGGAGCGCTGCGACGGTGAGCTGCTCTGCTGGCGCGATCACCTGCTAAGGTGGACTACATCCTCTCCATCCTCCTTCGCATCGTCCTCACCATCTTTCTCCCCCCCATCCTGCTCATCGGCACTTCCACGCTTCGCACGTGCCTCCTCATCCTCCTCCTCTTCCTCCTCCTCCTCCTCCTTGCCAGCCTCATCCACATCCTCGTCCTCATCCTCATCCCCGCTCGCACTCCGCATCATCTTCATCCTCGTCCTCCTGCCCTCCCCCCAGAATCGTTCCATCCACCGTGGGGCTGCAATGGAATGTGAACGGGGTGAGGGTGGTGGCCATCGGAACTGCATATGATGGATGGGACAGGGCCCACGTGGGGCCTACGAAATGCGGGGCATCGTCAGAAGTTTTGGGCCCCGAATGGGGCCCGTCTAACTTTCCAGGCTAGCGCCCACCCTCCTTTTCATTCCTATCATCGCTCCTCCATTGCGGTTCACCCAGTCGCCTCGCGGAGCGCTGCGACGAGGCCAGCGTTCTTGCCGATCTTGTCGGCATCCAGCGGGTCCTCGAGGTCGGTGGAGTAGTCGACGGCGTCCGCCGCCGTGATCCACCTCTTGAAGATCCTCTTGAAGGCCTTCTCCATTCCCTCCCCGTCGCACGCGGGCTGCCGCCCTTTCTTCCCCATCTTGGGGAAAATATGCTCGGGCCGAATGCGATCGATGTCGCCCCCGCCACCGCCGTGTCTCACCCCCTTCCTGTCATTGCCACCGTCGTCGCCATTGCGACCGATCCTCCTGCCTCCTCCTTCTCCTCCTCCTTATCCTCGTCCTCCTGATCGTCGCATCGTTTTCCTCCTCCTCCTTCTCCCTCTCCTCCTCCCTCTCCTCCTCCTCCTCCTCCTCCTCCTCCTCCTCCTCCTCCTCTTCGTGCTTCTGCTCCTCCCCCTCCTTCTCGTCCTCGTCCTTGTCCGTTCCCGCCCACTCCTTGGCATCTCAACCCTCTTCACCTTCGCGCTCCCTGCCTCCATCCTGGTGGCGATGGTGGCGGTGATGATGGTGGTGATGGTGGTGGTGGTGATGGTGGTGATGATGCTGTTGGTGAGGATATAAGGGGCACAGGGTGATGAAAGAGAGGTGCTTTCAAGACCAGGGGGTCAGTGCAACTCTTGTGTGCGGCGATCGCAAACGCGTTCACGATGTACTCCTCACGATGCCAGACCCTGGCGCCCAGGACGGGAACATAACACGAAAAGTGCAATCTATGCACAGGATGGTTCGCTAGCAAGCAGCGCACGCCATCAGCAACTCAACGATCACATACGATCCACATGTCCAGCCTTGTTTGCTATGTATGATGATATGATGTTGAAAAATAGTGTATTTACATAACATGGATAGAACCATGACAGTGGTGGTTAGAACCGTGCGAAAGGGGTCTATCGTGATAGAACCACAACATAAGGTTCTATCTGTTGGAACCGTGGAACCTCTGGGAACCAGGCTCTTCCTCCCGGCGCTGAAAACTGCTCGCGTCTTGCAGTCTCAAGGGCTCGCGAGGAACGCAACGCCTGCCGGCCGCCGCCGCGCGCGTCAACCCGCGGAGCCGATCGCAGTCTGACTTCTGGGCTAGGGCCCGGGGCCAAGATCGTCGCCCGCCCCACTCACGCCATCACGGGCAATCTCCTCATCGTTTGCCGCAGCGTCACGGGCTTCTGGCCCACGGCCGACATGAGCTTCTGGCCCACGGCCGACGTGGCGCATGTGACCGGGGGGGCGTCGGCGCCAGCGACGCAGTCGCCGAACGCCGGCCGGTCTGGTCACGGATGTCCAGAGGCATTGGCCCTGCCCCAATAATCCTTCCCGAATGGGCAGGTCTGGCCGACCAGGTGCCTCCAGCGCTGTAGTTTCTCCATTCTCTTGCTGCTTCCCTTCGGCTCGTCCTTGTCGTTGCCCTGCGCAGGCGCTGGATTCTTCTCGACGTTCTGTGATGCGGCAGACATATGCTCCTTGCTGCGCTAGGGCAGAGCTTCGCCGACCTTGCAGATGCGCGCCTCGCCCCGGTCACGAGAGAGCGTCTCTCCTTCGCGGCCTGCCTGTGCTCGCGAGGGCATTTCTTGGAAAACAGAGGACAAGCGCTACGGCTAAATGCGTAGCATGGCCCATTCTTCTTGGAGTCGACGCTGGAACCGCGGCCCTGCAATCGGCCCCGGCCCTTGCCGCCGCCTCTGGTTCGGTCAGCGGGATGCGCCTGGCCCCCGCCGCGCCCTCGCCCCCCCTTCCGACGCCTCGCTCTTTACTATTCTTTTTCTCCCCGCTGATCCCGCCGCCGCCCTTGCCAGCCCGAGCAGGCGCGGCCTGTGCGTGAGCGGCGGGGCCACCACCTCCTTTCGGGCGCAGGCGTTGACGCCGCGCTCGAGCGCGCGGACGCCACCCCCGGAGGAACCCGTTGAAAGGAACCGACTTCTTGAGGCGGCCGTCCTTCACATCGAGACTCTGCCCGCCCTCGCCGCCACTTCGCCCCCCCCCCCCCGCCCCCGGCGCCCCCGGCAAGGAGACCGCGGGTGTTCGACATTATTCGCTGCTTCTCGCGGTTAATCTGCCCTCGCCCCTCGCACGTGAAATCGCCGGCCCACGATGGCAACCACTCCTAATCTTCGTCCCGACGCCGCCCTCGTCGCTGCAATGATCATAGATCACCAGTGCGCATCGAATGCATGGACAGCGCTGCACTCGGCCATAGCAGCGTTACTGTATAGCGGGGCGGAAAGAGTCATTCATGTCCTCCATCTCATTGAGCGCCCCCACCCGCTCATCATAGACATGGAATAGGTCGCCATCCGTTTCCTTGCCATCACCGCGGATCTTGATCCCCATGAGGTCCGCCTGCGCGCGAGCCTGGCCACGGCCCTGGCGGGTGGCCACGCGGGCGGCGACGATGCGCAGAAGCTCACAACCCTTTCATCATATCCTTGGCGGTTTGCGAGGATATGTCTAACCTTCTGCATTTCGCTCGCAAGATGACGGAGCTCAGATGCGGATTGCATGTCCCCGACTATCTCGCCAGCGTTTGCCGCGAAGTCCGCCGCAATATTAAGTCAATCCGGACGAATTGACCGGAGTCTTTCAGCTTGTTTTCTTCAACGCTCTCGGGACCGAGCGCGCCCGCCACCTAACTGAAGGCGCCCTCGCAATTTGGCGAGGCCGGCGCGGCAGCCCTGGCCGCGCTGCGCTGCCACCGCCAACAATTAGCGGCGTTGGGGGTCGCACCCAAGACTATTGCCTGAGCCCGGCCGTCGTCGCTCCAACGCTGCGCAGCGGCGAGAACCGCGTCCACCCACGGAAAAGGGGCGCCGCCGTCGCCCCCCCCCGCCCATCGAACGCCGGGCAAACTTCGTCGCAAAGATAGCGACCCTCATCGCCCGCATCATCGCCGCCGCCATCTCCGCCGCCATCGTCTGGAAAACCTGGGCCTGGATGTTCTGGCGCTGGTGCCTTCTTCGGGGGGGGTGCATCGCCCCCCCCCCCCCCTGTCTGCCCGCGCGCAGATGCTCGGTGAACCCCCCTGGCCCTGGCAGCGCGCATCCCGGGAACGAGGTTCCACTGCTGGCTCGGACTGGCTCCGGGCCGGGCTTTCGTGCCCCCCTGTCCTCGAGCGCAGCGTTCAACCCTGCTCTCTAATTCCTAGGTCTGTCGCACAAAGGCGGCGGCCGCTTCGATTCGTTTCTCGCGCATCTCCTGGGCCTTCGCCTTGCGCCCGGCGCGCGTCCTGGCGCGATCCCCTTCGCGCTGCTTGGCCCCTTCGAACGTGCCCTTGAATCTCTCGCGTTGAGCCCTCGCGGCCTCTTCGATCTCCAGCGGCCGCTTCGACCCTGCGCTGTCCGCCCGACGCCCGCCCAGCCCCGAGGCGCAGCCGCGGGTAGGCATGGGCCGTGATAAGCAGTGAAGAAAGCCCGCCCCTGGCACAGAAGCAGCGGCATGATGTTCCTCGAGCTGCAGTCTTCTCTCAGCTGCGCTGCCCCTCGACGTCGCGCCCCCGGCGCAGCGGCGCGCGCATCTCATCGCCCGGGGCGAAGCGACCATCGCGGGCGCCGCTGCCGCGCGAGGCGGCGTCGCGAGAAACCGCCTTGGGGCGCAAGAAGGACCGCAACGCCCCCGCATGAGGGCCACGCGCCGCGTTCCTCTGCGAAGCGGGCCCCCAAACTGCGAGCGGGGCCGGCGGCGGGGGAGCCTGCGCAACGACGGCGTTTCGATCCGCTGTTGACCCGGCCCCCGATGGCGCTGCAGAGGGCGCCCCAGCCGGGATCTACTGTGCCCGATGATCAGCGTCCGACACAGCCTGTCCCGCTCGGCCCCCCGGCCCCTCATCGCCCGGGCGGCCTTCTGCACCACGTCGCGAGCGCTGGCAATGACCATCTCCGCGGCGCGCGCTTCGACGACTTGC
>CAUYUJ010017837.1:1732612-1736577 GCA_963575745.1 Prorocentrum cordatum
AGTTGGAACAGAAGCGAGTTTGGGGATATCCGAAATGCAACCGTTCCAACGTCTATTCTTTGTCAGTGTGTCGTTTCCCTCCACCACCAGCGACCAAAGGTAGATCCAGAACTAATCGACGATGCTCCATGGCACCAAGTGCCGACAAGGAGACGGAGCAGTCCGCCGAGAAACGGATGGAACAGGGTTGGTCAAACAGTACTACCAGCGGGTCGGAGACTAGATCCAAGTCAGCGGCACCAGACTGGAGGCGCCAAGACGACTCGGAACAGCCAGCTTCCCTTCAGTAGAACCAGCACATGCACATGTGGCAGAAAAACACAGGCCGTAAGTCCCCATGCCAGAGAACGCGAAGGAGCTTCCACAGCACAGGCGCAAGCTGAACATGCAGTTTGACGCCATCGAGAGACAGGTCAACCAACGTTGTCTACAGCCTTCGTTACACCAAGGCCAGAACCAACGAGGTAGAGATGGATTCCGCAGTCACAGTATATCAAGTGATGTTTGTCAGGCGACCAGAGGAGCGCGCCAGGCACCAGTCTTAGTTTGTGGAGAGAGCGGCCAAGCGACTCGAGGAGGCGCAACAGGTCGAAGAGGAAGCAAACAAGTTCCCGGAAGAGCTCAATGTGCAGACTAAGCATGTCCACGAGGACACGAAGCAGGTACAGACGTTGCTCGAGCACTTCGGGCGTCCCGCCACGCAAGCAACAACCAACCAACACGATATATCAGATGACAAGGATGAAGAGATGGAAGACAAGGCCAACCGGTGAGCCCAGTCAAGGAGGGCAGGTCAGCAGCTCTGGAACAGACCAGCCCCCCTGCAGTCATCGCCGCCATCCAGGCGAACAACACGAGTTGGCGGCGCAGCTCAACAAGCTACAGATGTGCATGAACCAGGCGGGCCTCCTCCTGCAGGCAGCGGCAGCGGCAGCACCCTCAGCAGGAACGCAGTTGCCAACGCCGCCACCAGCAGCAGCGGAGGCAGCAACGCCGCCGCCACAGCAGTCCCAGCAGATTCAGCAGCCACAGCAGGGTGCGGCAGAAGCACCAGAAGGAGCAGGCAGCGCAGTCAAAGCAGATCCCGCCGCCGAACCAAGTGTCCCCGCCGTCAGAGGCAGCAAAACTGGCATGGACGGCAGCAGGGCCATCCCCAAAGGCAAAGAGGTCATCCAAACGGACGGTCGACAAGAAGAAGGACCGCAACCGCCTCAAGGCCGCCTTTCACAAGGTCAAGACCAGATTCGAAACGGGCATTGAGACCATCGCCCTCGAGGACTCCGAGAATCAGCTGGAGGATGACTCCGCCCAGCTTTTTCGCTAAACACGTTGCGTGGTGAAGGGGGGGCCCTTCAGGACTCCCTCGCCCACCCACCAGAATTCAAAAAAACACTTGGCAGACCAGAATTCCAGGACTTCGCACATCCAGAAAACAAGGGCCCAGGGACCGACCAGGAGCAAGCCCCGACCCCTGAGGAGGGATGACCCACAGCTTCAGTCAAGGGAGTGGCCACGCGTCCGATGCCGAATATGAGCCCGACGGGAAGGCCAGAAAAGGCCAAACAGAGTGATGTTCCGAAGGCTTTTGAAGGATTTTGACATTTGCTTCGTTTCGGCCTTCCGACGGCCCGAACGGCCCAAGAGCTCCCAAAGATCGCCCAAGGATCGCCCAAGAGGCCTCCAAGATGGCCCCAGAACGGCCCCCAGAGGCGCCCAAGACGGCCCCAAGAGGCCCCCAAGACGGACCAAGAGGCCCGCTCAAGATGGCCTCCAAGACGGCCTACGAGCCCTCCAAGACGTCCTCCAAGAAGGCCCGAAAGGGTCAAAATGGTCTCCAGACGGCCAAGGTGACCTTCAAGATGCCCACGTGTTCCCCGAAGGCTTTCCAAACCGATTCGAGGAACACATGGTCCGCCGATAGCTTGGCAGGTCTGGCCTCAACGTTCGGCCACATAGGCGCTTCCACAAAGTCAGGGGGCGGCGGTGATTCGCCGTAGGCGTCTTCGATCCGCCGCCCCCTGTTGGCTTGCCACAGGGGTGCCTGGCGTGCTAGATCCTTTCGGTTTTGGTCTTGTTTTTCTGTTCAGAAGAACTCCCCCTGCAGGGGGAGTTCTTTTGGAAGACGGCTCAAGATGACCTCCAAGATGACCACGTTAGCCCAAGATGGCCTCCAAGATGGTCCAAGATGGCCTCCAAATCCGCCCAAGATGATCCAAGTCGGCCTCCAAGACGGCCCCCAAAGACTCCAAAATACCTCCAAGTTCGCCCAAGAAGCCTCAAATACGGCCCAAGACGACCCAGGAGGCCTCCAAGAAGTCCTCCAGGAGGGCCCGAAGAGGCCAAAATCATTGATTTTCCATGGGTTTGTGAAGGATATTGGCATGTACTTCTTCTCGGCATTCCGACGGCTCAAGACGGCCCAAGAGGCCTCAAAGTCGCCCCAATATCGCCCTAGAGGACTCCAAGACGGCCCCATGACGGCCCAAGAGGCCCCCAAGACGGCCCCAAGAGGGCCAAAGACGGCCCAAGAGGCCTCCATGACGCCCAAGATGGCATCCAAGACAGCCTTGGAGCACCCCAAGAGGGCCCCCAGTCGGCCTAGAGAGGCCGCCCAGACAGCTTCCGACGGTATCAGACGGGCCAGGAGCCCACCAAGACGACCTAAGATGGCTATGAGATGGCCCAAGACGGCCCAAGAGGCCCCAAGGGGCCTTCAAGACGGGAACTCCGGCTTGGATGGTAGGAGCTCGACCTTGAAATGCTCTCTCTCTCGCACCTGCGCTTTGAACGTACTCCTCACGCTCGGGAAGATGAGGCATGACGCTCCCGACTGCGTCGGGTCCTTTTCTTGTCGGTTCTTGGCCGTCGCCAGCGATTCGGGCGTGTTAAATGGCACTCGGGCTTTATACGTGTCATCCTCACCTCCTTCGGCAGAAACGACGAGGCCGGCGCCAGGTGCACCGTGACCCGCTGGCCCAAGTTCAGGATCGTCGCAATCAACCTCAACGACTTCGGATACAGTATTGGGTAGGCCACAGGGGCTTCCGTCCTATGAGATACAACGCTCCATGGGGGCCTCGTGCCATCTGCAGACGACAAAGCCCTACCTTCCGCAACAACGATTCTCACCTCTAATCGGGAATGGTTATTGCTTGGCTCCCCTGGCATTGATCGGGAGATGGTGGATAGTTCTGATCCATGAGCTGTCAAATCCCCCATCCATTGAAACCGTCCTCGAATGTTTGGTCTATTCTCCTGGAGAAGCAGGAGTGCCATATACTTCCACGCCCTCCTTGGAGATTACTCGGACGGAATCGCCAAGACATTAGTTTGACTTTGCATTCTCACCACAGTAACTCGGATCATTCGATGTACTACTACACTGGCAATCACTGTTAATGCGTCATACGTTCGGCTGACAATATGTCCCCCGCCTGATAATCGACATACCCTGACGAATAACAGTCTCCCTTGCTCTAACCTCCTCACCCTGGGGATCCGTTCACATGGACCTTGTGGAACGCTCTTAACGATGTCGTCTGGCATAGTTGCAACGTTCCGTGGAATAGAACTGAAGATAAATAGAACAACGGGGGCGCCAAAAGAAACAGAAAGAGAGAGAGGGAGAGAACAAACGAGAGCGAGAGAGAGAGAGAGAACAATGCGTGCGCACCCTTGTTCCGCTAAGGCGCAAGCTGCGTCCGATCCTCAGTTATCTTGAGCCACGTGTCGCGGCACGCAAGCTTAGGCATAAAAAACAGCGGAGGGAGCGAAGGTAATGATTAGTGGAACTTCGACGCGATGCCAGCCGTCTCCTGGCAAGAAGGCGAAAACGAGGGCAAGGGTAGCAGCATCGGTGCCTCTCCTCCTCCGATCGAACCCGAGAGGCGGGTGATGGCAGCAGAAGCGCGGCTCCAGCCCAGCGCCAGGTTCCGTCGGCGGGTCCCCCAGCGCCGGCATGGCGC
>CAUYUJ010017838.1:0-127500 GCA_963575745.1 Prorocentrum cordatum
CGCGGCTCCAGCGCCCGCCCAGCGCCCCCTCCGCACCGGCCACTTTATTTCGGCACCGCACCCCCCCCCTCCGCCCCCTCCCCCGCGCCGTCTCAGCGCCCCCCCGCGGCTCTAGCGCATCTTGCGGGGGACGGCCCTTGGAGTCTCCTCGCGCTCGCCCTCTGGAGCCCCTCTTGCGGCCCTGTTTTGTTCACTCCTTCTGCGATGTCTGGCATCCTCTCCCCCCCCCCCCTCCTCCTCCACATCCTCATCCTCCCCCTTCCTTTTTGTGCAAGAGCCATGGCACACGTGCCACTTGTTTCTCGGGACAATACCTTTCTGCCTGCAGCTCTCCATGAATGCCTCGTCCACCGAGCGCATCGGTGAAAGATTCCGCGTGGCACGTCGATCACTGATCAAAGCCTGACTCCCGCTAGTCAAGGAAGTGCCCCCTGGGCGGTGCAGCTTATCCTCGGGCGGGTTTCCCCGCAAAGGAGCCTCTGTCACCGAAGAGGCTGCGGCTCCTGAGGAGGCGGATGCTGCAGCTGCAGCGCCTGGCGGGTTTCCCCGCAGCGTTTCTCGGCTGGCGCTGCCCTTGACCTTAGGCACCCAGGTACCCCTAGATAGAGCACCTTCCTCAGACCTCTTGGAGCGCGCCGCCACAGGCGAGGCCGGCGTAGGGGTAAACCCTGTACGCTCGAAAGCCTCGGCCTTGCCGGCGATAGAGCCGCTGCGGCTAGGCGGTCGTCTACGAATCTCCACGGAGTCCTGGGGTTGTTGCCTAGGGTCGGGTCTCTGTGCCGGAGTTGCTCTAGTCGGTGACCTCGGCGTTTCAGAACGAGGCATCTCCATCTGCACATCCAACCCAAGTTCCTCTGAGCGGGCTGACGTTTTCTGTCTCTCCCCCGAAGGCGCCCTGGGTGCAAGTGTTTCGGCCTTCGGTTGGAGTGGGGGTTTCCTTGTCCCATTCATATAGACCTCTTGGGACTCCAGTAGCATTTGGCGAGTTGCCTCGCGCGTGCGTTCGTCTGCCACTCGCCTGCGCTCCGCATCTGCTGCGGCTCGCTGAGCCTTTTGTTCATCGTCATCCATCATCACTGGCTGTTGGGACTGACTGGAGACGCCAGGCGGGTTCCCCCGTATTCCAGGAAGGCGATTAAGCGCATCTTTTTCTTCCTGGGTCATAGGCGCAAGTCCCCTCGGAGGCTGGACCTCCTCAGCCATAGGTCTCCTATGAGCCGTGGTTCCGAGACGACGGTTGATCTCGTCGATCTCTGATTGAGTCATCGGAACCAACGGTGGATGACCCTCCTTGGCAGGAGAGCGGCCTCTATTCGGGCTCAATCCCTCGTCGAGCCCTACAGGACACCCAGGCCTGTGCTCCTGGAGTGGCTCTGAGCACGGCCCACAGACTGCGCTGGGTCTGTATAGCTTGCGCGCCGCAATGACATTCCGCAGCTGCGCCCGTGCAGCCTCTATCTCAGGACGACGAATGTTCGTCGCGAGCTGGTAGCCACCCCGTGTGGACCTGCCTTGGGCATCCCTGTGGGCTGGGTTGCCTTTTCCAAAAGCAGAATGCTCACCCGTTTGACGCCTAGGGTCATTGTAGGCGAGCAATTGACCCCCCCGCCGAGCGGCATGCTCTGTTGGGCCTGCTTGCCTCCTTTCGCGGGGGAGCCGTGCTTGCGGGTGAGGTTCTTCCCTAGGGCGTGGATGCGAGCGAGACCTCCTGGCGCGCTCATCAGATGAAGCCGCCGACGCAGCCTGAGCAGGAACCGGCGGGGGTTCCTGTTGGGCCGCAGGCGGCGCATCTTGAGCGGGCAGGTTTCCCTGCTGACTGGAATCTGGCACAATTGGCTCTTGCGCTGGCGGTGGTGCATCAGGACTGTCGGGGCTGAAATCCACCTCCTCGTCTTCACCATTGACTTCCACCATGGGGATGGTGGTCTCGTCCTCGCACATCCCACATCCATCATCCTCTTCATCTTCTGACATAGAATTGCCGGTGACGACGGTCATCGGCCCAGCCGGGGCGGGCAAGTTTCCCTGCTGTACAAGCGTCTGAGCATCGCTTGGCTGTCCCGGCGTCGGCGGCACGGTAGTCGGCTCAGGCTCGTTGCCGAGCGTAGGCTGCCCGATAATATTTCGCACGGCCGCGCGGTTAGGCTGTAGCCCCGCCGCCTGGAGACCCCATCCCGGCGGAGGGAGAGCCTGACCGCGCATGGAGATTGCCCTTTCAAGGGCTTGGCGCCATCTCCCTCTGGAGTACCATACATGTCGCTGCACGTCTTCAGGGTGCACGCTGTCGATAAGAGTAAGAGCCGCTAACACTAGCTCCGAGTCGTCACAAGCACCGGCGTCTTGTAGCATCACGTGGCCACTCTCGACACTCTCTTGGCTCTAGGGATAGGCTACGACCAGTGCAGCGTGCATCTGCATGAGAGTCTGCAGTATCGCGTGCGGTCCGTACTCGCCTGGTGCGAGCGTGCCAGGTGGTACGTATGGGTCCCCTGGCACGCCCACGGTGAATGCTTGGGATTCTAATTCCATCAGATCAGCATAGTTTGGAGGATATACTGGAGTGGGCCTGTTTCCAGGCATAAGGTCGGGTTGATGTCGGAGGTTGTGGTCAAACTCCGAAGGCGAGGCCTCGACAGTGACATCCTCGTCACTGCTCTCGTAGGCCATGATGTTGCCTGGGTTGCCGAACATCCAGTCGAAGAAAGATAAGGGCTGGTTTCCCAGCGTTCCATGCTCCACAGGCGCAAGCTCGATATTTCCGAGAACGAACCTGCGGAGGTACTCGAGGAAGTACGCGTACAGTCCATGGCCGCACGCCTCGAGCTCATCCAAGTTGTCCATGCTGCTGGCCCAAGAGAAAAATATCTGTTCCACGGCCTCAAAGTCTTGGAGGCTCAGGTATTCAATAACTGGTTCACTTGAGCCGACATGGACTTCGGTCGATCTGCCCTTTCTATTCCCCTTCGCTGGACAGTCTTTTACAAGATGATCGGTACTATCACACCCATGGCACTTCAAGATCTGGCCGTCTCTACCTCGCGGGTTTCCCCGCCTACCTTTACCTTTGCCCGAGGAATCTCCGCGGCCTTTTCCACGGCCTTTCCCCCCGAAGAACATCTCATCATACTGATCATCTGAAAGCCTCTGGAGGAAGGCCGAGATGCCTCGTCCATTCAACCAATCTGCATGCATGGTATCTGACCAATCTAGGGGTTCGATACCATCTGATGATATGGTGTCGGTGTCGGTGCCGGAGTCGAAATCGTCATTACCTAGGTAGGTGGATGCACCGTCGTTTAGGGGATTCGCTTCACCCCATGAGGAACGGTGTGGCTGCGGTTCTCTAGGAGGGGGGCTGGTTGCCCAGCTTGGTTGTGATCGATCCCCTGTTAGTAGGGCAGTAGACTCTCCAGGATCGTCGGCCCATATGTTTGAGGGCCCGTTGCCAGGCTGAGCTTCAGTGGTTAAGGTAGTATAGAAGTTTCCACTACCAGTTCCCCTTCCCCTTCCAAATGCTGATCCTATGTTGCCAGGAGACCGTTCTGACAGGTGGACTATCGAACGCATCCTCTCGCACAACTCATCATACTGTTGTTGTGTTCGGGGCATTGGGTGGTTGAGTGGCTGCAAGAGTTGCATGGCTCGCTGGTTGCCGACGCCTAAGGCGCGGAATGGGATAGTAGTGAGCAGTTGGAAGTTGGGAAAGTCAAACCCCACCGACTGTGCCTCAAGACGGGCCATCTCGAACCGAGTGAGGGTTACATCGATTCGTTCTCCGTGAGGCACATGGAAGTCGATGGGCTGCGTGCCTGAAGTGAGCTGGCGCTCATCTTCCAGGCGTTCGAACTTCATGCTTAGCAGGAACATGATGTAGGTTGCTGGGTCGGTGTGGACACCATCGATGTCCGCACCGTAGTTTATAATGTCAGGTGGTACCCTCATGGCGAGTGTCCTCGCTAGGCCACCCAGGCCGCGTTGTATGGCGGCTGCTCGAGCCTGTGGCGTCATGCGTCCGCTTGTGACGTTGAGCCACGCGTTGACCTCATAAACGTATTCGCGGACATGTACGTTGCCTTGGGGGCCCCAGTATGGGCCATGTGTTTGCCCATCTGTGCTGTTGTCTCCTCGGCGCATGTGTCCGATTGCTGCCCCCAGCGCGAACCATATGATGGCGAAGATAACCAACCCGAGGCTGTGAAGATATGGGTGGTTATCAGGCGCGTTGCCGCGCTGGGGTAGCGCCTTGTCAAGTCTTCGAGGCGCGTTATCTTGCGGGTCTCCCCGCCTCTGCTTCAAGTGCTGCGCTTTTGGCTCGTTGCCGAGCGGTTGGTAATAGCGTAGTGATGAAGCGTATATGGTACCAATGTTGTTGTCTAGACGTCGTACCTCTCGTGTTGCTTCTTGCTCTTGAATTGATACTCGTAAATGTAGTTGGAGTGGTGGCGCAGGGTGGTAGTTGGTCACGAAGATCATGCCAGATAGCGTGAGGATAAGAAGAGCAAGAGCTGACCACGCGAGAGCGCGGCCAGCTCCGCTACCAAGTCTGAAATGACTGTGGTAAGTCAAATAGCATCCGATCCCATGGGGAGCGGATGGCAAATAGCGTCCGATGCCGTACTGTGATGGTTCAGTAAGGGGAGTGGACGGATAAGATCGGATAATATCGATGTAGTGATCTTTCCAGCACATAGCGAACACAAGCAGTGTCCGGGCAAATAGGGCGCGCGTGCCTTGAGCCAAAGGCAACGGCGCGCGAGCTATACTCCCGATCTTATATAACATCTCCCAAAGAGCTACCCTTAAAGTCATGAGGCCCCCAAAACGGCCCCAAGAGGGCTCCGAAAACTCCAAGGACGGCCCAACAGGGCCCAAGAGCGCCCAGAACTGCGCCTCCAGAGGCCGAAATCATTGATTTTCCAATGTTTTTTTGCAATATGTTAGCGTTCTCGTCTTTTTCGGCTTTCAGAAATCCATGACGGCCCAAGCAGCTTCCAGAATCGCCCCAGAACAGCCCAAAAAGCCCCCAAGAGGGCCCCAATACGGCCCAAGAGGGCCCCAAAACGACCCAAAGAGGCCCCCAAGACGGTCCAAGAGGCAGCGAAAACGGCCCAAGAGGACCACAAGAGGGCTCCAATGCGGCCGCGAGAGGCCCCCAAGACAGCCTCCGAGGGGGCGAAACGGTGCAAAACCACCCCAACACGGCCCAAGACGCCCCCAAGAAGCCCCAGGAGGCCCCCAACAAGCCTCCAAAAAGTCCTCCAGAAGCCTCCAAAAGGCCTCCGACAAGCCCCCCAAAGGCCACACAGCGACTGGTGTGTAATGTTATCTTCCCCCCTCTGGGCGAACTGCGGCGCAGCGCCAGCCAGGTGGAAGTTGGTCACTGCGGCGCCCATGATTGGAGCCGGCGATGGAAGGGAAGATGGGGAGGGTGTATGACAAGGAGGGAGGGGGGAAAACCCCCAAAGAAGCCTCCAAAAGGCCAAAGGAAACTCCCAGGAGGCCTCCAGGAGGCCCCTAAAAGGCTCCCAAGAGGCCCCGCGACGACGTGACTGTACGTGCTCCGGACGTGCACCCCGCGAAGCGAGAGGGATCACTGGTGCTTGCCTTCTCGTCGTTTCTTTTGCGATGGGATTTGAGGCCACAAAATGCCCCCACCTCCGCTGTTCCTCCCAAGAACCCACGAGAGCGGCGACAGGTGCGCAAGGCGCAGCCCCCGATGGAGACGCGAAGTTCCAAATTATCTGCGCTGCACTCACCTCCGCCGTGCGTCCCAATAGCCCACGACAAGGGCGACTGTTGCGCAATGCGCAGCCCCAAGAGTGCCACGATGTCCCAAATGACCAGCGCTGCTCTCACCCCCGCCGTGCCTCCTCGAAACCAAAGAAGGTGGCGAAGGTTGCGCAGCTCACGAGCCCCAAGGGGTTCGCCGCTGCTGCTTTTGGGCAGCCCACGGCGCATGCCTTGACTGAGTCCCCCCAACGCGCACGCCAGCCGCCGCTTGTGGAGGCGACCTCTTCCTGCCAGTGGGCGAGGAACCATACTCTGACTGGACCGAGCGCAATTGTATCTGCTGCGCTGATGCGCGCGCCGACGCGCAGTCAGCCTTTGCTTGCCGAGCATGACCCACGCAGCATAGATCTGGAATGCTGTCTGCGCTGCGAGTCGTTGGGCCATCGTGCCGAGTGTGCCCAAGCGAGATGCGCGCGGATACGCGTGATAGCTTTAAACTGTAATGATGTCGCGGCTTACGCAACACAACACTCGTCTTCACCATTGCTGTTGCTTGGCGTGGGCAATGCCGTGGACAGCAAGCACGTCAGGAACACGGAAATCGCGTGCGCAACTTGATAAGTTGTGGCAAAAAAAAGGTAGGAGGCATTGACAGCGCTGTGCTTGTTTTCTGAAGCCTGGAGGATGGGAGGAGGAGCAAGGCTGTGTTTCTGTGATGTTTCTGGCAGAGGCTGCGAGAAGTTGGCCAAGATATGCCAGAGATCAGAAAAAAACATGCAGAACCACGGAACAACCACAGCGCTTTTATAAACAGTACACAAACGCTGCAGTGCTTATGATGTGTCTGTTTGTGCTTGATCTCTGGCAAAGACTGCGAGAAATTGGCCAAACTTTGCCAGAGACCAGAGCCATCATAATAAACAGATAACTCTGAAACGGCACATCACGGCGCTTTAGTCCCCCACTGAAGGGGAAGAAGCAGGAGGAGGATAACGAACCGAGGAGCAGGATGAGGAGGCGAGAACGGCTAGTGATGTGTTGTGGATGTTGGTGGTGTGGGTGTGGTGGGGGAGCATGCGTATACATAAATATGCAGTTATATAACATGTGTGTAAGTATGTGCATGGTTGTATACCCACCTACCTACACACATACATACATGCATGCATGAATGCATGCATGCATCCATACATGCAAACACACGTACGTATACACACGTCCATACATACACACATGCATACATGCAGACACGCATACATACACACATACGTGCATACAAATATGCGCACATACACATATGCAGACATGCTTACATGTACACATACATGCATGCATACATACACGCAGACAAACAAGCACACACGCACATACCGACTTACATACAAACAAACATGCATGCATGAATACATACATACACTCAACTACGCTCATACATGCATGCATGCATACATACACACCTGCATGCGGACATGCATACATGTATACCCACGTGCGTGCATACACACATGCACATACATATACATATATGGATGCATACATACAGCGCGCACGCATAACTACACACATCATACATCCATAGATCCGTACATGCATGCATGCATACATACATCCGTCCGTCCGTCCATCCATGAATACATGCGTACCCACATACACGCACCCATACAGACATACATATGTAATACATACACACGTACATACAAACGCACATGCATACACACATTCACACATATACACATATATATATATATATACATATATATATGCGTATATACACCCATACAGACACGCATGCAAATACATACAGACAGACAGACAGACAGACAGACAGACAGACAGACATGCATATATACATACATACATGGATACCGATATACGTACATACGTGCATGCATGCATGCACGCATACATCCATACCTACGTCCATCCATCTATCCATCAATACATATGTACATACATACATACATGCATGCATACATACATACATACATACATACATACATACATACATACATACATGTGTGCCCGTGTATGAGCAATCGTGCTCGAACAAATTATGTTAAACCAAACAAACATTCAATCACAAGGCCCATAGGCTCCCATCGGCTTCCAAGGTCGACACATTTGTTTCGCGTACTGCCGAACCGAAGCTCCTTCTCCGCCGCCTCCTCCTCCTCCTCATCATCATCATCATCTATACACTTACCCTCCTGGTCCTCCTCTTCGCCGCCACGGAGGGTGGATCTCCAGAGCACCCTGGAGGCCACAGAAGAGGCCAGAACGCCAAAAGCATGGACCCCGGATCCTCGAGCCGTCGATCCTTCGGCCGCCGAACCTTCGGCCCTCGGACCTTCGGCCTTCGAACCTTCGACCCTCGAGCGTGCGGCCCTCGGGCCTGCGGCCCTCGAGCCTGTGGCCCTCGAGCCTGCAACCCTCGAGCCTCTGGTCCTCGAGAGCCTGCGCCCATCGAGCCTCCTTCGATCTGGCCCCTCGCCGCGAGCGCGCGCCGCCCGCGCCTGGCCACGTCGCCCGCCGGGCCGCCCGAGTGGAGCAGGAGCTGGTCGGGCGGCCAGCCGCACTCCTGGCCGACGCCGCCACGGCTGCCGTCACGCCGCACAATGACACACACACACACACTTTTTGTGCGTCGGCGGCTATGCAGAGTGACTGCGCTGGCGAAGGTATTACGTGGCAAACGGTATGCGAATTGGGCCACCATGCAAGGGGAGGAAGAGGAGGCGCCTGGCGACGGCGGGGAGGGAGATGGGGAAGCCGGGCCCGCTCACAGCAAGGCCAAGCGCGTGGCAGGGCCGGCGCTCGGGGGGGGGGGGCCAGCGGCGGCGGGGCACCAGCTGGCAGTGGACACAGGGGCAGCTGCAGGGCAGCGGTCCGCGGCGGGGAGCGGGGTAACCAGGCCAGATGAGCTGGTGAATGAAGGCGAACGGGAGCAGTACGCTCCGGACTCCCCAAGAAAGGGGACGGCGGCCCGCAGCGACGGGAGAGAGCGAGAGCAGGGCGCGGGCGGCAAAATGGCCCGGACGCCAGAGCTGGAGGGACGCATCTGGACGCAGGGGCGGGGAGAGCCCCGGCAGGCGCCAGGGGAGCCGCGGAGGGACGCGGAGCGGCGCGGAGAGCCCCAGCAGGTGTGGACGCGTGGCAATGCCAAGCAGGGGGCGCGGTGTGCGGACGCGCAGCCACACGGCCTGGCCAAAACTGGGGCGGGGCGCGGGCGCGGGCGGCAACACCAGCTGTGGGCCAGGGGAGCCAAGAAGGCGGAGGGCCAGAGGACGAGCAAGCGGCGCGAGGGCGCGGCCCGTCACATGGCCGAGGCAGCGGGAGGCAGCCTGGAGCGGGGGCGAGGGGGGGGCGGACACGGAGAGCGGCAACAGTAACAAGGCGGCGAGGCGCTCGTGGAGCGCTGGCCAGCCTGCGGACGGGCGAGGAGAGCCCGGAGCCGCGGCAGGGAGCACCGACAGGGCTGAGGGGAGGGTGGAGCGGCCAAGGGGCCACCGTGGCGGGCCACGCCACCGTGGCGGGCCACGCGAGGGAGGACCTGCAGCATGCAGGGCAGGGACGCACGGCCCCGGCAAGAGCAAGGGGGCTCACGCCTCCGCGCAGCCCGGGGGGACGCGGGAGGGTGGGGGCAGGGAGCGGGGGGGGGGCACCGAACTGGTGCAATCATGAGGGGTCCGCCGCGTTGCCTGGACCTGAACCTCCTGCCGGGTACCGAACCGTGCGCCAGTTGGCAGGCGCGCCCGGCACCGACTGCGCGTCCGTGATCACCTGAATGCGCCTCGCCAGCCTCTTCATGCAGCGGAGCCCGCCCAGGTTCAGCTGATCGTAGCGGCCTGCCAGCTGGCTGTGGCGCAGCACCCCCATCTCGTGGAAGAGGCGGTCCTGGCGCTCCACGCGGTGCTCGCACGACCACTTGTTATTGTGCGTGGCCTTCGCTGGGAACACCACTGAGACTGGACCCCTGACCAGATCCTCCTCGCATGACTCCACCGAGATCTCATTCGCCACCGTCCTCCAGTCTTGCTGCCGTTCGCCGTGCCCGTCGAAGTACACGCTCAAGATGCGCATGTCCTCCGCAGGTCCAGCTGGCATGCTGCGCCCTGGTTCGAGGCCTCCACCAGCATCAACACCATCGAATCCCAGACATCTTCTCTTCTCATCCTCCGCCGTGCGATCAACTGCATCACCAGGACTTCCGAGACCACCCACAACGGAGACGGGACACCTGTTCGTTGGCGAGCCTCGGGGCATCAGTCACTGCGACTCTCTTCACCCAACTCTCCTCGCCCCCCAAATGCTCCAGACCGTCCCCTCCACAGATGACGTCGGAAACATACAGATTCACCTCCTCGCAGATAGTCTGTTTACCGCACGGTTCCCTCAGCATCCAGATTTTCTCAGGAGAAAGGGTGCCGGTCCTACCTGCATGAGCAGCGGCGACGTTTCCAGCAAGGAAGGCGGCAAGTTCGCGGCGGCGTCCTGTCTCGTCGACCGCATGGTGAGGCCTGTCTCCCAAGCCCTGGCCGCGAGCTGTCTCGATGTCACGGCAGACCTTACCCAAGTTCAACACATTGTCGAGCGAGGGCCGCCCCTTGACCTTGCACAGCCGCCGCGCGCCCATGGCAAGGTAGCTGACAGGAGGGAGTGGCCGAGCCCCACTAGGACCGTGCTCAGGGTCCTGCCTGTCCAGCTGCTCCTTCCAGACATCCCCTATCAGGCGAGAGCACCCACCTCATAACAACGTCGACAGGCTCCGCTCCATCTGGCTGCTGTCGAGGTCCTGGCCCCAGGGTCCTCTCGGGGTCACCGTCGTCGTCGCTGTAGTTCACGCGAGCGCTGGAGCCGACCTCGGCCCTAGTCCAGAACTCTTGTTCCCCTGCGGCGAGGCGCAGCAGCACGAGCGCGGCCGCCATCTCCGCTGGTGTGCTCGGCCTGCGTTAGCCTGGCGCCGTTCGCGGCCGAGCCGCCACACCTCGCCTCCAGCCGCGTGCCCGATCCACCAGGCGAGCGGCCAGCTCCAGGCCAGCGTGCCCTGCTCCTCCGCCGCCTGTGGCACTGGGCACTCCAGCGGCTCGACGGTCGGGCAGTTCGGCTCGAAGCCGAGCAGTCCCGACGGCGCCTCGGGCACGGGAGCAGGCGGCGGTCCTCCCGCCGAGCGCGCTATGGCGGCCTCGCGCTCCCAGGCCACCTGAGACACGTGCACCTGACCGAGGTGAGCTACCTGCAAGCAGAGAATCGCCAAAAACAGGGAGGTTCGGCGGGACATGAACAACCATGTCTCCCTGAACCGAAAGGGGCTGCAGAGCAAGCGACGCTGCCCCGCTCTGCTGCTGATACTACGACACCCTACTCCCCGCAGGTCATGTCCGTGCACGCACCCCCAGCATCATCATTATCATCATCATCATCATCATCATCATCATCATCATCATCATCATCATCATCATCATCATCATCATCATCATCATCATCATCATCATCATCATCATCATCATCATAATCATCATCATCATCATCATCATCATCATCATCATCATCATCATCACCATCATCATCATCACCATCATCACCACCATCATCATCATCATCATCATCACCATCATCACCACCATCATCACCCCCATCATCATCATCATCATCATCATCATCATCATCATCATCATCATCATCATCATCATCATCATCATCATCATCATCATCATCATCATCATCATCATCATCATCACCATCACCGTCATCGTCATCATATCGTCGTCGTCGTCGTCGTCGTCGTCCCATTCCTCCTTCCACCCCCTCCCCTCCACGAGGGGAGAGGTAAAAAGGCAATGATAAGAGGGGACCAGCTCAGGGAGGGAAACATCGAGCTTGAATCGGCGACACATCGCTAAGAGACCAGCGCTAGACCCAGACTGCATGCCCGCCTGACGTTGCCGCCAAAGGGAGGGGAACAATAGAGGGCATGGAGAGCCTCGGCCCTCTCATCCCCACGGCCAAGTGCGGCGGCGGGGGAGGAGGCAGATAGGAGGCGGTGAAACAAGGGCGCGAAGATCGGATCGGACGAAAAAAGGGGGGGGAATAAAGGGGGCGGGGTATCGTACCCGCTAATGTGGCTGATTTCTCTGGCGCGTCCAGGCGCCGGAGGCTCCACGGTGTCGCAAAACACGCCTGGCGGCGGAGCCGAAACCGGCGAGGAAATGGGGGACCCATACACGCGCGAAAAATCAGGTCGTGCCGCATCTTCGGAAATGCCTTATCTGCCCCATCGCGCCGCTATCCGTGTCGAACGCGTCCAATCTGCGTCGAATCCGTGTCGGACCCGCGTGGCGCCCTCGTCGGGCACCAGAGAAGAGCGCGACTTGCAAAACGGGCGGGGCCCGGGGCGCCCCGAACGTGGAAGTGACAACGGTGGAGCGGGGCGACCCAGCAGAGAAAGAGGAGAAGGGGGGGTGGCAGGGGAAGGGCCAAGGCTTAGCGGGCCCCCTGAAACGGCAAGGCCGCTTTCTCATCGTTTCCGAAATCTTTTGAAAATTGAAACGGTAAACCAAACGGCAACCGGAAACGCAAAAACACGGCTCCGGAATTGGATCCAGAACCGGAGCCAGCAAAACAACGGCGACAGAACCGAAAAAAACGGCGCCAGAACCGGCAAGACAACGGCAAATGGAACAAGTGAAAAACCAGCACTGTCGTTTCCAGGGCCCGATAAGGGCCAGGGGCGGTTCGGATTCTCCGGCTTGTCTGCAAAAGGTCCCACTCGTGCCAGCCAGCACAGCCGAGACTTTGGGAAAGCTGGGCAAAGGAATCCCTGTGGCGCGGGCGCGGCGCCTTGCTGCGATTGGGGCTGCCCTGGCCCACCTTGGAGTTCCGGACGCGCGCCCGCATCGCCACCCTCCCCCAACCCCGCTCCTCCTCCCGCGGCGGCTGCCCAAGAGCTTCGGGAGAGCAGACCCGCGGCTGGCGCGAAGGGCGCAGCCCTGAGAGAGGACCCGCGGCTGGCGCGAAGGGGGCAGCCCTCTGAAAAGGCAGGGAGGGCTCCTCGAAGCCATCCCGCACCCTCTCGCTTTCTTGAAAGCCTCCTTGGAAGCCTCCGAGCCCTTCTACGAAACCTCCACCCAACCCCCACCCCCTGCACCCGCAAGGCCAAAAATGCATCCTTTCCACACAACGAGAGGAAGGGTCTGGAGGGGAAGGACATCGCATCGTGCTCCCAGGCTAAAGGCCGACCGAATGGGGTTCGAGAATATGAGGTAGGAGGACCGCGCCGAATCGCCAATGCATCGCCGATGCATTGGCGACGCCTGCGATGCATCGGCGTGGAGAAACCCGGGCTCCGCATCGGGCCGCATCGCCGAATGCCTCGGCGATGCGGCGCGGTCCTCCCAACCCCCGGGCTGCTCGGACCCCTTCTTGGGCCGCCTGGGCACGTGCGGCGCGGGGGCGCTCCGACCCCATCCTCGGCGCCCGCGCCCCACAGGCGCCCCCGAGCCAGCACCTCCGCCACCGCGGGCATGAACCAGTCGCCCGCCGGGGCAGGCCACCTCGGAGGACGCCAACAACGGCGTGACAGAGGAGGAGGAGGAGGAGGAGGAGGAGGAGGAGGACAAGGAGGAGGAAAAGGAGGAGGAAAAGGAGGAGGAGGAGAAGGAGGAGGAAAGCCAGCTGCGCTCCGCCGCCACCTCCTCCGCCTATTGCTCCTCATCCACCTCCTCCTCCTTTTCCTCCTCCTCCTCCTCCTCCTCGCCCTCCTCCTCCGCCTCCTCCTCCTCTCCCTCCTCCTCCACGTCATCCAGCTCATCCCCAGTGAATCGTGAATCATCGACAAGCCAACCTCGGACGAGCCAAACAACCTGTGGACCGGTGAGAGGCCTGAGGGGGGCAGGGTTAACAGGCCGTCGTCGGCCAGAGCCCCAGATTTCTACCGCCGGCGGGGGGAGGGTCGAAAAACATAATAAAGGCATGAACAGAAACCTTCGGAGTTCTGAGCGGACTCCTTTGGTCGGCGCTGACTCCACCCTGGCGGCGCCTCCCGCGCCGCCCCCTGGCGCGCGAAGCGCGCCAGAAGAATGGGGCCCCGCGCCGACATCCGGGAAAGATGTGGGAAACTCACGGCGTCGAAAGCCAGAATGGGATCCCGCTTAGAACAAACAACATGACGTCGGAGGCACGGGCCTGCACGTTGGTCCGACATTGGTCACCCCACGTCGGGGAACACGAGCTGGCATGACTGGGGTCGCCTTGGGGCCTGCGAGGTTTTCCCCCCCGACATCTGGTGGCCAAAATCGATATCGAATCAAACCGATCGGATCGAAGTGGGCCCTGCGGCCTTCGTGCCACTCTCGGGGGCCGCCCGAAACAAGCCTCCTCCAAGGCGCCGAAGGCCGCCGTCGTGGGGCCGCCGATCGGCACCCCCTCTGCAAACGGAGGGGGGGAAGGAGGAGGAGGAGGAGGAGGACGAGAAGGATGGGAAGAGTAGGAGGAGTAGGAGGAGTAGGAGTAAAAGGAGGAGGGAAGGAGGAGGAGGAGGAGGAGGAGGAGGAGGAGGAGAGAGGAGGAGGACGAGGAGGAGGAGAGGAGGAGGAGGAGGAGAGGAGGGCGAGGAGGAAGAGGAGGAGGGGAGGAGGAGGAGGAGGAGGAGAGGAGAGGAGGAGGAGGAAGAGGAGGAGAGAGGATGGGGGGGCATGAGGTACGAGGAAGAGAACGAGAGGAGGAGGGGAGGAAAAGGAGGAGGAGGAGGCATACGAGGAGAGGAGAGGAGGAGGACGAGAGGAAGAGGAGAGAGGAGGGGGGAGGAGGGCGAGGGAGGAGAGGGAGGAATGGGGGCGAATGGGGAACGAGGAAGAAAAGCGAGAGAGGAGGAGGAGGAGAGGAGGAGGAGGAGAGGAGGGAGAGGAGGAGGAGGAGGAGGAGGAGGAGAGGGAGGATGGGGGGGATGGGGAACGAGGACGAGAAGCGAGACGAGGAGGAAGAGGAGGAAGAGGAGGAGGAGGAGGACGAGGAGGAGGAAGAGGCGGCGGCGGCGGCGGTGGCGGCGGCGGCGGAGGCAGAGGGGGCGGAGGCCGACCCCAGGGCTGGGAGCGCCGGACAGGAGGACGAAGACAGCGAGCTGTGAGCAGAAGGGGCCGAGCGGCCTGAGGAATTGCGCCGAGGAGGAAGAGGAAGCGGCGGAGGAGGTGGAGGAGGAAAAGGCGGAGGAGGAGGAGGAGGAGGAGGAGGAGGAGGAAAAAACGGAGGAAGACAGAAACACCGCGAGCAGGAGGAGGCTGATGGGGCCTGAGGAGGGGCGCCAGCGCCCGCGCGGACGGGCCAGAGGAAGACGAGGAACGGCGGCGGAGGGAGGCAGAAGAGGGAGGAGGAGGAGGAGGGTGAGGAGGAAGAGGAAAAGGAGGAGGATCAGTGTAAACCCAAGAGTCCTCAACGATGTTGGAATTCACCCTCCCTCCGAGCTCCCTCTTCAGAGGCCCCCGCAACGGTTCAGTTCCATTGAGGGAACTGCCTCGTTGGAAGACAACCGTTTGAAGACCTTCAAACATGCCAGCACGTTTGTCTCTGGATACCCACGCCACGGATCAACCTGACTGCGAGTGCAGGGAGACGGCCGGGGGGCCGCTCCTGCACGGGGTCCGTAGGTAGAGGCAAGGAGTGGGACTCCTTTGTCCATGGCACTGCGCAGCAATCGGTGCACAAAGGTTAGTTAGCCAATACTTGGGCCAATGCAGTTGCGGAAGGGCTGCAATAGGGAAGTGAGCTGACTTCACGCGCGCCCCCCGCCCCGAAACCTGCCAGCTCCCGATGGCCTCGGGCCCGCGAGAAACAACGGCAGGGATCGGGAACAGAGGTGCGAATTCCACTCGCAGCCCCGACTCATTCTCCGCTCCAAACGAGGGTGCATTGCCTAGGATGGCGGGGAAGAGAACCAACCCCGCCACACGGGGCACTTAGGAGTATCTACCCGACTTTGCGGGCCCAGGGTGCGCCCCCAAAAAACGCTCCGGCACTCTTGGGCGATACAGCGTCGCCACAGGCGACAGGGATGGGAGAGCAAGGGAAAGAGACAAGAAAAGTGGCACCAGCATCCTTCGATGCAGGCGTTGCCACCAACGCGGCGCACGCGTGAAGTAGGGTGGATCAGAGTTTCGACGACAACTCGATCAAAGCAAAAGTATATCTCAATCGCGGGGATATCCAGGCCCAAAAGGTTGCAAGGGCACACCAGGCCCAAATTTGATAAGTATTCGAATAGTTGTGATGACAACTCATCTCTGAGAAAGGATCACGCGTATTTGACAGATGAGAGCTCCAATGTACTCGCGAAGTGGGCCTTCTCATTCTCTTCGCGGGCGTTGCGTGCAACGTCGTCTCGTTCCATTGCCGTGCCGAGCAGCCATGTCGTTTTTCTCCAGACGCTCGCATTCTTTCCGGAGTGCATCCTGTGCTCGAGGCTCGAGCCGCGACCTCTTCCATGGTGAGGTTGCGGGTGGCGAGGTTGCGGGTGGCGATGCAAGGCCGCATCCAGTGGGTGGAGTCAAGCTTGCTCCCGCGGTTTTGTCCGTGATCCTGAGCGCAAGGCATCGCAGGGACCACGAGGGACTTGTCGTTCATCACATGCAATCGCACAGCGCCTGCAGGATTGGCATCCTGCACTGGGCGGTAGTAAGGAACAGCAGTGATGTCGCGTGGTCCGTCTGGAAGCAGCGCATTAGTGATGCGCCTGTCCGTGGTGCCTCCCGCTGGCTCGTCCCTGATCACGGCGTGGTTGTGGAGGTGACGATTGGTCCGTCGTTCCACCTTGGACCAGGGTGGTCCGTCACCGTCGGTTGTCTGTAATCGACGAGTGTTTCTGTCCGTGCGAGTCCGGATACGAAGAGCAGAGTCGTGGCGGACTTTCCGTGCTCGGACGACGTCCGCGGCGAACTCGCGTTCTGCCGCTCGTTCTTTCTTGGACATCGTATTCCGGAACTATGGTAACGCATGGTCGGGTTGACCAGTAGCCTGGGCGCGAGCATCCCGACCGAGGGCGTTGCTCTTGCCGTCGGTAGTAATCTCGGGACGCCTGTAGAAGCGAACGATGCCCGCCCAGGGATCGCTGAGATGGCGGTGGTCGTTGGCGGAACCGCCCACACATCGCGGAAGTACGTCTCCCCTCCGAAGCTCGACGTAGTTTCAAAGCGACGAATGACGTCGATTTTGCCCGCTGGAACAGGGAGTCCGATGACGTCGTCGGCGGGGCGAAAGAGCTGAGTCCGCGGTGTACGGGCGCGGCGTAGGATAGCCCCGCGGCGCTGGTCCCAGTCGGCAGGCTCGGGGGCCGAATCCAAAGGCTCGGGGGCCTCTTGAGGCGGCCCCCCGGGGCCGAGAGCCTCAGAGTGCTCTGGCGCGGTAGGCGTCGAGACACTGGGGTCATCCCATTCTGCTTGGTACAGGAGAGGTGGATCGTCCTGCGCTGCGACGCCCAGAGGCCGACATGTCTGGAACGAGATCAGCTCGCGTTTCTCCGGGTTGTGGCACCGTAGGAGGCCTTCTCGGACAGGAAGAACCGGTCTTCTATCAGGAACCGCAATGTTTCTGACACAATGAACGCGGCAGTGTCCCCCGTCAGGGTTTTTCGCATAGGTAGCTGTGTCGATGACAAGGTAGTCGCCAGACCATCGCCCACCAGAGCGGCGGTAACCCATGAACAAAACCTCTCGAGTAGTCTCGCCGAACTTCCCCGCGGACGGGTAGAGGTGGGGGGTGGGGCATTTCCAAAAGATACGAACACCGAATGGAACCATCTGTCCTTTGAAGGACTCTCCGGAGTGAACTTCGCGCGAAGAAAAGTCGTCGCATGCATCCATAGTCGCAGTAACTCCGTGGCACGGTCGAGCACTGCTTGCATGGCCTGTTTCCACCACCAATGAGCAAGTCCGGAATTGTGGAGTACCGCCCGTGCGGCCTGCATGACAGACTTGACCGCGCGCTAGGCCATTCGTTTGTTCGTAGTCGATGTGGCGTGCTGGTATCATGACGCCACCCCAACTGTCGGCATGCTTCATGTAGTTCCCCACAACTGCATGTGCAAATGCGTTAGGACCTCATCATTGGGCGCAGGGAACTCCAGGAGCGATGCCTCGGTGGTCTCGGCGCATTTGTACTCAGCGGGGCATGTTATGATACTGCACGTGAACTCTCCCAGCGCAATGAGAGCGCACTTGTCGCCGCACTTGTCGGCAGCCTCGTCCGCGGCAAGTACGACGCGGTCGGCAGTCAGAGCCTCGCCGAAACACTGTGGTACAGAGGCTTCATATTGAACGCCGTCGGCGGTAAGGTCACGAAGTGGATTCGAGCGGCGCTGTCGTCGACATGGCGCGTTGCGTGCCAAGATCCGCGCACAAATCTCGCAATCCAAATACGTCGCAGTGCGTTCAATGTAGTGCGAAGGGTCGATGGGAGGACGTGGTCTGCCTGGCAATGCAGGTGCGACCGCTGGCTCAGCCGTCGGAACCTGGCTGTGGACGCACGTGGCTGTCTGCCGCGTCGGTGCTGGTGTAAGCACTGGCGCCGCTGGCGTGGCCGCCAGAAAAGTTGGGCCCTCTTGCGTGGTGGACGCCAATAAGAATCAAACACATCGTGATGCCGAAATGGCGGATGCAAGTCGGGGGGCGGAATCTCCTGCATATTGTGCACATCGAGCTCTGGGATTCGATTGTCGACGCGCACTCTGCGCCATTGGCAGCGAGGGTCTTGGAGTAAATTACCAAGAGTAGGATCCCAACGCTGTCTGAAAACAGAATTCTGGACCAATTGCCCCGCTGAGAGCACCGACGGGCAATTCGTCATAGCTCATAGCCAGGGCCGAACTGAAGAGGCCAATCTGCGGTAGCTCGAGCTGGATATGCTCTTTGACGACGCGGTCGCCGCTGTCAGTCTCGAGGATGTGGACGCGCCCTTGCCGTGCTCGGATAGTTTCGCGCGGTCGTAAGCCAGACTTGTCTTGGATGTGACGGGCTGGGCCACTGCTCGAGATCCACGCGCGTGAGAGAGCAGCCGCGGACCGCGGGGGCGTCGGCGCGGGCGTTGCCACCGATGCGGAGGCTGCGAAGGGCGGCGTGGTGGGATCGTCGCACAACCGCTGGGCGCCCCCCCCCCCCCCCCCCCCCCCCCTCGCGGCGCGGAGCGCGCGCGCAATGGCGCGCAGCCGCCAGTCTGAGTAAAGGCAGCGGCAGAAGCGGCGCCTGGCGAAGTACGTCGCGCATGGTCTGTGCGGATGTCACCGTCGGCGTGCGTAGGAGCGTGTCGATGGTCTGGAGGTTGGAGGTGGGGCTCGGTGTTGCTGACGTGTGAGGTCAGTGTATCTTCGTTGGTCGTATCGCTGTGCTGCATGTGTTGCACACTCCGTTGGAGACCACGTATCTCGACGTTGGTTTCGCGGGCCCGCTGGGAGTACCTGTCCAGCCTGCGCTCCAGGTATTGGAATCGTTGGTTGTGCGCTCCGCGCTCTCAATCCAAACGGGCTAAGATTGAGTCGGCCCGTGTTTTCTCAGCGTCTCTTTCATGGGATATCTGGGTAAGTCGTAACTGCGCGTGGTCCGCCACCTGCTGTACTTCGGCCGGGCGGCCTTCGAAGGAGGCGAAATCGTAAACCGAAGTCGGGGTGCCCAGCTGATCAGTCTAGGCCCGTGCAGCACGCAATTCAGCCAGCGCAGTCCGTAGATCGGGGATCTGCTGCTCGACCTGGGAGACTCGGTTCTCGAGCGTTGGCACGCGTCCTTCGTCAACGTCAAGACGGTGAGTGAGGGCCGCCTCGGCACCGCGCAGCTTGCCATCTAACTCGGACGTGGGGGTGGTGTGGGTGGAATGTATCGTAACTAGGGGTTGCTGAACTTGGGTGCGAAGCGTATCCAAGTCCCCACGTAATTGAAAGTCCGTAGGTCCATGTACCTCCATGGGTGGGGTCTGCCGTACCATCAGGAGCTCATCGTGCAATGTCCTGACAACTGCAGTCCCTGTATCCCTGACGGTCACGAGTTGCGCCTGCGTCCGTAGGAGGTATTCGTGAAAGGTCTGAATTTTCTGGGGTCGGCACCTCGGTATGACTCCCTTTGGTCGACCTGGGAACGGACCTGGGAGATGATCGATCGATCCTCGGCGATGCATTGACCAAGGCAAGAGCATGTTGCAACTCCTGTCTGGTTGTGGCCGCTCGAGCGGCCAAACCCGATAGCTGTTGGGTCGTGCATGTTTCAACCTGGTCGCGAAGCTCTGCCAGATCACTGGCAGTGGGAGAGGATTGCACAACGAGGTTGCGTTGCTGAAGGCCGTGCCGGGAGCGCCTTTGTGAGGGGGCGCGGCTGGCATCTCGAGTAGGAGAACGCAGGTGATATTTTTTATCGGGGACCTGTCGCTGAAACGTCCGCCCGGTGCGATTCTCTATGACCCGCACACGTGATGTCACGGAGACGTTTGTTGGCGACGGGACGTTGGCCCCGCGGCGGCTACGAGCGAAAACAATGTCTGGGGACATGTTCGAGGCGCGATGGCCGCTGCGGGTGTGACCACCGACGCTGGTGTCAGCGAAAGTGGGTGGGGAGGCAGGACAAACGTGACAACTGCGGGTGTGGCCACCGACAGGTAGGATGTATCAGGCTCTGCGGGAGGCGAATCCAGCCGTTGTCGCGAGGGTCGAAGCGCGTGAGTACTCGGGGGCGGCGGAAGCATCGGATAATCAGGTAAGAGTTCCCCGAGAGCCGCCGCGAAAGACGCAGCATTGCCGTCACCTGGGAGGGGGAAAATGGGTATCACAATGTCTCGTGCCCTCTCCATGATACTGTCGCTATCACGCGGGCAGCACAACGAAAGTGTGCCGCCAAGCGGCGGAATCCAAAGCGACGCGAATTGCAACAGCAAAGAGCGGTTCAGAAAAAACGAATGACCTGAGTACAACGGCCGAGGGGCCGTTCCTGTACGGGGTCCGTAGGTAGAGGCAAGGACTGGAACTCCTTTTTTTCCTAGGCACTGCGTAACAAGCAGTGCACCAAGGTTAGTTCGCCAATACCTGAGCCAATACAGTTGCGGAAGGGATGCAATAGGGAAGTGAGCGGATTTCACACACACACACACACACGCTGACTGCCGCGTCCTGATATGGCATCGCGCCAAAACGCCATTTCGGGGACGTCAACACCGCGAATGAACATAACTGCTGCACCCGAATAATCCGAAATCCTTCCAAAACGAAATTTATGCTACGTTGAGCATGGGAACAAACGAAACCTCTCGCAACCGTTAAACATGAATGTGCGCGGCGCTAAGGCGAGAACCACATGTTGAAAACGACCCGCGCTCAATCCGTTATTGTTGGTAGATGTTGAAAACGAATGTACGCGACGCACTGGCGAGAGCCACATTTTGAAAACGACCCGCCCTCAATAAGTTCAGCTTTTACACGTGTTTAAAACGAATGTGCGCGGCGCTGGGGCGAGAGCCACATTTCGAAAACCACCCGCCCTCCGCCCTCCATATGTGAAGCTCTGGTATTTGTAAATACGAATGTGCGCGGCGCTTGAGCGAGAGCCACATTTTGAAAACCACCCGCCCTCCATATGTGAAGTTCTGGTATTTGTAAATACGAATGTGCGCGGCGCTAGAGCGAGAGCCACATGCTGAGAACCACCCGCCCTCCATGTGTGAAATTCTTGCAAATGATTAAAACGAATGCGCGCGGCGCTAAGGCGAGAACCACATGTCGAACATAAGTTTAAGCTTCGGAATCATGGACAATGCTGAGGGAGTTTCAGGCGAAACGCACAACCCGCCCCAAAAACTGGCCTACGGGTGCGACAGGGAATAAACACTTACAAAGGAAAACGAACGGAGGAAAAAGAGGAAGGAGAAGAAGAAAAGGAAGAGGTGGAGGAATAGGAGGAGGAGGAGGAGGAGGAAGTGGAAGAGCAGGAAGAGGACGATAATGAAAAGGAGGAGGATGAGGAGGAGGGAAGAAAAGGAGATGGAGGAGGAAGAGGTGGAAGAGGAGGAGGAGGAGCAGGAGGACGAGGATGAAGAGGTGGAGGAAAAGGAGGGGGGAGCACCCGGCGAGGCGGGAAGAGGCTGAAGAACCGGAAGGAAACAGCGGAGGAAGAAGCGGAGGCCACCCCCTGGGCACGGAGCTCCGAGAAGGAAGAGCAGGCAAAGGGCGAAGACAAGCTGCTGTTGCTGCTGCTGCTGCTGCTGCTGCTGGGGAGGAGGATGAAAAGTGGGCGGCGGTGGTAAGTGGGCTGGACGCGGCGGCGGCGGTGGTGTGGCCGGGCGCGGCGGCGGCGGCGCGCGGACGGAACGCGGCCGTGGCCGACTTTTTCACGCGCCTGGCCCCAATGGCCGCCCGCTCCAAAAATGGGCGGGTGCTGGGGCCGCAGCGGCTGGAGGAGGACGAGGAGGAGGAGGAAGAGGAGGAGGAAGAGGAAAAAGAGGAAGCAACACGGGGAGGATAACGGAGCGAGGAGTAATATGACTATAATAATATTTTGGCACACCGTGTTTTTGATTCGTTCCGGGGATTCTGGGATTCTTAGCAGCCTTCGCACGGGGAACAATTTGCGTCGAGTATTGTGCACTGTGCCTGGCGCCGCTGGGCGGTCACCCATTCGCAATCGAGTAGTCGCCCGTAGGGGACTATTTGGCACTTGCTGATCCCCCTTTTCGTTGCCGAGCGCGGGGGGTATGATGGCGCGCTGCCCCGTCGCCCGCCGCCGCGCACTGCGGGCCTCGGCGGATTACCAAAAACCTGGTAAGACAAACCGCGCGCGACTCTGGAAAATTATCCGGGGGTAGATTTGAACAATCTAGGAACGTTTAGGATGATGCCCGGCTTACTTTCGAAAATCCCAGAATCGATTTTGAAAAAATCCGGGGTCGATTTGGAAAATTCCGGAATCCATTTTAAAACATTCCGGATTGCAGAATCCTTCCGACGTCCTGAACGGCGGGCGCATTCCATCCTACACACATAAAAAATCTACATAATATATATATATATATATATATATATATATATATATATATATATATATATATCGAGAGAGAGAGAGAGAGAAACGGACTCACTTTTGAAAATGTCCGGCACCGCTTGCGCCAAAAAAACGGAAGCGTGGTCCGACGGGCGCGCCCGGCTGATTCACGCACCGCGCCGCGCGCGATTGATTGGGCGCAACCCGCGTCGCGCCCTGCGCCCGCGAACAGCACTTGAAGGGATTACCTCGAAAATCGCGCCACGGCAGCTGCGACTCACGGACTCCCGAATAGCAAAACAGAAGCAGCTTGGAATCTCCGAGGGCGCTCTGATGCGCCAAAATTGCATCGCGCACATCACGCAAAGAACCTGCGCGACGGAATTCGCTCGACCATTCGTCCCTGGAACCCGCGCGGAAGATCGGGAAAACCTGAAAATCTTGAAAACTACCAGTATCAATACTTCATGCTCCTCTGAAGAAAGGAGAGGGGCGATAGGAGAAGGGAGGAAAACGACGACGAGGAGGAAAAGAGAGAGGGAGGAGGAAGAGGAGGAGAAGGAAGAGGAGGACGGAAGAGCGAGGAGGAGGGGGAGGAGGTGGAGAAGGAGAAGAAGGAGCAGGAGCGAGGAGGATGAGGAGGAGGACAAAGAGAAATTCAGTTCAGTAGTTCAGTTCGCCCGCGGAGGTCTGGACCGATGCAAGCTTCGCATTATCTCTTGCCGGTAGGCGCCACGGTGCGACGGTCATGGTAATCCCCTCTCTGCGAGACGGCCCATGGCCCCGCGGAGGGGGAGGGGGGGAGGAGGCGGAGGAGGAGGAGGAGGAGGAGGAGGAGGAAAAGGAGGAGGAGGAAGAGGAGGAGGATAAGTATTCTATAAGTTGAGATTAGACGATGCGCTGCGCGCGGTTCCACTGGGTCACAGCTGGGAATTGACCTCCATGGCCAGCTTCGCGCGGCCAGGTGCGAGCCCTTTCTCGAGGGCCCAAAAATTAGCCAACCCCGTGCGTGTGGGGGGCTGGCAATATTGCGCCAACTTCCCGCTCCTCCTGTAGTGGTCCGTGCCGAACCAACCGCAGGTTGAACAGGCAAAACAACATTCCTTTCGACAGCCCGCCCCCACCTACCACCACCGCGTAGCATGAGAGGCGTGCGCAGTCAGGCGGCGGCGGGTGGGAGCCACGGAGACAGGGGCCTGACCAGAGGGGTGCGCGACAACTGGGGCAATTCAGGGTTCTCGAAGCCATCTCACACTTGCAGCCTTGGACCTCTTCTGGGGTTCAGACCCACAAGATCGGCAGCGCCAGCGACGGCGGTCGCCGTCGGTAGGCCCAAGGGAGTGGAGCGTGTCAACCACAGACTGCTTAGTGTCCCGTTTTGGCCGGGCGGTCCGCAGGGCCGAACACAACTCCGAAACAGGTCGAGAAACGTGCATCTCTGCCAAAATGGCGACAAAGCGGCGGCGGATGTCTTTCGACGCCACCTCGAGCTCGCGCAAGGTTGCAGAAACTCCTGTGGGGACTTGGGCCTCAGGAGACATCTTCTCGGCCAGGTGGTCGGCCAACGTGTTACGAGCGAAAAGGGACCTCGCCTCTGGCGGGGCTTCTACAACACCAGACTCCTTAGCGTGGTTAGGCTTCCAGCAAGCTTTGGCCCTGAGCCTGAAAAGACCCTTCTGGACGCACGCACTGTCGGTGAGGTAAGTGAACATCCTGCCTCGGGTAGCCCAGACAGCTCCGAGAAACACAAAACGCTCGGGGCGGCCCCCGAATCCCCCAGACTCGGATCGGCCCCCCACTCGACGGAAACCACGGCCCGAGAGGTTCTGCGGAGCAAGGGGTGTCCTTGAAAAGAGCCTCCTGAACCGCCCCCCGGCGATAAAAATCCACCCTTCGTCGCGCGAGCCACGCAGGGGCGGGCGGGGGGGCGCTCCGAGAGGCAGGAGGGGGAAACTGGCAACGATGGGCCCAGCCTGACAACAAGGTCGTCGGGGGGCTCAGGGATAAGAATCCACGTCTTTGGATTGATACCTATCAGCCAATAGCAGGGATGCCACGGCACCTGCCGCGGCCTGGTCAACTAAGTGCTGCGTGGCCTGGCAGCGGGTAGTTCAGGGCAGGTCCAGCAGCGGTGAAAGTCAGTCTCGGGCTCACGGCCACACCCGGACAAATATTGGACTCGACCTCTACCCCTGCTTGGGCCAGCCTGCCTCTGGGCCAAGAACATGCAGCGGCGACAGTGCATTGGCCTGCCCTGAATTTGTTAGACCCCTTGTTTGCCATGGCCCTCAGCGCCGGTAGAAAGTCGGAGGTCCCAGCTCCGTTCCCAAGCCCTCGGCCGTCGAACTGCGTCGAAGCGGTCTTCCACCCCGAAAGCCTCAGGACATCGCGAAAAAATCTCAAAGACAGGCCCCCGGCCGGGGCAAGCCTCGCTGTCGGAAACCGAGTCAGCAACGGCGCATCGATCCCCGCGAGGATGGGGCCAATCCCAAGGCCTCTGCGGACCCCAACCTGCGGCGAGAAGCACGGCAATCGCGCATGCCATCGCGCCGCTAATCTTCCCCCAATGCTCGGAGGGGTCCGCGGACGAAACCGACTGCAGGACCAGGGGCCAAGTCCTCTGCGCCCTGCGAGGAGGCTGGACGAGGACATGAGCACAAACCAAAGACTGACTGACTGGAGGTGGAATGGCAGGGCCCCTGGCCCCCATAATTTAGGCGCAGTGCGGTAGCGAGACGCCCCCCCCCCCTCGCCGTACACGCGGCGAACTCTCTGGGATCGCCCGAGGTCATTCATCGTGTTCGGGGCGAGGAGGGTAACTTTAGCTCTATAGGCAATGCGCGGCATGATACCTGCGGTGGCGACCCGCCTGGCGGCCCTCGACCCAGAAGCGCCCTTGGCAAGCCTCCGAAGCTTGCTCCTGCCACCTGGCGAGCGTCTTCCCGGCGCGGTGCCTGGCGGGTCGCCGGAGTGTCCTGGGGCCCCTCTCGAAGCCCGAGTCCGCCGCGGCCCCCCTGGTTTCTCACCTCGGGCCCAGCAGCGCGGAGGGAAGCAGTGATCTCTGCCGCCAACGTGCGATGGGTAGCGATGACGGCCGAGTAACCAGACGGCGCTGAGCCATCCTGCGCGATAGCTTGAGCGAAAGCAACTGCGGCCTCGGTCAGACGCCCGACGATGAATTCGCCCCCCCCCCCCCCCCCCCCTCGACGCGAAAACTAACAGCATCGACCCATGATTTGGCGACGAGGCCTCGGGGGGAAAAAGGGGCGACGGACCAAGTCTAGGATTGGATGAAAAGAAATAAACGGCCCCGTTCGTGGCGTCTCGGCAACCAGCCGTGACCCCCAAGGCGGGTCTGATGGGCTCACTGACCGCCGACCTGTCTCGATGGATTCTGGGCCCTAAGCAAGGTTGAGCGGACAGGGCAAGGATGGGTCTAGGCTGCGGTCCATCAACAGACCAATGCAGAGGGAACCGTATAATTCTCTCACATCGAACAAGAGACTGCCGCGCGCGACTCCTATTGCATCCGCAGCTTCATCCACGACGCGCCTCGCGACTGCTGCTCCGCCCCCCCGACAGCCCCCCCCCCCCAAAGCCAACGTGTCCGCCCAGCCAGTCTCTTGAAACATCGTTCCTCAGCAGGCTCCATCGGCGGCATAGCCAGCTCTGCTGGGCGATCGCCCGTGGGCCCCCTGTCTCCTTGGGGATCAGGCCTATGATGTCGGGCAGCAGCTGCCGCGGCCGCGCCAGGATAGCCTCGATGCGCTTGAACGCGCCTAGAAGCTCCGACTGGCCCTGGGGCCTCAGCTCCTGGATGCCCCCGGGACCAATCTGACAAGGATCTGATGGAGGCCCGCCTGGAGCCAATCGATAGTTAAATCAGGGAGCGTCTCCTCATTGGCCAGCCTTCGGCCTCTATCAAAAGCTGCTGAGACTCTGTCTGTCCCGCGCCCTGTCGACGTTGGGAGCAGACCACCTAGCAAGCCAGCGGACCCTGCGGTGGCCCATGACTTCCCTCGGACTGCCATCGCAACCTGAATCCAGAAGCAACTCTGTTTGGACCTTAGGCAGGGGGCTTGGAGTAACGGCGCAGCTTGCAAACCTTCTGCGAAGGGGCCTCCGCGACCCAGGTTTTGAACTCGGCGTGCGCAGCGCGGGCGAAGCCTTGCTGAGCATAGGTGCCACTGGCCGGCGAATTCCCCCTGGAATCCCCCGGTGGGCGGAGGTCAGCCCGTCGGGGTCCCGAAGCCAAGTCTGCCAGGAAACAACAGCCTCATGGGGCAAGGGCCAGCGCGGGCCCAAACGGGATCGAGCATGCACGGGCCCTCAGCTGTTGCTTGGCTTCGAGGCCCTGAGGGGGGGGCTGTCTCCCAGCATCCACTTCATTCGCCAACCACCACCGCCGGCGCGACGCCAACCCCCGCCCAGCGCCCTGCCCACCCTTCCCCGAACACTTCATTTACCGACCGCCGCTGCCACCACCAGCGCGACGCCGCCCCCCGCCCGGCGCCCTCTCCACCCCGCCGCCCTCCGCCCCAACAATCGTATTTCGGCAATGCGCCGCCCCCACCGCCCCGCCCCCTCCCCCTTCCCCAGCCGCCCGGCGCCCTCTGCGCCCCGCCCTCATCCGCCCCCGCAACTGTTCTTCGGCGTCGCACCGCCACCCCCGCCCCGCGCCCTCCGCCCCTCCGCCCGCCCGCCCACGCCGGCCGCCATCGCCGCCACCGGCCGCCAGCGCGACCCCCTCCGCCCCGACCGGTATATTTCGGCGTCGCACCGCCCCCCCTCCAGCGCCGCTCCCACCCCGCACCCCCCTTCCGCCCCGACCCCGCCACCCCTCCGCCCCTGCCGCTCAACGTCGACGTCGCGCCGCCCCCGCCGCCCCCCGCGACCCTTCCCCCCTCGCCGCCCGCCCACTGCACCCCGCCCCCCTCCGCCCCGACAGCTTCACTTTGGCGCCGCGCCGCGCCCGCCGCCCCGCACCGCCGACCCCCCCCAGCCGTCCAGCGCCCTCGGCGCCCCGCCCACCTGCCCCCTGATCGTTCTACAAGGGCGTCGCTCCGCCCCCGCCGCCCCGCCCCCGCGACCCCGCCGCGCCCGCGCAGTGCAGTGCACCCCGCACCCCTCCGCCCCGACTACTATATTTCGGCATCGCACCGCATCCGCCGCCCCCCCCCGACCCCCCCCCCCCCAACCGCCCAGCGCCCTCTCAACCCCGCCCCCCCCCGCCCGCCCAGCGCGCCCCGTGCCCCCCCCGCCCCGGCCGCTTCATCTCGGGGTCGCACTGCGCCCGCCGCCCTGACCCCCCGACCCACCCCCCCAGCCGCCCAGCGCCTTCTGCACCCCGCCCCCCACCCTCCCCCGCCCCGACCAGCGCCCTCTGCACCCTGCCACCCCCCCGCCCAGACCCCGCCCCACCCCGCCCCGACCGCGTCGTTTCGGCGTCGCACCGCGCCCTCACCCCCCCCCCCCCCCCCCCGACGGCCCAGCGCCCCGCCCTGCCCCGCCCCCCTCCGCCCCGACCACTCGACGCTGCGTCGCGCCGCCCCCCCTCCTGGCCCGCCCCCCCCCCCCCACACCCCTGTCCCTTCAGTTCGCCCTCCGACGCCCCTTTCGCGGCCCTCTGTGGGCACTCCTGCTCCGGTCTGTAACCCCCTCTCTCCTCCTCCTCCTCCTCCTCCTCCTCCTCCTCCTCCTCCTCCACCTCCTCCTCCTCCACCCCCTCCTCCTCCTTCGGCGTCCTTCGGCGTTAGGAGAGAGTCACCTCCTGTGCAACAAGATATGAGATGACACTCCCGCAACAAAGAGAAATAACATAAATACAAGTTAGGCTGTCTGGCGAGCTCAGCGGCCTTGGGGCGGCGGCGGAGCCTCAGCCATCAGCTTGTCCACAGGGAAGCTCTGACCGAAATACTTGCCGCTGGACGGGTCGATGCCCTGCTTCAACGGGGCAAGGGAATGTCCAGCGTCCTTGTTCCGAGGTCCTTTCAAACATCTGTCCTTCAAAAACCTGGACCTCGCACTCCCAAAAGCTCCGCATTTGACACACCAAGTCACCTTACCACCCCCACACACAGAGTATGGGAAGGGCGGGGGGCGCGGGAAGCTCTTACGCGAAGCGGCCCTGTCCCCACACCGAACGCACATGAAACCTTTCCCTACTCTGGCTAGCTGGCGGCCCAAGGGATCTGGAATCAGTTCGAGAAGTGCGGGTTTAGCACGTCCGGGTTTGCGATATTTCATGACATATGGGAAATTCTGCTTGGCTAGACGGTCGAGGATCCCCGAGACCACGATCGCTGAACTCCTCACTGTACTGGCAAGTAGATCGCACTGGGCTCGCACATAAGGAAGATTAGCCCGGGCACTGGCTCCGACTTTGGCAAGTCTGTCAGCTCCACGATTTCCGAACCAAACCCAGTAGCTCATACCTGCATCCAGTGCCGCCGTGCCGCTCAAATGCGATTTAACCTTGGTCAAACTAATATGAAATATTCTGTGTCTTCAGCAACCCGAAAGACATCATGCCACAGTTCATAAAAAAAAAAACATGTATTCGTTAAATCTTGTCCTGGCCCAGCATTCCGAATGTCGAGCACCATCTTACAGCCGGCGGCGATTATCGCTGGGGTTGCATCCATATGCCTGAGAGCAACCAGCAACGCATGCACTTCTCCACGCCCTGCAAGCTGCAGGAGGTGCGGGAGAGGACCGCACAGACTGCCGTGGATGTTACCCCCTTCGTCTAGCCCCGCGACTGCATGCCCTGCTCGAGCAAACGTCATACTATCTTGGTCCAAACCCGAGCCGTCAAGACGTATGTAGCTTGAGTCCAGCAGTCCTGATGGTGGGGCGCAGCTCCATCTAGGCTCCGCCTTGATGAACGGGGTTGGCCACTGCCATTCAGGACTTTCAAAAAGGCATCTTGTGTAGCCTACATCATACTCATCAGCACGCCTTTCCTCATCGAGGTGTTCGTCCAAATCCAGGCTACTCAAGAAGAGCATCTGCGCATCGCAGTCGTAGAATCTGTGAGACTTGGTGCCCAGCGCACGCTTGCACCACTGACAATGGCCGTCAACAACTCTTCTGTCAGAAAAAAAAACTCGGGCTGGGTCACGTGGCCTCCTGAAGCTGCAATTGCAAGCCTGCTTGCCGAAACACATCGGCCATGCGCTCGAAGGTCTCGGCACATAGCGACTAGCGGCTCCAAGCAGGGTGCACCTGGTAGGCCTTCGACTTTGCCTTGGGGCCCCCCTAAACTCTTGATGAGGCAGCGCAGGGTGCTCGCCTGGATGACGCTCTTGAGCGTCCTCTTGCCGTGGTACCTCGGGCTCACAGGGGGCCCCTGGTCCGTCTCCCAGGAATCCCAAGACTTGATGGTCCAGCCAAGTCTATCCAGTGTGCACACTACTGCGCCAGCGGGTCCTTGTACGCGTTCCCATCCTCGGTCAGGAATGGCTTGAACATTCGCACAACAAGTCTTAAGGTGCAACTCGGGGGCCCAGCTCTGCTGCAACGCCGCGATCCACATCACGATAGGCCCAGAGTTCGCAGCATATTCTGGATCGCCTCCAGGATCAGGCCCAAGAAGGAATTCCAGAGTCCTCGAGCGCCCCTTAGGAGTACCAAAAACAGCCTGGGCCAGAATGGCCCTCAGTTCAACCAGCTTCTTGTTGGAGAGGCCCACCACCGAGGTCCCATAGAGCGCCGAAGGGAAGGCCCCCACGTTGACGACCTTCGCGGGACCCTTGAACGTCCTGAGACCTCTGAAACGGGACCGCCTGGGTCGTAGCTTAGCAAAACGCCCCGTCTGCACCTTGGTGGCTCTCCTGCCTTTGGTCAAACTCTGATCGGTACCTAGATTTTTACCCGACTTAGTAATCACGAAATCCCATTTCTGTAATCTCCTCTGGATAGCAGCAACAACTTCCGAGTTAGTTGACATGATGACGCCCTTATCCTTAGACACAACCAGCTGCAGCTTCTCGAGCTGCATACATATGAATGCCGCCGCGCTGCCAATGATCACGCCGAGCCGATCGGCCACCAGCGAGGCGAAAAGGGTAAGGTCATCGACCACGTGGAAAATTCTGACACTTTGCCAATGCAGACGGGCGGCATCGCACGGCGCTAACAAGATAAGCCTCATAAGGGACGTGGCAAACGAACAACCAGCAACAATACCTTGCCACACCTCAATAGCATTCGACACCATGCCACCTATATGCAAAAGCTTGGCTGCTCGATACTGGCGGAGTAGAAGGCGCAGCCTCGCGAGCGGGAAATTATATTTAATCGCCGCCTGCACGAGTAAATAGTGGTTGGCCTTCTCGTAGGCCTTCGTTAAGTCAATAAGAGCAGCCGCCGAGGGGATATTATCCAGCTTCGAAAATTCTCCAGACAGGGCTTGCTCCCAGACAGCTCTTTCACAACTGCGGCCACGGGACCCGTAGTGAAAATCTCGAACCTCACGATTTCCCCAACGGTCTGCTTCAGGCCGGTTAAGCTGTCCAAAAACCCTGCAGATCCCTGGCAATAACCCGATCGGCCTAAACCCATGGTCAGGTCGGGGCAATAAGACTATGAGGTGCAAAGCTAACTGAGAAGGAAGATGCCCAAGACGTTCAGCCCAATGCCAGATCAGCCCCAGAACGGTAAGTGCAACATCGCAAACAAGACCTACGTCTCGTGGGTGCACAGAGTCCGCTCCTAGTCCTGTCCGACGCTTGAACTTGCCTGCTGCGCGCCTGATGTCACCTGCCGAGGCAACTGGTGGAAAAATCTCTCGACCTTCATGCTCTTGCTCTGCAGTCAAATGGTCGAGCTCGCCAATCGCGTCGGGAAGCTTGCTGGCAACTGGCGGCGGGCGCCAAATGCCTTTCCACAGGTCCTCCTGTTCCTGAATCAACTCACTAGGCCCAGGGGTGGGGGGCTGGCCTGGCATGATGGACGGGTTGGGATTCCATCCGAGCGGGGTCTTGGTGTATTGGTGAGCTTGGCCAGCCCCCCTTTGACCGCCTCAGCTACCTAGTTTCTCCACTGGGCAGCTCTCCTACTTGACAACTTCTTTTCTAGCCTTTCAGCCCAAAGTCCTGCTTCGGGTTGCCAAGCCAGCAAGCCCGACTCGGAGCAGCACAGCAGGTCACTGGACGAGGTCGGCTTCCAAGAAACCAATCCGGATGATTCCGAAGATTCCCAGGACCAGCCAGTATTCGCTTGATGAGGTCATGGGTCTTTTTGGAGCCCCAGGAGTCCGACTTGGCCTTGATGCGGCGCAACTCCTGGAACCAAACAGAGACCCTCCTCCAAGACCTACTCCCTGGACACGCAATTGGGTAAGCACCACCTGCAGTACGTAGTGAATTGACTTGAATATATTTCCTCTGGTGGGCTCGACCCCCATACTTGTCTCTAGGACCCTGATAAATGTCGCATAGCTCCGACTCGAAGGAAGCCAGAAAATCCAAGAAAACGCCATTGAGCTCCTCGGAGGTCCCTCGGGCCTCCGCTTGCACAAGTAAGGCTTGATAATCAGGGGGCTGGGGCCGAGGTCCACTTGGCAACTCCGTGGGGAACTTGATCATTCTGGGCAGCACCCAACGTTTGGCTTCCATCGGGTCACCTGGCAGAACTAAAGTAACTGGCCAGTGCGGAGCAGTGGTCGCCTGCTCGTACCTCGTGCACTGGTGCACGCATGGCGCGAGCCCTCGCGATAGGACGAAAAAATCTAGAACTCGCCACTGCTTAGCCGTAGACCGACAAGTCGCCTGCTGCGGCGCCACGATCACGCCTCCGATCTTCTGCGCCCAGCCGAAGGCGTGAAACTCCTTCGGTTCCACATTCCAGTCTCCTGCAAGAACAAAAGGGAGTCCTAGTGCATGGAGAATCTCGCCGAGACGGGCCAGTACCTGTGAGCCTTCTGGGCCCAGGGGGGCCCTCTGTGGGAGGTGCACGGACCCCGCCACAAAGCCTCCAGGGATGAAGGCGTTCACCCCAATCAGACACACTCCTGACGGCGCATACAGAGGCCGCGGCTGCCCAGGTATCTTCCCCATCCCGATGTGGGCCAAGGAGGCCACAGCAACGCCTGAACTAATGCCCCCTGCTTCCGTTACAACAGAGGGATGGAGGCACATGTTCCAGTTCATCTTTTTGACTGCTCCTTCGTGTTCCATGCGTTCCTTTGCTTCGGTAGCGATCTCCTGGGGCATCACCAGGCTCGCGTCCGTCTCTCTCTCTCTCTCTCTCTCCAAGTATCTCTTGGCAGACTTCCAAAACGTGGTGTTGGCTGTCTCGATTTTAAAACGAACCTTACTACGCTTGCTACTGACAGGGGCCTGCTCGGGGGCAGGCTGGAAAATGGGTGCGGGGGCAAGTTTAAATGAAAAAGCGGGCTCTGGCGGAATCGCGCCAGCCGCGACAGCATCGCCCTCGGAGGTCTGGGGGGAGACACAAGACCTCTCGCCCAAGTGCAGACCTCCCAAGACATCCTGGAAATACTTAGCCAGATCCTGTCCGCGCCTGCGCTGCAACCTATGCTCGCGCACAACACGTAAGGCTTCGAAGGGCAGCAAATTACATGTAACAACTTGTTGAATATCATGGGCACCCCCTTGCCTAAGGTCTCCAACCTCAGGCGAGGGGGGTAGCTTGGCTACAGGCGGGCGACAAGGAAGGTCCAGACCTATCGCCTCTGGACGTTCCTTCTGGCCTGCCAAGCGCTGCAGCCGCTCTCTGGCGGACCCCTGCACTCGCTTGCACTGGGTCTGCCTTGCCACCGCCCCGGGCACAGGAGGCGCCCCCCTGGGAAGCGGGCGCCCGGGGAACCGATCCCGAGCCAGGGGCCCCTGGGGCAGGAGGCCCCTTGGGTTCATCTGGGGCGGCGGCTTCTGGCTTGACCGGTTGGCCTGGGGGCTCAGAGGCGGCAGCCTCAGCAGTGGCCGCAGCCGCCGCGCCGCCGCCCTGTCCTGCGCCAGGCCCTCCTTCATCTCCTGTGGCTGCTCCTGCCTGGTCATCGTCTCCTCGCCTAGGTCGCCCCCGTCGCATCCGCTGCAGATGCTCCAGGTGATCGGCCTCGATGCGCTGCAGATCGCCAACTGCACCAGCAAACAGATCTTTAGCAGTGGTCTGCACCTGCAGGTTGAGCGCCGCCTTTCTCTCGGCCAGCTCCTTCTTGTCATCGTCGGTGAGGGCGTACTCATCGATATTGAAGAACTCGTCGACGTCGAACAGCTCGACCGCCTCAGCAGCGCCGTCCACGACCTTGGAGATTGGGATCTTCGCTGGTCCACCTTTGGCCAATGAGATACCTCCCTGCTAGGCCAGCTCCGCCACGAGGTTGCGATACAGCGAGTCAGCCTCGTCCAAGGCTTCGCGCACCTCCTGGACCGTCTGGCGCTGCAACGAGGCCTGGTAGTTGATGCGATCCAACTTGTCCAGCTCCGTCCCCATGATGCGCTCGAACTGCAGGATCTGCGAGTGCAAGGCGGAGGCGCGCTCCTGCAGCGGCGGGACCACGCAGCTCTCCTGCGTCTTGCGGAGCTGCTCCTTATACCTTCTGCTGCCTTCAGCGTCTCCTGCTCTCTCGGTGAGAACGATGAGTTGCTTGAGCTCGCTCTCCGTGACATTCGGGGCCGCCCTGGGTGAGTCCGCAAACGACACTGATCGCGTCCGAGCTCCTGCAGCATCACGGTCAAGTCCCCGTCCTCCGTGCTCAGCTCCTGGGGTGGCAGACCGCTCCCGCAGGATGCCTGGCCTCGCATGTCGCTGGCCACTGCCCAGGATCGCAAGGGCGTTGGAGGCCGCTTCAGACTTGACCTCGCCGCAATGTTTGCAGTGCTGCATTGCCTCGGTGCTCTTCCCACATCCGCAGTGGGCGCACTTCCAGAGCGGGCCCTTCGGCTTGACCTTGGGCTGCTTCGGGCACTGGTTCGCCTCCTCGTAGCTGGGGTCGTAGGCCCAGTCCCTCTCGAGCAACCAGGTCGTTCCTCCATGGCCCTTACCTTTTGCACTTGCTCCTTTGCCTCTGCTGGCTTGCTGCGTTCGCCAAGGCGCAGTGGGCCGATCTGATAGATTCCAATATCGTGGAGCTCCTGCTGGGCCTGATGCATCAGCACGCACCGCTGCACCGCGTGCTGCTGCTCCTCTAGACCCATCTCGCCTCCAAACCATTCGGTCCTCTCTGCCTCGGCTTGAAGAATGATGCGCCTCGAGTAATCCAGCGGCCTGGCCAAGGCGGGCCAAGGTGCGTGCCCACGGGCGCGCGCGCCTCGCTCTCCTATGCCAGGACGCTTCCGCCTCGTCGCCCGTGGCCGCCGAAGCACGAAGGGCGCCGACGCGCGGCAACTATGCGCGCCTGGGGTCAGACCTGTGAGGGCAGAGTTCGGTATCGCGTGTGCCCTGTGCGCGGGGGCTCAGGCCAAACCCTACCTCCTCCTCCTCCTCCTCCTCCTCCTCCTCCTCCGCCTCCTCGACTCAGCCTGAACGCGAACAAGGTTGTCCGCGCCACGTGCCACTTGCGCCACCGCATGGCCAGAGCCAGAGGCGGGTGGCGCCTCCCGAACGGTGCCCAGAAATGAAAAGCGAGGCCCGCACACAGGCTGGCAGACTGGAAGCCGCGCATCACTGCGCAGCGCTGCTGGAGAGCGGCTGCACCACTCCTGCACGGACCAGGGAGGCCGTGCGCAGCGGATCCACGAGGCACCGCCACACCCGATAGACCTGGAAACGTGCAGGCGCACGCGCGAGGCCCGAGAGGACTCGAGCACCCCACGTGCCTGGTGCAGGAGGGCCCCGACAACCCTGTGACAAATTCGCAGAGATCTTGACTCCTCCCAGCCCGCATCCAACACACACAGTACACCACAGCCTCCGCCCACCGTCCCCAATAACGGCGAAGGGGTGCATAACATGCGGTCTCTCATCCGCAAGCTGCACCCGTACAGAAGCCAGGTCTGCTCTCGACAAGCTGCGCGGCGTGACTGGCGGCGGGGGCTCCTCCTCCTCCTCCTCCTCCTCCTCCTCCCCCTCCTCCTCCTCTTCTTGTCGCAAGTGCACAATGCGTATTGACGACTAGACCAGTCCTCAGTATAGCAGTCCTCAGTATCTCGTGCTCGCCGGTAAACAAGGCGTTCAGGAAAATTGCGGCGGCGCGGAATGCGGCCAACTCGCCCGCCGAGGCTGGAACGCCAAGGCTGACGAGCATCGCGCGGACGCCCCTTGCTGCCGCCGCGCACTCCTCGGCAGGACTGCGCCCCGTCGACGCGCCACGCCCCTCTCCCTGAGGCTGCGCCGCGTAGCTGGGGCGTCGGGGCCTGGAGCAACTCATGGACGCACGCGCGATGGCTCACAGCAGGGGCAGTCCAGCAGTCCCGATGCTTCCTAGGCAAACACATTACAACATGAATCGGTGAGAGCAACCAATCCTGCTCGCATGTCGCCCACATCGCCCCAGCGTCGCGCACTTTGGAATCATGTGCCCGGAGGATTGCGGGGACAACGTGGGGAATAGTAGCACGACGCGTCGTGCCCGAAACTGGCCGAAGGAATCGGGTAGCCAGAGCGCGGATCCCCCCTCGCGTGGCCACCGACTTCCTACCGGCGCCGGGAACGAGGTGCAGGTGCGAGTCCATCGCGACAGCGCCATTGTCGACGCCCCACCTGCGCTCGAGGAGCCGCCATGGCATGCACGCGTGCCTCCTTCCCAACCAGCGCGCCAAAGTACAGTGTGGCAGTCAGCAAAAAAAAAAACGATCGGCCCGCGAACGCCATGCAAAGCAAACGTTGCTGCGCTTCGTTGTACCACTGCTGAAGTAACCTAGGGTTGGGGGCGGGCGCAATGCCGACTGGACGGCCGAACCGCGGGGCCAATCCTAGGCCAGCATCAAACGGTCCGTGTCTCGACACCTCTCGTGCATGCTTGGGGGGGCGGGTCCACGACGGGAGGAGCAACTGCACCGCCTGGCTCTGCCGCCCGCGTGGGCCATTCGCGATAAGTCGGCGACTGGCAATCTCCAGACGCTCCATTGCCCGGACGGCAGGCCCCGGGCCCGCCCGCGCAACAAAGAAATTTGTGTCATGAAAATGTGTCCGGCGCATGAGCAGATAGCGAACCATATTGTTTTCTTGAGGGTGCTTAGCGCTCTCAACGTCAAATGCTCCAACCAACGCAGTACGAGGCCACTGGTTTCAGCGCGCATCTTACAAAAAAACGTGACCAATCCCGACATCGTAGCCGTATGACCCGGCCCGCGCGTAAAGGCCGGTCAACGACTCGCGGTGGTTGGAAAATAAACACGGTGACGAACAAGGCACATGAATGACAAGCAACTGCAGGTAGAGTAAGCTATGGACCGCGCTGCGAAATTCTTTCAAGCTCCAATATTTGGGGTGCTCGCGCCTCCACAAAGCCATCCTGCGCCAGGGTTCCAGAAGGAGCGTCGCTTTCCTCGCACGATTAGAACGGCAATTACTTTATAACTACAACAACGAACGGCATGGCGCAAAGCATGCCCACGGACTCCCGACAACGTGGTTGCTCCGCCGCCAGCGGCCTTCGGACGGGAACGGCCATCCCAAGAACAATCGCACGCATGCGTCCAGTGTTGGCCATGACACTGCGGGAGGCCTCCGTGCGCACAGGGCGTCAGGCGTCACACACGATGGCAATTGCACCCCTTCTGGGCACGTCGGCAGCACCCGCGGCAGAGCGACCATCCGCGGTTGCTGGGAGGGCCCCTTGCAGCATACGGAGCCCAGAGAGGTAGCGCAAATCTGAACACACGCGTGCACAACTGCACTTGCCATGCGCATGACTATCCTCAATCGGCAGCGGGACCGTGAGAAAGAAGTCACAGAACCGAGTGCCCTCACAGGAACAAACGCGGGATACATGTATCATAAAAGTAGAGCTCGAATACGTGAATATGGACGCCCGCGCACAGAGAGTGCGGAGCAAGTAAGGCTCACCGTAGCGCGAAGGAGATCAGGAACTCCAGCGCGCGGGAACGCGAACCTGCGAATAAGAACGAATATTAACGAACAGTGGAATTATGCTTTTTGAAACCTATGCGATGGCGCCGACACTGCCGGTATTTGCCTTGGTGGTGACCAGGGTTCGAAGGAAAACATCACCTGCTGCGCGCGCTCCCCAGCCGCCAATGCGGCCACCCAGGCCAAACTGCTGTCCCAAATTAGGTGCTGCCTCTGACTTTACATCACACTGATTTTCCTGCAAAGCGCTAGCTCTCTACTGTCACACTGATATTCCTGCAAAGCGCTAACTCTCTGCTGTGCTTCACTCAGATCTATGCTACTGTTGTCTACTGTTCTGCCCGGCATGGCAGGAGGAGGAGGAGGACAAGGAGCAGGGGGAGGAGGAGAAGGAGGAGGAGGAGGACGGGGAAGGAGGAGGAAGAGGAGGAGGAGGAAGAGGAGGAGGAGGCGGAAGAGGAGGAGGAAGAGGATCAGGAGGAGGAAAGAGGGAGAGGAGGAAGAGGAGGAGGAGGAGGAGGAGGAAATGGGGACAGAAGGAGGAGGAGAAGGAGGAGGACGAACGGAGGAAGACGGATGAGGAGGACGGAGGAGCGAAGAGGAGGAAGAGGAGGAAGAGGAAGAGCAAGGAGAAGAAGGAGGAGGAAAAGGGGATAGGAGTAGGAGGAGGAGGAAGAGGACGAAGAGGACGAGGACGACGAGGACGACGAGGGGGAGGAGGCCAGCGGAGCGAGTGGGAGGAAGAGGAGGAGAAGGAGAAGGAGGAGGAGGAGGAGGAAGAGGAGGACGAGGACGACGAGGAGGACGGTTGACGGAGGAGCGAGGAGGAGCGAGGAGGAGGAAGAGTGGGAGAAGGGGGAAGAGGAGGAGGAGGAGGACCAGTGTAAACCCAAGAACCATCAACGATATTGGAATACACCCTCCCACTGAGCTCCCTCTTCACGGCCCCCTGCAACGGTTCATTTCCATTGAAGATCCGCCCCGTTGGAAGACAACTGTTTGAAGATCCGGAAGCATGCCAAACCATTATCCTCGGGACTCCAACGCCACGGATCAACCTGACTGTTGCGTCTTGACGATCCTGAATCGTGCCATAACGCCATTCTTCGGATTTCAACACCGCGACTCAACGTAACTGTTGCGCCCGCAAAATCATGAAACCTTCCAAAACACAATTCCTGGTACGTTAATCGTGGGAATCCGTGAATCTCTTGCAAATGTATAAGCGAATGTGCGTGGCGCTAAAGCGAGAGCCACATTTTGAAAACGGGTGATCCTCAATATGTGAAGCTCTTGCAATGTTTGAGAATGAATGTGCAAGGCGATAAGGCGAGAGCCATATTTTGAAAGCGGGCTATTCTCAATCAATGAAGCTCTTGCAGTTGTCTTAGAACGACTGTGCGCGGCGCTAAGGCGTGAACCACATTTGAAAACAGGTGATCCTCAATCCGTGAAGCTCTTGCAAATTTTCAAACCGAATGTGCGCGGCGCTAAGGCGAGAGCCACGTTTGAAAACCACCCGCCCTCCATGTGTGAAACTGTTGTCAATTTTTAAGCTTCAAAAAAAAAAACGACAACACAACAAAATGAGGAAGTCTCAGACGAAACGCCCGGCCCGCCCTAAAAACTGGCGTCGGGGTGCAACAGGGAGAAGTTGTGTATAAGGAAAGGAATGGAGGAGGAGGAGGAGGAGGAGGAGGAGGAGGAGGAGGAGGGAGGAGGAGGAGGAACAGGAGGAGGAGGAGGAGGGGGAGGAGGAGGGGGAGGAGGAGGAGGAGGAGGAGGAGGAGGAGGAGGAGGAGGAGGACGGAGGAGGACAGAGGAGCGAGGAGGGAGGGAACGCGCCTGCCCCTGCCCGGCGGTCCGCTCGCCGCGGCGGCGTCCGCGGCCTCCGCCACGGCGCCCGGGCCCAGCCAGGCGCCCTCGCGCGCGGCGCGCAGCGCGGCCGCCGCCAGCTGCAGCAGGCGCGCGCCCCGGCCCGCGAGGCTCGCGCCGTCCACGCAGGAGATCTGCCGCACCCCGACACCTGTCGGCGGCGCGCAAAGGTCAAATTGGGTCGTCATGGCGGCTTCTTGGCGATGTTTCGGGCTCGTGAGGGGCGACGCAAAGTAGGAACACCCTCCTCTTGGGTCGACGTTTTCCCAAATAGTCCCAAAACTGCACCCGAGAGGAACTCACGGCTGGCATGCTGCCCTGCGTCCTGCCCTCTGCAGAAGGCACCCATTCTCTGCTTGGGCTCCCTCCTCCCTTCCTTTCTCCTCTTTCTCTCCGCCTCCTTGGCCCCGTGCCGTCACTTTCCCAGCGCTCATTCTTACAGCGCTGCCATTCTGAAATTCGGCGTCGGGGTTGGCACCCAAGGGCGGTGTTCATCGCAGGAGGTGGCGCTGCCTCCCGTGCGAGAGGCGTCGGCCTCCGCCAATTGCAGCCGCGGCGTCCGAGGGCCAAGAGATTCTGAGGAGGCCCTCGGGGGCTCGGCCCTGCGCGGCTCCCCCGAACCCATGCCGCCCACAAGGTGGTATCCCTGAGATTCGGGCCTCTCGATTTTTTCGAGCCGGGCGTTTTCGCATAATTTCGGGCCCCGGGACCTTCACAGATGGATCCGGCTCGAAAAATGGCGCAGAACAATAGGGTCCGGGGCTCGAATCGTGATTGTTTGCGATGTTGCAAGTCTTCCGCTACGTCAAAGAAGGTGGTATGGAGGAAGGGGAACGGCTACTTAGAAGGAGGCTACTCCTCAGAAGGCGCCGGCCCCACATCTATGGACAGGGCCCGCGCTTTCTAAGAGGCACGGGTGCTTCTAAGAAGCCTTCTCCCCTCCCCCATACTCCCCTTGCGCATGGTTTCGTGCGCGTTCGTTGTTTCCTAGAAGCTGTCCAACATGCTCCAGGTAATTCCAGAACTTCTGGCGCGGGCCTCGCCGAGATCTGCCGCATCAAAGCGCCTCGGGATTGCGGGGTTGAAAACACGAGCGGCGAGCATAGTTACCCGCATCCGCCCCTCGCGGTCTGGATCCAGGGCGCGATCCCGCGGATACGCCGTCGTACAAATACGTCCCGCACGGGGCGGCCGCGAAAAAACGAAACGCATCCGCGGGGTCGCGGCCCAGGAGCCTGGCCCGTGAGGCCGCGGATGCGGATATGTTTTTCGCCCACGATCTCAGGATCGAGGCGTCCTCGGGCGGTTTGGGGCCCTTGTCGGGGCCTCCAAGGGAGTCCTCGTCGCCGCGGCTGGATACCCCTCGGGCCTCGGGGTTGTGATCAAGGCGCGCCCCGCGCCGGGTCTGGGGGTCGGCTTTTGGCCCCGAACCCAAGCCCCCTCCGATGAAACAGTCGCGACAAAGGTTTCTGGGAAGCTCGCCGCCCCTGCGGGGCCATTGCGGGGGCCCGAAACCGTCAACAAAACCACTCAAAAGATGAACAAACGGTGGGGTCGAGACCTCGGGGGGGCCACGTTGTGAACAAACCACGACGTCGGGGGCCCGAGTGTTCAGACCGTCCGCGTTATGACAAAGTCGACCTTGCCTGCTGCTACTTGAGCGTGCCCCCCTGAACCCTGTCTCCCAGTAATTTTAAAGTGTTCCTGTGGAGTCTACATCATCCGGACCCCTGGCGCGCGAGATAATAACCTCCTGGCGCGCCCCCGGGCGCCCTTTCCGGGGATGCGCCAGGCGCGTCACGATCCGGCGCCCTCGCTCGACATCCTTGCCAGAATCGCCCCACGGGCTACCGGCGCGAACCCAAAATTCATATCCAGGAATGCGCCATGCGCGCTGGGCGCGCCCCAATCCGGCGCCCTCGCTCGAGACGTCCTCGCAAAAATCGCCCCACGCGCCCCCGGCGCGCCCCCATGGGCCCTGATTCCAGGGATGCACCTGGGCGTGCCACAATCTGGCGCACTCGCAACATCCTTGCAAAAATCGCACCGCGGGTCCCCGGCGCACCCCCGGGGGGCACTTCGAGTGATGCGCTGGGCGCGCCAGGCGCGCCCCGGCCCAGCGCCTTAGCCCCGTGCCCGAGACGTCCTGCGCAAATCATTCCGCGGGCCCCCAGCGCGCCCCCAGTGCCAATTTCCGGGGGCGCGCCAGGCGCGCTGCTGGGCGCGCCCCAACCCGGCGCCCCCCCCGCCCGAGACATGCGCGCAAAAATCGCACCAGGGGCTCCTGGCGCGAAACCAACGATAAGTTCCAAAGATGCGCACCAGGCATGCCCCAATCTAGAGACCTCCCTCGAGACACCCTCGCAAGAAATCGCCCCGCGGGCCCCCGGCGCGCCCCCATAAAGGCTGCTTCTGGGGGCGCACCGCGGGCGCGCAGGCGCGCCTGGCGCGCCCCAGTCTTCGGCTACACGCAAGAGCGACCCTGGGTAAGAGTGACCTCTGGTGCGCGGCTTTTGGGGGGCCGCGGGGGCGGCAAACTCTGGCGCGCAAGACGCTACTGTCGCATCGCAATCGGTGATCGGGGGGCCCCATTGCGCCCGCACCAAAGGTGACTCCGGCGAAAGGTCACTCTTACGTGTACTCGAAGTCTGGCGCCCTCATTCGAGACGCCCCCGCGAAATCGGCCCGCGGGCCTCTGGCGCGCTCCCAGAGGCCATTTCCAGGGATGCACCGGGCGCGCCCCTCGCGTTCCAGTTGGGCGCCCTCGCTCGAGACGCGCGCGCAAGAATCCCCTCGCGGGTCCCCGCGCGCCCCCGCGCAGGGAACGTGTCCGGCGATGCTCCGGGCTCGCCGGGCTCGCCGGGCGTCTCTGAGTGCCCAATCCCGCGCCCTCGCCCGAAACATCGCCGCGCAGATCCCCCCCCCCGCGGGCCCATCATCGCGACGGGTGATGATGCGGCTCAATGAAGTAGCAGCATCCTTCGACTTGTTTCAGGTTAGTAATCTGGTCGCGCCCGCCCACAATCCCGGCCCGCGCCGCGCGCTTCACACTGCGCGCGTGCAGTTGTCATTGCATTTATCTCTCTTTTTTTTGTTTTTGATTTTTGGTTCTCTCTCACTCTGTCTGTCTCTCTCTCTCTCTCTCTCTCTCTCTCTCTCTCTCTCTCTCTCTCTCTCTCTCTCTCTCTCTCTTTTTTCTGCTGCGCTTGTCAGGCGCTCGCCATTGCGTCGAGAGCGGTTTGCCCGCGCCTTCATTCGGCCGCGGCGCGCAGATGCCAACTGATTCGTTTCCTCCAAGGTCAGCGCCGACAGCGCCGACAGTGCCTGGGGCAGGGATGGCCACGGCCAGACCACGCCAATACGTGCCCTCGCAGTTCGAGGTCGCGGCCAGCGCGCGCGCGCGGGAGATCTCGCGAAGAAAATACCAAACGAGGATCGGGGCGAGTCTTTGGACAGGCAGAAAAGATTTCACGGCCTATCCCTATGGCAGCGCCCGATGAGGACTGAGGCGACTTCATCGCAGGTGCGAAAGCAGCCCGCCAGGAGGCCAGCTGTGGCCTCGTTCCTGGGCCGCGAACACGCGGAAAAGTCTGTCCAGCGCGATCGCCGCCACGCGTCGCCATCTCCTGTTTCCGGCGCGCAGTCGGTTGCGCGCAAGAAGTTGCCCCAGACAGACTTCGGCGCCGCTTGCGCATGGGGGGGCGGCGCCGGCGCGACTGCCCCCCCGCGGACTCGATCGTCAATGCTGTCGTCATCGCCAAGAAACCGGACGCAATCTTCTGTTCACTGGGGCGACGGATTCGAAATCGAACCCCCGCGCGAAGACATGGGCAAACTCGACTTCCCGGGGAGATCCGGCCACTTCGACGTCGGCTCTCCTGGCCCTCGCGCCAAAAGGCACTCGCCGGGATTGCGATGTCACGTCTGCTCTTCGCCCTTAGTGGGATAGGATTAATAGGATCTACGCTTCCCGCGCGGAATGATCATCGACGCAATGGCTGCTCCTAGTTGCCCTGCAATGCTGGCGATCCAATGCTTCCCACATCGCAATCAGATTGCCGCGCTTCGCGCGCCCAGGCCTGAAGACAGACAGACGCGCGCGCCCCTGCCCCCCCCCTGGCCCCTGCCCCGCAGCTGCGCCGCGCCCCCGTCCGGAAGTGGCCGCGCGATTGTCGCGGCGAAGCCAGCGACGACGCGGCGGCCGATGCTGCGAGAGTCATTGGCCATCCCAATGTCGACTGGCTTGCCATCGTTTCTGCCGTTCGCTCCGCGTGCGAGCCCGTGCGTGACATGGAAGCCGGTGAGGGGGGCCCTCGCCTGAAGCGCGGGGCTGTCCAACGCGTCGCGCACTCGCCGCCCCCCTCGCCCGCGCTTCGTTCACATGCCCTTCGTGTAACCGCGGCGCAAAGTCTCATGACAGAACGCGGTTGTCTTCTGCTGTTCATGTTTTGCACAGCGCGCGGGCTACCGTTGCTGCGAGGTGGATGGGCGCGTCGAAGTTTCGATCGCATCACAAAATATTCAACGTGCTTCATCATGCGTGCCCGTCCTTTACGTGCGATCGCGCGGATCGCCATGATTCGCGCGATGCCATTTGCGAAGCCCTCCGCGAGTCACAACTTCACGCGCGCGGGGAAATCTGACAGGCCCAGTCCTTCGTTGAGCGCACCAATGAATGCAATTATGCTCTGTTCTCGTGCTGGAGCAGTCCCCGAATCCCTGCGCGCTGCGCGCTGCTGTCCCTCGGCGCAGGCCTTTCACCCAAATGTCTCTCGCGCGCCTGTCTGCCGGCTCGGACGTAGCATTGCGGCGCAGAGAAAGACAACTCGCGAATGCAATGCGTGTCCGGCTGAATGCCCCGTTAATTCGCGAGCATGTGAAACGGGGTCGCCGTCGGCAGCGCCGTGCCCCCGCTGCAATCCGAGGGAAAGGGGGTCTAAACCTCGCAGCGAGTTCTCTCGCAATCGGCGCCCCGCCCCTTCGCGATCGCATCTCCGCGCGAGCGCGGCCGACGACGCCCCCGCCGCGCATGGCGCGCCCGCGGGTTGTTTGCCTCAGTCTACATTGTCTGTCTCGGCGCGCCGTCTCGGGGGGCCGCGGTGCAGGGGCAACGGCGACTGGAGAGGTCTAAAATCATTCCTTGATCGTCGGCCGGAGCCTGTTTAGCGCGCCTGTCGAGCGCACCGAAAAGGATCTCATCGGCCCCAACTTGCCACTTGCCCGTTGTCCGCCAATGGATTATGCAAGTCTTGGGAGGTACGACGCGTGCAGCTTATCAAGTTTGGTTAACGTGCCCAGCTCTCTGGGCGTCGCGTGCCTAATGTCGTCGCGAGGTTGTTCCGCGCCGCGAGTGACGCGCGCCCCCCGAGGTCGCGCCTTCGCCGCGCGCCTTCGCTTTCTTGTCTCGCCATCTCCTAAGGGGCCCCCCGGCAACCCTGAGTGGCGGGGCAAACGGACGCGCCCCTCTGATTTCCCACGACCGCACCGACTTGAGGTCATCGCTCGGCGGCCCTCCTGGGCCGGAGGGCGGCCGCGCGCGCGAGGGCTGAGAAATGCATTCTCAACGAGGGCGCCCCTCGTCGCATCCACCATGCTGGCCCGCGCGGGGGCGCGCGACGAAGTGGATTGGCAAGGGCGGGGGCTCTTGCGCGGCACCGCGCAAAGGCCGGCGGTCGCGCGCGGCGGGGCGCTTCTGAGGCCCGCGCGCACCTTCGGGAGTTGCACGGCAATGCTGGCGATGTCTGCCAGACGGTGGGGCATGGCGCTCGGGCTTGGAAGGAACCGTTGCACTCGCGCGATGTCGTCGCGCCGACGGACAAATATGGCAGTTTTCCTGTTATCCTTATTATTATTATTCTTCTTCTTTTGTCCCCCCGGGTTGCTGCGCGGCGCCCTCGAGGGCGGCGCCTCCGGGCCAGGGCCTGCGAGCCCTGGCAGATCGCCCCGCGCGGTCCGTCACGGGTAGGAACGCATTGCAATCGACTCAAGGAGGCCCAGGACCGACTGAGATGCGCTGGCGTCGTTCGCGCGCCTCCTGGAAGACGCGTTTTCGGGGTGGTTGACGCGTGGCCCAGTCTCGACCTCGCGCGTAGGCGTTTCGCTGTCTGTCCGTATTGGTATAATAATTGGAACCTGAGTTTGCTTCGTTGTGCCGTGCTCACAACTTCATGGCCCTTTTTTTTATCTAGTATCCCGACTCGATGAACAACCAGACAATCATCGATAGTTCTCGCGCGTTCAGCCTAGATGTTGCTGAAATAAAAACATGGGGTTCGGCCCTGTGCCCGTGCCATTTTTAAGCGCGACGCCCATGGCGTCTTGTACGACGGACCTTGGGATTGACACGAATCGCGCCCTTTACTGGTTGATGAGCAAGTGGAGCAACGCCGCCGGCACTCGGAGAATGCGCGGCGAGCCCCCCCCCCCCCCCCGCATATCCGCAAACCAGCCGCGCGAGGTGGCGCCCCTCTGTGCTTCTCTCGGGCATTTAAAAACCATTCGGGAAACCTTGCAAAACCTGGCGTTGGCGAGAATCGGCTGCGCAATTCACGTAGTTTGACTGCTGATACATGCAACGCTTCCGTTTCCGACGTTGCTTGGCTCGTCAACTTTAGTTTCCTCCGCGCTGCGGGCGCGCTTGTGCCCCCTCATTAAAGGCGCGGGCAAGGGTGCCCTAGTGCCCCTGGCGCGACATGCGCGCAGTGCACCGCGTTTCTCCTGCGAGGCCCCGTTGGCACGATGACGCTCGCGGCGTTTATTGTCATTGGCTCCGTCGCCCCTGCGCCGCGCACTCTGCGCCTGGCCATCCTGCGAAGAGACGCCGGATCAGCGGGCCCCCGGGCCACGGGCCCGCGCCCTAGGCAATCGACGCCCCCTCGAAGCGCGTCGCTAACAGCGCGGAAACCGCGCGCGCGGACGTTGCTCCGGCCCGCGTTCGGAGGAAGCGGCGCGTTAACGCCTTCTCGTTGAAACTGGGGAACTCCTCTGGTTTCGCAGGCGCAAGCGCGAGCGGGCCCGGTGAGAGCGCGCCCGTCGCCCCCCGCGCGCGCAGCGGCGACCTGCTTCGCCCTTCGCGTATTTCGTTGATCCGACCTCTGTTTCAAGCGCGTCTCGGCAACGCGCTTGTCTTTATTGCGACGGGTGCGATTGGCAGCGGTGGATCGGCAAGGGCTTTGTGCGAAAGAACGCGTTTTGCCGCCGCCGGCAGAAAACCGAAGGGGGCCGCTGGGGGGCCCGACCCGCGCCCCCCCCTCGCGCCCCGGTAATGGGCTGGCGTGTGTGGGGTGTGTGTGTGTGTGTGTGTGTGTGTGTGTGTGTGTGTGTGTGTGTGTGTGTGTGTGTGTGTGTGGTGTGTGTGTGTGTGTGTGTGTGTGTGTGTGTGTGTGTGTGTGTGTGTGTGTGTGTGTGTGTGTGTGTGTGTGTGTGTGTGTGTGTGTGTGTGTGTGTGTGTGTGTGTGTGTGGTGTGTGTGTGTGTGTGTGTGTGTGTGTGTGTGTGTGTGTGTGTGTGTGTGTGTGTGTGTGTGTGTTGCGTGCGTGTGTGTGTGCGTGGGGGGGGGGGGGGGGGGGGGGGGGGGGGGGGCGGGGGGCGGGGGCGGCGGGGCAGTGGCGGGGGCGGCGGGGGCAGCGAGGAGAGCGGGGCCGCGGTGGGGCAGCGGCGGGGGCAGCGGGGACAGCGCGACAGCGGCGGGGGCACTGGCGGGGCAGCGGGGGCAGCGGTGGGAGGAGTGAGGACAGTGGGGCTGCGGCGGGGGCAGCGGGGTCAGCGGGGCAGCGGTAGGGGCGGCGACGGCAGGGGCAGCGGCGAGTGGGCAGTGGGGCAGTGTGGGAGGGGGGAGGGGGGGGGGGGGGGGGCAGCGGGGGCGCTGGGAAAATGGCGGCGGCGGCGGTGGCGGGGGCCGCTGCGAGGGCGGCGGCGAGGGCGGCGGCGGGGCAATGGGGCAGTGGCGCAGCGGGGAGAGCGGTTGGGACTGCGGAGGCAGCGGCGGGGGCAGTGGGGGCAGCGGGGCAGCGCAGTGGGGCAGCGGCGGGGGCGGCGGGGACAGCGGGAACAATGGCGGGGACAACGGGGCGGTGGTGGGGACATCGGGGACAGCGGGGAGAGCGAGACCGCGGCGGGGGCAGTGCGCCGCCGCGGGGCCACGAGGAACATAGCCAACTCGAGCCGAATGGCGACGTCAAGTGGAGACGGACATCGACGAGGGAAACGCGCCGACTCGGCGCGCGCCTCAGAATTGGCCGCTTCAGCCTCCGCGGGGTGGTCAACGACGCAGGGGGCTGCAACGCTTTGATCCCGCTGGTCATTCTGCCGATCGCCGCCATCATCATCGACGAGATCGACGGGCCCAGCGCCCTCGCCACCCCAGAGCGCTGGACTCAAATCAGACGGCTCAGAGGCAGCGTCGCGCATTCCAGAGGGGGGGGCGCCGCGGATCCGCCCCTTGCCGCCGAGAAGATCACCGAGACACTTGCCGCATGCCGCGCCGAAAGCGACGGTGGCCTTTTGCCTGGCCTCCAAACGCTTTGCTTCGACTTGCCGGATTCAGCGCCGGCCCGGGGGCGGGGCCCCGGCCCGGCAACCCGCGGGGGCAAAGGGCGCGCAGTGGGGGCACTATAGTAAGCAGTTGACGACCGGGCGAGACGATCGCTCCGCAATGCGCGCCCTACGGTGCATCCCGCTTGGCTTTAAATTGCAGGCTGAGTGCAGCGCCTGGCCAGATTGCTCGCAGCGCGGAAATCGACGCGACTGCCGCCGGGGCCTGCGACGCATGCGGCCTCGATGTCGGCGGCGATGGCCACCGCGTCGAGAGGCCGGAGAAATCGGTTTGAGCTCTTGAGGGGGCATGTTATGATCCCCCAGGATGGCCCGAGGATGGGCTGGAGCAGACTGAAGGGACCGCGAGCGAATGAGGCCCCCCCTAGCAGCGTCACCCGACAATGCTTGGAATGGAGCCCATCAAACAAAGCCAACACAATCGCGAATCATTGCACGTGCGCTGCGATGGGCGCGAACCCGCACAGGAAGCTGCACTGCGCGTCCGCGAGGTCGGAAAGGGACTGGGCGCTGCCTGCTGACTGAACCTGCCCATGCCCTCTCACAGAACCAATATCTTCGCCGTCTTCGCTGGCTCTGGCGACCTGGGACTCAGACGTGGGGGCCGGGCAAGATCGACAAAATGACCGACGCGAAACACCGCGCGCCTCCTTGGCCCACTTGGCCGCGGAGGCTCCGTCCATGCGCGCTGCGACGAAGCCCGAACTGGATCGCGGGAAAGGCTTTCCCGGGAAAGCTCGGAAGGCTGACGACGCAGCTGAATGATGCTACTGAAGAGAATCTGGAACGGGCTGCCGCTATCCGCCCCCGCGCCGTCGCCGCCCGGCCGCGCGCCGTTCGCGGCCGGGCCTGCCGCGGGCGGGGCGGCGAGTTGGCGCGCCGCCCCGTAGACGCAGATAGGATATCGACCCCGCTGCCCCGAACCTCTCCCGGCGGAGCGCGCGGCGAAGACCCGGGCTGGAATTGCAATGCTTCAAATTGATAGTGGCGCGCCGTGACCGACCGCCTGCCGCGGCACTTCACGCCTCCCGGCCCAGCTCAACCACGGCGGCCGCTGACTGCGATCCAACCGCTACAAGGACAGAGCCCGGGGGGCCTGACAGAGGAGCTGCAGCTGAGGGGCCCACGCGTTTCAAAGCATCGTGGTCTCGCGGCCGTGCGCGCCAGCTCCGCCGGCGCCCGCCGGCATCTTGGGGGCGCGCGTCGTCGTCGCGGTGGCCGCGCCGACGCCCCCCTGGCCTCGCGGCGCCGCTGGGGCCGCCGGGGGGCCCTTGCCCCCCGCGGCTGCCGCCGGCGACGTGGTCCGCACGACCATCTCGGCCGCTGCGATCTCGGCCTTGCTGGCACGCTCTGCCTCGGCCTGCAACTCGGCGTCCAGCAAGCCTGCTGGAGACGCTCCTGACCCTGTTGATCCGCTTGCCGCCGCCGCCGCCTGAGACGCCGGCGCAGCGTCGGACCCGTTTGGCGCCCGCCACTTCTTCGCGAGCCTCTCCCTGAACTGCGCCTGGATGGACTGCTTCTCCTGAAACCGCGCCTGCGCGACTGAACCCTTCGACGCCGCTTGTTCCTTCGCGGACGCGAGCGGATGCTCGATCTACTTGAGCTCTCCGGTTTCTTTTTCCGCGGTGCCCTCGGTGCCCTTGAGGTTATGAGAGACATGCTCCCCAAATTTGAACTCAAAAAGAGCCCTCCGTTATCTCGGCGCTGATCCCCGCATTGGCGCCCAGGTTGTTTGCGAGAGCCTTGGAGGTCAGTTCGCGCTGATGTTCAGCGCGCGCTAAACACGTTGCCATCCCTAGCCCCACTCGGTGGCACGGGCTAGGTTGACCGAGTTCTAACGAAACGCTTGCACTGACTGTTCATGCTTGAGCGTAACGTCACGTGCTGCATCCGCTGCTTGTTTGTCCGCGTGATCTGGACATACTGCACCCTCGCTGCAAACGCCACCCAACTCGGCCTTGAATGTTTGCCAATCTGAGATTGTGAAGCAGCCTTGAGGGCGGCATCTCCTGTGACGAGTGCGGCGGCCTCCAGAGCTTCAACCTGCGACACCGACGGAGCAAACGATCCTCCATTGCCTGCGGCTGGGACTGACTCTGAAGGCAATGCTAGAGCCCAAAAAATGGCCCCCCGCACCTGCATCATATCTTTGATTCGTGTTGCCCTCTTGGTGCAAGGTAAGCAAAACACCACCAACTCAGTAACTGTCACGCTCGATCAGCCAATCATTTCGTTCACATGTATCACATACTGGGCATCGCGTCCAAAGACGACGTTTGCTACCCTTGCAATTGCTGTCTGCGCCTCCTTTCTTACCTCGAGCAGAAACGAAGGGAAAGGACCCGATGAGAAGCCTCCTCTAGCCACCATGCGGGCAGCACGGCGCACGGGCCCCTCAAGTACCTGGAGGAAGGTGAGGACTAGGTCAAGCAAGTTGCTCTCCAAACGGGGGTGACAGGTCTTGGAGCTCGGACCAATATGAGTTAAGGCGGAGGGACAAGAGGAGGAGAAGGATGAGGAGGAGGAGGAGGAGGTCGAGGGCGAGCACGAGGAGGAGACGGATGAGCAGGGAGGAAGACGAAGGAGGACGGATGAGGGAGGAGCCAAGAGAGAGGAGGAGAGAGCGAGAATGTGAATGGTGATACTGAGGAGGAGGAAGAGGAGGACGAGGAGGAGGAAGAGGAGGGATGACCTCCAGGGACGATCCTGATCCTCACCCTCCTCATGCTCGCTCTCATTATCCTGATCCTCGCTCTCCTCTCGATGCTCAATCTGCCGATCATCACTCTGCTGATCCTCCCTCCCCTGCCCCACGCTGGCCCGATCCTCACACTGCTGCTGATCTTCCTTCTCCTCATCCTCGCTCTCCTGACCCTCATGCTCCACATCTTCACCTTCGTGCTCCACGCTCACCTGCTCCTCACCCGCGTGGCCCTCACTCTCCTGATCCTCCCCCTCGCGAGCCTCGCCCTCCAGATCCTCACGCTCATCCTCACCCGCCGCACCACCGCTTCCCGCTCATTCACTTCTCGTCCACAAACATACGCTCCTTCTTCTATGATGCCGGAGAAAAGCCCCAATCAAACTCTGATTAGGGATCCAGGGCTATAGGGTTATAGGGAGATGTGGCTATGGGGCTATAGGGCTATAGAACTATAGGGCTATAGGGCCATAGGGCTATAGGTCTATAGGGTTATAGGGGTATAGGGCCACAGGGCTATAAGTCTATAGGGCTCTAGGGCTACAGGGTGATGGGGTTAAGGGGCTCTGGGGCTATAGGGCTATGGGGCTATAGGCATATATAGAGCTATAGGGCTATAGGGCTATAGGGCAATAAGGCTACAAGGCTAGGGCTATAGGGCTGTAGGGCGATGGGGCTACAGGGGCTATAGGGCTATAGGGCCAAATGGTTATGAGTCTATAGGGCAATTGGGCTATTGGGCTATAGGACCGTAGGGCTATAGGGCTATAGAGAAATAGGGCCATGGTGATATAAGGCTATGGTGATATAGGGCTATAGCGCTATCGGCATCTAGAACTATAGGGCTATAGGGCTATAAGGCTACAAGGCTTTGAGGCTGTAGGGCGTTTGAGATACAGGGCTACATACCGTACGGCTATAGGGCTATAGAGCTATAGGGCTCGAGGGCTAAAAAACTATAAGGCTAACTATAGGGCTGTAGGGCTATTGGGCTATACGGCTATAGGACTGCAGGGCTATTGGGCTATAGGGCTATGGGGCTATAAGGTTATAAGGCTATAGGGCTATAGGGCTATTTGGCTACAAGTCTATAGGGCCATAAAACACCCGGGCACCCGGGCACCTGGGCGTCTGGGCACCCGGGCGGGCCGCGGAAATCGGCGACCCATCTGACCTAACCATATGAATCCGCTAGGACCCCTACAAGGGCAAGCTCTGATTGGGGAATGTACAGAACTCCAGATCAACCGCAGAGCGGCCGGCTTGTATATCACTACAGCTGCATATCCAACTACTCTGAACGAAAGTTACACTGAAACCGTCACGTGCAAGGAAGCTCCGCAAAGAGGGAACTATGAGGCGGCGGGAGGCACGGTGAAGTCGAGATCCTTCTTCGCTCGCAGGACCCCTCCAATACCTCCAACGACGACAACCCTGTCCCCAGGGATGAGGCCGAGAGCTCCAGGGACCCACGTCGCGAAGCAGGGAGGCACGACGCCAACGATACGTACGAGAGGTGTTCGCACGCACGGAGTCTGCCTGTGATTGGCCTACGCAGGCGCCCCAATGTCGAGGCCTGACGGGCACGCGGCCAGGCCCTGCCTGCAGTGCCAGAGTGCACACATGAACATCAACCGCCTGGAGGGCCGATCGCCCATGACCCCGAGGGGCGGTGGGCCCGAACAACTCAGACACACCGCCACCCGAGGTACAGGAAGACCGACTTCCCGGGCGGTGAATATGGACAAGTGCTGGTCTGGGAGAGGCGCTGGTTTTTACGACGTGGGCCCCTGTTAACAGGGGATATGTCGACGCCAATCCCAGGCTTTGTGAGGCTTTCGAATGGACTAGAAATTTTGGGCCCAATCCTGAGGTATCGATGGGGGTGCGTCCATCCTCGATAGAAGCGCGTCTGACTAGCCCCCTTGGGGTGTATCTCAAGGTTTCCCTCCTTTTCTGAACGGCATATTTTCGTCAAAAATAAGAGGTTTGGGGAGTCAAATCGTCTCGAGGACAAGTGCCAGTCTCGCAGAGGCGCTGGTTTGCGGGCCTCGGTCTCTCTGACACCCCGTGAAGCGCAGGGACCCTGGCTCGCCTTCGCTCAGACGTCCACTCCCCGTGCATTTTCCGATGTCGCGCGTGTACTTATTCGAAAGATGATCCAGGATGCTCCTCGATGGTCCCCGCCGAGAAAAAATCCACACGCCCGAGCGATGCCACGTCTCTGACACCCTGTGAACCGCAAGGCCCCCGCAAAGGCTCTCGGCCCCACCTTCCGCACGGATATTGGGCGCCGTGCGGCCGCTCTCCCCGCGGGCCGAAAAACGTGTCCCAGATGGGCCGCCGGATGGGCGCGCCCTGCCTAGACCGCAGGTGCGCCGGCGTCGCCGCCGCGCCCTTGCGGTCCAGGTCCTGGGGGAACGACAGGATGGCCATCGCTCGGACGTCCATTCCCCTTGTATTTGTCGATTTCGTGTTTTTCTCGCTCGATGATCGAAGAGACTCCTCGCCGAAACAAAATGCACACGTTCGAGCGATGCCAAGAGGTTGGTGGTTCGAAGATGGGGTCCTAATGGATGGGGTCCTGAAGACGAGGTGCCTCAAACAGCGTACATCCACCCTTGGGTCCCTTCCTACCCTCAGGCCCCCATGCCTCATTACCCCAACTTTGAACCACCGAGCTGCAGGGTGGTGGTCAGGGGGAAACATTGCCTTGGGATCGGCGATACATCGCCGATAGATCGGCAATATGCCGTCGATGATGAAACCGAACGTTCCAGGGCCTGGCGGGGGGCCCAGGCCCCAATTGGCGATGAAGGGCGATTGGGATTCGATGCTCCCCCCTCCCCCCCTGGGTCAGTCCCCTCCGTCATTGCCCGCTCCAACTCTGTCCCCGGACCCCCCGTCCCTGCGCCCCAGAGAGGGGAGCTCGGGGCCAGGCGGAGCGCTCAACCTTAAGCGCCCGCACCTGCGCCGTTGCCGAGACGATGCGGCGTGAGCCTGTCGATGGCCACTCGGGCCGCTCCCGAGCGCCGTCCTGGTTCCTCGAGCTGTGCCCCCAGAAGGGAGAGAACGAGAAAGAGAGAGAGAGAGAGAGAGCTGCACGAGCACAAAGCTGGATCGGCGCAAGACCCCCGCCCCTCCCTGGCGCGCTTCGCGCGACAGAGGCGGCGCTGGAGACGCGGCTCCAAGAACTCCGCGTGGATCTCCCAAAATTATGCTCATGCAGATTATTCCTTCTCCGTCTGATACGGCGAGGGCAGACAAGGAGTCGAAGGTCTGGAAGTCAAAAGAAATCCAATCGTGGACTGGCCATGGATGGCACCGCCGCCCACATCACCGAAGGTTAGAGCCTCCTTTAGCAGAACGCCCGTTAGCGAAAACTGCTGGGGCACTCCACGGGGGCGCGCGGCACCGCAGTGCACCCGGGCGGTACAAAAACAACCGCACGTATTCGGCGAAGCACACGTCGATCAGCGAAACAGACCAGGGGCTTCATCAGCACACTCGTATGCCAATGTCGAGTGAACCCGTGCAGCTTTCCTCGGTCGACTTGTCTGGGTGGGCCTTCTCTCAATGAGTCATCCAGGGCCTGAAGCCTCCTGGGCACAGGGTCCCCCCCAACAGAGCCCAAAAGGGCTCCCAAGAGAGCCCCCCAAAGGGCTCCAAAGCGTCAGCGTCGTCGTCGTCGTCGCCGCCGCCGCCGTCCCACACAGGATCGGCGGCACCCGCCGTAAGGCCTTCCCATAATCCAGGCTCTGATGCCTCCTGGGCACACTCCCTGACAAGCGTCCCCGCAGCTCCTTTCGAGCTGCGCCAGGCCCTGGCCTGACGGGAAGGCCCTCCGCCACGAGGCGCGTCGCCGCCGCCGCCGCCGTCCCCTTTCAGGGTCGACGGCGCCCGCCTAAGAGCGCATGCTCTAATTCGCGGCCATAACGAGCGGTATTGGGGGAAGGGGGAAACGGGGGGGCATAACGGTGCTGGACGCACTGCGGCAGTGCCGGGACGCACTGAAGGGGGGGAACGTTCAGTTATGGAGGGGGAGGGGGGGAGGGTACGTAGGGGGCATTACGCGCGTCATTGCCCAGAGGGTAATTAAACAAAAACCTCCTCCTGGGAGCACTCCTTGACGAAGGCCCCCGCCGCTCCTCTCGAGCCGCCCCGGGCCGTGGCCTGACGCAAAGGCCCTCCGCCCCGAGGCGCCGCCGACCCCGGGGCGCGGGGACAGCGCCCGCCTGCCTGCCGTCCACTGGCTGGGGTAGGCGCGGAGGGACCCCCCCGAGCTCCGAGGCCCTTCCGAAGGCCCTCCGCAGAGCCTGCGAGGCGCCTCAGAGGCGCCTCCGAAGGGCGTCCGAGGGCCCCTCCCTCCGAATGGGCCTCCGAGGGGTTCCACGAGGGCCTCCCACTCCAAAGAGGGCCTCCGAGGCGCCTCCAGGGCCCCACGAGGGGCTCCGCCGCCGCCGGGCGTTCGGCGCCGCCCGGGGCACCGCTGCCGACCACCACGACCTCCTCGGCGTCGCGCAGGGAGGCGAGCGGGACGCGCCCCTCGCGCAGGTCGAGGCCTGCCGCCGCCGCGGGCGGGTCGCGAGGAGCAGGGTCGGCCAGCGCGGAAGGCTACCAAGAGGTCCTCCCGCCGCCGGTCTCTCTTCTTGGAGCTTCCCCCTCGAGTGCTGCGGGAAGCGCCGCTGGGCCAAGGTGCGCCCAGGACTTCCCGGGAGGCCCCGACGGTCTCCAGCGCACCTCTCACGAGGCCAGGGGCCGCTGGAGGCACCTCGGGCCAAGGACACCTTCAGGACCACCGGATTATTCTTTCATTATTATTTGCGGTGACGCGCGTGATCGGCACCGCCCCTCCCTTCCCCCCGCACCCTGGATTCGCGCCAGCGCCGTCAGGAAATTAAACATTCCCAGGTATTCTCAGACGGCGCTTGCGCGAAGCGTGACGTGACCAGCCCTCTCCCCTTTCCGTGCCAACGCCCAGGACCACATACCAGCTGGTATGTGGTTGCGGTCGCGTGTACCCCCCCTTAAGACGTTGCCAGGACGAGGATAAATTCGGGTGAGGGTAAACCGAGAATCTCTGAGATCCGGCGGCTCTGGAGGATGTCTCGGGCGACGCTCTGGAACGGATTTATCTTCGTCCTAGCCCCGTCCGACCCCTCCCCCCTCCATCATGCCCGCTATCGCCAGGGTGTAACAAAAACAACTGTTTTTTTCGACGGCAACGGGGGGCCTGGCACCCAGAGTCGCCGAAGGCCGTCTTGGGGCCACCGAGGGCAAAATCGGTCAGCAGCGAGTCGGGAAATCGGATCGGATCGTCGGATCGGGAAGCATCGGCAAGGTGCAAGGTGTCGAAATCGAGCGAGCCTTACCCTGGGAAGCCCGAGAGGTGCCTGATACAGCGCGGTGATACGTTGGCTTCGAAGCGAGGCGCGCGCATCCCCGAAAGCAAGCGTTCTACCTGAGAGGTCCCGCCAAGACCGGTACGAACGATCCCGTGCCACACCCCAGGTCGGGCTTAGTTTGAGAGGCCCGAGTGGTCATCTGGCTACGACGTGTCGCCCCGAAAAAAAATATCCCAGTGCGACCCTACCTAGGAGTTGGAGCCCCTAGGGAAGCAGCATTAGTAGTAACAGTAAAGCTAAGCTAAAGCTAAAATACAGCTGAGCTACAGCTAAGCTAAAGCTAAGCTAAAGCTAAGCTAACGCTAAGCTAAAGCTAAGCTAAAGCTAAGCTAAAGCTAAGCTAAAGCTAAGCTAAAGCTAAGCTACATCTAAGCGAAAGCTGAGCTACAGATGAGCTACAGCTAAGCTAAAGCTAAGCTAAAGCTGAGCTAAAGCTAAGCTAAAGCTAAAGCTAAAGCTAAAGCTAAAACTAAGCTGAAGCTCAGCTACAGCTAAGCTAAAGCTAAGATAACGCTAAGTCTGAAAGCGTATGGTAGATGCTGATGATAAACCTGTTTATATCATCCACGGCCCCGCGCGGGCCACGAGCTATCTGCGGGGGCGCCAGGCGCCCAGTACAACAAGCTCTAAAGGCCGGCCTTGCGGGCCGAGACGGGCAGCGGGCAGCGGGCAGCGGGCGAGAGGGCAGAGGCAGGTGCACTCAGAGGGGGGAGTAGACGAGGTACTGGTAAGAGAGGGTCAGGGCTAGGCGGGCTCCAGAGGGGTCCTCGGGTACACCTCCAGGGAATCTCAGACTCATTATTTTTCTTTTGTAGCTCTGACCATCTCAGTCATCCTACAAGTATTCTTCTCGAACTCCTGCGGCCGAACGTTCACGTCGTAGTCGATCAGCTTCACCTCGATCGGGTTTAGCAACTGACTTCCGTGCGGCCCTCTGTGATCTCTTCTTCTCCTTTATCTTCGCTGCAGCCTGATCCTGCTGGATCGTGATCTGATTCGTCCTCAAGTAATGTCGGAAATAGTCCAGATCAACTCCCTCTTTCGTAAGAATATCCGCCAGATTCTGTAGTCCATCCACCCAGCGTAGTGTCGTGTTTGGTTGCCTCAAAGCCTCCTTCAATAACGCTCCTTCTATTGCCATCCGCTTGTCTCGGCTAAGGCCTGATCCTTCCTTCGTCAAATAATCATGCACCGACTTGGCATCAGTCAAGAAAACTCTGCTTCTTCTCGCCACGATCTTCTGCCAATTCTTCAATTCGATCTTCGGATTGGACACCTCCTCAAGTAAAACACACAGCCATTCACCAGCCTCCAGTGAATCTGCAAGATGTGAGGCTTCAGCTGCAAGTGTGCTCCGGCAAACTCTCTGTGTCGACTTAGAACTGTAATCCATCATAGCTGCGGTCGCCAGCTTCCCCGACAACACGTCGTGGTCCACTATGAAGAGAAAATGACCACCGATGCTCTTGTATCTCGCGATCTCGTCACTCTCGGGGTTGCCGTTCGCGTGTCCTGAATCACATTCAATCAAGACCGTAGCTCGACTGAGGTCGATACCTTTCGGAAACTTCTGCATGTAGTCGGCGCCCCTCTTGCCGTCGTTGATGGCCCTGTTGACCTTCACCAGGTCGGCGATGCACGGCGCTACCATGGCTCGTTGAGCTTGTCCCGCTTGAAAGGCTAGATCTGCTCGAAGCTGCCTCGACAACCAAGATATCTCTCCCGTAGCCTTCCGTAGCCGTGTCACTTCGTCGTCGGTCAGCGGGCTCGTCAGCTCCTTCTTCCGTTCTCGAGGGATCGGAACCGTCTTCATGTTCAGCGAGTAGCCCTTCATCGTTACTCCAACATCGCCGTTCGGTGAACGTTGTATCTCACGTCCTCTGAAAACAAAATCCTCTTTGAGCCATTTCGAGAAATTCAGCTTCTTTCTCGTGCATCTGAAGGCCGTATCCTCGTATTTCTTTTAAACTCCAGCCAGCAAATCATCCACGTGAGTGCATAGAATACCAATCAGAGCGCCTGCTCTGTCGCGTAAGTAAAATAAAGCTGGTTCCAAAACAGACTGAACCCATCCGTCCTTCTCCAATACTTCGCAGAAAGCCAACCAAAATAAACGAGCAGCCTCAGCAAACCCATATATCGCCTTCTTGACCCTCAACAGTTGTCTCGGATGTAGTCCCTTTAAACCTCCACGCGGCTGGCTGATGTAGATCTCGCGTCCTATACCTCGACCTGAGAAATAGGCGTTCTTGATGTCTCCGCAGCTCATCACCATGCCCATACTGGCGATCACGAGCAGCACCATTGCCTCCGCCAACTTCGATGCTGCTGGCGCATCTCTCCGATACTCGCCGAGGCTCTTGTCCTTGAAGCCCTGGACCACCATCCTCGACTTCGCCTCGAACTCGGCGTCCAGAACGCCCTCACTCTTGTTGGTTCTCACCCACTTGGCCGGTATGATCAGGTCGCGCTTGGTCTCCCAGATCTGCTCACTCTCGCCGAGGCTCAGCGTGTCGCAAGCATCCAGATCTTGCCAGGCCTTCCACTCCTTCTCATCCGAACCTCCAGGTCCGATAACTAACTGTCGCTTTGCCTCGTCAAGCTCCTTCAAGTATAACTCTTTTCTCCCCTTCTTCGCCACTGTCGAGCCAGCCTCATAGGAGTGCTCGAACTCGTTACGCTCGACGCCAAAGACGAAAACCTCCTTGCTGACCTCGTGCTCGACGTAGAAGGACTGGTTGACGTCATATGCCAGGTAGGCCTCGTCGATCATAGAGTCCATATCCTCGTAGACCTGACAGGCGTCGTCCGTCTTGATCGACTCGGGGACGTCATCCAGCAACTTCTGTCTCTTCGCCTCCCGCTCTGCAGCTTCCTCCGCTGGCCGACTCTCCTTATCTCTACTGGCAGATCCTTCCGCCGGGCGAGGCGGGAACGATGCTGCAGGAGTATGGAAATCATCAAGATCAGGATCCCACTCGTCGCCCATCGGTACTTGGTTGGCTCGTACAGCCTCGTTGACAAAGTCCTTCACCGCGTCCTCCATCGGGTCCTCCGCTTGTGTCGCTCCTCGTGGCTCGACTGGCGGCGGTGGTCCCTGCTGCATCATCGGGAGTTCCTCCTGGTAGGGGTCTTCCGTTACCTCCTCCGTGGGCGGCTCCTCTTCTTGGACCAGTGGCTCGGCAGGTGCTTCACGCTCTGCCGGCTGCGGCACCTCTGGGGGCGGTGCCTCTGGCGGTGGCTGAGCCGCCGCCGGTTCTGGTCGAACTGGTCCTCCATCTTCCCGAAACTCCGGGGGAAAAGGCTGTCGTCGTAGATCGATAAATCCACTGCCTCCAGCCGTCCCGGTGGTGTCTATCAAGTCTGCCTCCTGCGCCGTCACCAGCCAGGCTCGGACCTCCTCGTCGGACGCCCTGGCAAGGTGCTCAGGAGCGCAGGCGATCGTGATCCCGCGGCGCACGATCCAGATCGTGTGCTTGCCCTCGTGACCTATCACGCGTGCGACTCCTCCAGTTGATGACGCTCTCGGGCCGCTTGCCCTGCTCCTTCTGGTCGTAGTAGAAAACCCAGTCGCCCACGTTGAAAGGTCCGCGTTCTGGCCGAACTTGTCGAAGCTCAGCCCTCTTGATCGCGTCCTCGTTCGCGATCTTCGCGTGGGCCTCCCGCGCCGCCTGTCGCAGCGCGCACTTCCTGGCAAACTTCGATGTCGGGGTAGCCGATGCCGCAATGGCACCGATCCTCTCAACCTCGCCGTCGTCCATGAGGTCCGCCAGGAGGCGAATATCTCTTCCCAGCACCCACTGCGCCGGTGAGAATCCAGACCTCCTGCTCAGCGAGTTCTTCGCCTGGTTGATCTCCATCACGGCCTTCAGGACGTCCTCGCGTCCAGCGACCTGCTTCGCCCAGACGACTCTCCTCCACATGGCTTGCCAGATCTCCATGACGCTCGACCTTGGCGATATGCCATGCTGCCGCCTTGGCGGCCGAATCGAATCTGCACCCACGACTCGACATATGCTCAGAAAAACTACCCAGGAAGCCCTTGGCCCTGTCGACGATGACTCCAACCTCAGGCTCACCAGCCCAAGATGCCCAGCACAACTCGTAAGTCTCCAGCACCGTGGTCGAGCCCGTCATCTTGTGAACTTCGCCGAGTAAAGCAACCACCTGAAACGAGCATCCCAAGCACACGATATTCAGACACTGCCACTCTGCTTGGTCTGCGTCCTTCTCGGCGAAGGTGTCGAAGCCCACGACAACGTTGAACTCGTCGACGCTCGGCAACTTGCTCGGCTTTGCCAGCAGCGGTCGCCTCGTGCGTTCACAGTGCTCGCAGGAGAAAAGCCTGCACGCCTGGATCGCGGCCTCCGAGGCTCTCGAAATCTTCAAGGCCCTTAGCATCTCGATCTTCGGCGCGTGACCCAGGTTCTCGTGCAAGCGTCGGATCGCCACCTTCAGGTCCCGCGGTAGCTGATCCCATCGCTGCTTCCTCATAGTCTCCTTATCTTGCTCGCCGCCCTCTGCCTCGCCGATCTGCGCGCCGCGCACCATGATGAGTAGGTCGGCCCCGGCGATCTTCATCACCCGCTGCTGCGGTGACAAGTTGGTCCAATCCTCCCAGCCGAGCTCGGACCATACGCCACGCTCGGACCGAGCGTAGGCAGTACGCAGAGGTGCCTGAGAAGCATGCAAGTGAGGCACCGCTGCGAGCAGAGAACGTGGATTCCGTCGTACCATAATCAGCTTCACGCTGGCGGACGCCTCCTCAAGCTTGGCAATCTCGGCGGCCCTCTTGTCCACCGAAGGCCACAGCAAGGTGAGGGTCGTGAGGAAGCCGACGAAACTACTGAAAATCTCCATCACCTTGTCGACTTTCTCCTTGGCCATGCCGAGCCAGCCGCCCTTGCGTGTAACTCTCCGTCTGAGTCCGCCTGCCCCTCCGAGTAGCTTTGCTCCTCGTCGAGCCTTCTTGGAAGGCGGCTCGGTGGCCGCCCCATCGTCCACAGGAAAGCTCGACTCCATGTGCCTGTTGGCGAGTGCGGCGGCGCTGTCGATCTCCATCTGCTGCTTCGCTCCTTCGCAGATCGCCGTCGCCATCCTCGGAGGGTAGGCCGCTGCCTGAGCTGCTCTCTTCCCGGCGGAGTTGTTGCCCCCCACCATCTCGTGAGCAGTCTTGCACTTACAGGGGATAGCCAGCTTGTTGAGAACGCACTGGCGGTTCGTGAGGTAGCCGGTCAGCTTCTGGAGGGGCTTGCCGCTGTCGATGTCCTTCTTGCCGAAACCACACTGAGCTCCACAGGCGAACCAGACATTCGGCAGCCCGTAGATATCGGCCAAGATGTTCTTGTACTTCCAGGAAGCTGCTGACCATGGCTGTTCTGCTAGAAAATATCGTTGCCTTTCGTAACGGTGTAAGCAGATGCGCTTCACCAACTTGAGCACTCGAACTCCGTAAGTCCTTCGCAGAGTCCCCCAATCCACCGTCGGGCTCATGTTCGCCATAACTGACCATACGCGGCAGTCGAAGGCGGTGATCGTGAGGTACGGATCGTGCTCATCGAGGATCTCGAAGAGCAAGTCCTCGCCTTCCTTGGTCATCGGGTCGCAGTCGTCTAGCTTATCCAACGGTTGCGAGTTCGTCCAACCCAAAACTCCTGATGCCACTCGTGCAACGATAAAGCTGCCGCCCCAGGGCTCGAAGATCATCGTCTTCTTGAACCCTGATGTGGCCATCCTCTCTGCGAGCGTGTACTCCGTCTTGAGCGTAGCCCAAGTCCGCTTCTCCTCAGCCGCTATCCTTGAAGCTGTAGTTGACAACTCCTGTGCTCTTCGATTGGTGAGCTCGCCTCTCGTATCTGACTTGCGCACACCTCTCGCCGCCAGGGATATCTCCAACTTCTGGCCAGTCCCGTCGTTCGAGCTCGCGTCCTGACGACGGATTGCATCTATCTTGACAGTGTCGCAAGTCTCCTCATCGTCGCAATCGTCATTCTCCAGATAGGCATAGCCACCCCTGACCACGTCCATGCACGTCGCGAGGTGCACGATCGCGTCGCCCCGGGATGACTTGAGCTCCATGCGCTGTAGTACCGAATCCTGGTCATCTCCAAACTGCGATACATCGATACCCAGGTGTGTCGTATTCTTCATCTTGATCAGAGGTACTGTGATTCCCAATGCCGAAAGCTCTAATTTCTTTGACTTCGCGTGAATGTGGCCGTCTAGCATGTCCAGGGCAGGTATGGAGATCAACAGTGGAGTCGTCCCTGTCGGGATCTCGGTCGAATGCGCCTCTCCTCTGAATCCTCCAATGCCAATCGGGATCACGTAGACGTCACCCTGCTGCTTGGAGCCGTTCGCGAAGGTGAACTTCCGCTGGATGTCCGTCTTCCTGCAGGTAAGGTCGGGGGGTAAGTGCTTCTCTAACCTCTCCCTCCAGCTCTTGCTGTGCATGCAAAGGGTACAGGCGGTGTCCACGAGGGCCACCACGTCGCAATTAATTGTGTTGCAGTCAGTGCGCCCCACGGCGAAGGCGAACTGTGATTGTCCCAGCCTGCTACCGCTAACCTGGCCCCTGGCATTGAACGGGGCGAGGCTCTGCGGGTCGAGCTGCACGGCGGCGAGCTCGTCGGGCGATGCTAAAATGGCTGCCCACGTCCTTGACCTAAGAGGCTCCTCAAGACGGCTTATGCGTCCTTGACTGAGGGACGTCGAGCCCCCTCCACGGTCTTGCCCTTGCTTAGCGTCGAAACGAACGGCCCGAAAGACCGCCGTCGCGTAGCATCTGCTGACCAGTCGTCCAGTTGATCGTGCCCTTGCACCGCATGATGGTGTTGAAGTCCAGGCATCCGTAGAACTTGTTGCCGTCCAGGTTGTTGCTCTTCACTTGCATGCCCTGGCGGCGGCACTTCGGACAGGTCAGCTGCTCGATGAACGTGTTGTCGTCGTTCACAAACTCCCAGGATGTGGACGCTCTCGATGACGTAGCTGCTGCCTTTGGCCTTGCGCCCAGTGACTTGGCGCCAATCTCCGCCTGCTGCTTCGAGATGTCCGGCTCGGTCAGCGGGACCTCTGCGACCTTCTCCAGATCCTGGCGCTGCTTCGCCTGCTGGTAGGCCTCCATCTCGGCGCAGAGCGGGCAAAGCTTGTCTCCTCCATGATGTCCGTACTTGCCGCAGTCCGCGCACTTGATGTTCTCGCCCGGTGCTCTCGTCGAAGTCCCGTCCGAGAACGCTGCTGCGGTCCTCGAAACACTGCGCCCCTTCTTGACCTGCGCCTTGCCCGAGTAGTGCCCCTCGAGCCTCTCGATCAGGATATCCTTCTTGCCTTTGGTCTGGAGCCCGAGCTCGCTGAGGTGACTCTTGAGCTCGTACTGCTTCCAGGCCCTGAGATCTGGCGTGGTCGGGATGTCCTTCGGCGCTGCCGACGGCCTTGGGGCCGCCTCTCCACTGCTTGCCGCTCCTGCCGACTTCTTCCTGTCCTTGTCGTAGTCCCTGCTGTGGTGGCTGTCGTCCTCGCGCTCGTTGTCTATCTCCTCCTCCGAGTCCGTGTAGAACGAGTCCTGCCCCTCGACCGTCCCGTCGGTGTCGCACGAGACGTCGTCGCCGCGCGCCATGAAGGAGGTCGCCTCTTCCATCAGTTCATCATCGTCTGTGGTGCCATCGAGCGTGAAGTACGACTTGCCTCCGCGCCCAGGCTTAGCCTTGGGCTTGCCGCTCCCGCGGCCTCCGCCTCGTCCTCCACCGAACTTCTTGTCGCCTTGCTTACCTGTCTTCGGGCACACGGCATCTCCTGCCCAGTGTCCGATGCGACCGCGCGCTCCGCAGCGCGTGCGCTTCTTTTCCTCCTTGATCTGCTCCTGACGCTCCTCGAAGGTCACCTCGCCCTTGAAGAATCCGCGCTGCTCCTGCGTGTCCTTCAGCTTCTTCCTTGCCGCGTCGTAGGCGCTGTAGGCCTCGAACACGTCGTCGTCGTTGCTGGCTCCGGCGTCGCTCGCAAACTCATGGTCATCATCTGCCGCGTTGGCGCCCTCTTCGAACTCCTCATCCGTAATGTCGTCCTCGTCGCCGCTGTTGTTGTCCTCGACCTGATTCGCCTTGCCTCCGCGCCGGTTCTGCCACTTCTGCTTGTGTGTGTTGGCCGGCGCACTCCGTCTCTCTTTCTCGTGCAGGTCGTGGAAGTTGACCCTCAACGTATGCTGGAACATCTCCAGGTTGTACTCCGAGTTGCTGTTGGGAACGAAGTTGCGCTTCTGCTCGTCCGTGAGGTTCGCGCCGTCCAGTAGAAAGTGTGCCATCAAATCGTCCGAAAGCGTGGTGTTCTCGTCGCGCTCCTGCAAGTCCTCCCACAGCTTCTCTTTGTTCGAGAGGTACTCGCCCATATCAGTGCCTCGCTTCCGGAAACTCCGCTTGAAGAAATTATCGAACGGCATGCCCTTCTTGACGATGGCCTCCTTGTCGAGCGTCGCCAGCGCCTCGAAGATCCGTCTCTCACCGCCGTCCGCACGTACTTCTGCGGTCTCCTGTGCGAGGTGCTCTGCTCGTCGCCATGCTCGACCATGTAGTCCGTCGAGCAACTTCACCCTGAATCTGCGTGTCTTCTTCTCGAGGCTTTGCGCGATTGCTTCTTCGTCATCTCCACTACCTTCCAATCGCGCCAGCGCCAGGGTGACTCTCTTCTTATACTCCTTGAGCAAGTCAGGATTCTGGCCGGTATAGTGAGGCAGCCCATCTCTATCCACAACTATCTCATCATCACGGTAGTACGACCGTCCAGCTCCTTGATCGTTCATCTCGCTGCTCTTGCTATTCTTGGGCTCTACGTTGGTCCTGGTGAACGTTCGGCCACGTCCACAATCTCGGAACCACCAGCTCCGCAATACCAGTCTGAAAGCGTATGGTAGATGCTGATGATAAACCTGTTTATCTCATCCACGGCCCCGCGCGGGCCACGAGCTATCTGCGGGGGCGCCAGGCGCCCAATACAACAAGCTCTAAAGGCCGGCCTTGCGGGCCGAGACGGGCAGCGGGCAGCGAGCAGCGGGCGAGAGGGCAGAGGCAGGTGCACTCAGAGGGGGGAGTAGACGAGGTACTGGTAAGAGAGGGTCAGGGCTAGGCGGGCTCCAGAGGGGTCCTCGGGTACACCTCCAGGGGATCTCAGACTAAGCTAACGCTAAGCTGAAGCTGCGCCAACGCTAAGCAAACGCTAAACTAAAGCTAAGCTAAAGCTAAGCTAAGGCTAAGCTAACACTAAGCTAAAGCTAAGCTAAAGCTAAGCTGAAGCTAAGCTAAAGCTAAGCTAAAGCTAAGCTGCTAAGCTAAGCTAAGAAGCTAAGCTAAAGCTAGCTAAAAAGCTAAGCTAAGCTGAAGCTAAGCTAAAGCTAAGCTAAAGCTAAGCTGAAGCTAAGCTACAGCTAAGCTAAAGCTAAGCTACAGCTAAGCTACAGCTAAGCTAAAGCTAAGCTAAAGCTAAAGCTAAAGCTAAAGCTAAAGCTAAGCTAAAGCTAAGCTAAAGCTAAGCTAAAGCTAAAGCTAAAGCTAAGCTAAAGCTAAAGCTAAAGCTAAGCTAAAGCTAAGCTAAAGCTAAGCTAAGAAGCTAAGCTAAAGCTAAGCTGAAGCTAAGCTAAAGCTAAGCTAAAGCTAAGCTAAAGCTAAGCTAAGCTAACACTAAGCCAAGGCTAAGCTAACACTAAGCTGAAGCTAAGCTAAAGCTAAGCTAAAGCTAAGCTAAAGCTAAACTAAAGCTAAGCTAACACTAAGCTGAAGCTAAGCTAAAGCTAAGCTAAAGCTAAACTAACACTAGGCTAAAGCTAAGCTGCAGCTAAGCTACAGCTAAGCTAAAGCTAAAGCTAAAGCTAAGCTAAAGCTAAGGCTAAAGCTCCCAGGGGACTGGGGGAACCGCGGGGCGGGGACTGGGGGAACCGCCCGGGGCGGTTTCCATTGCCCGGCCCCTTTAAGCTAGAGAGTAAGAACCCTCCTAGGCAGAGCCTAGGTAGGGAACATTCTGCCTGATGGGACCCCAGATAATCTGGAAGCGAACGAGCCCGTTCAATACCCGGAACGACCAACCCTTGGGAAACCCGATTGCAATGCCTGCTGCATCCTGGTGACCACGGGGCTACGAGAGACGCGTCGTTCTGTGAACTTTCGCTCTACCTGAGAGGCCCCGCCAATCTCGGCGAAAACGGGCCCGTGCAGCACCTCTGGTCGACCCCCGCCCACTCGGGAGGCCCGGGTGCAATATCTGCTCTGTCGCGGTGGCCATGGGTCTCTGAGAATCGACGCGTCTTTGTCTGTGAGCGGGTCAGAGCATGAGTGTTTATGAGTATTAGCTTCTAGACATTGGTCAGTGCGGTTATGAGTGGTCAGGCTATGGCTGAGTCTGAGGAAGCGTGGGTGAGTCTGAGTTTGAGTGGGTCTGAGCGCGAGGGAGCATGTGTGTTCCAGCGTTGGCTCCACGTAGGTATCACGAGGAAGAGGAAGAGGATGAGAAGGAGCAGGAGGGGGAAGGAAGAGAGGGAACATGTATGTGAGAGTGAAAGAATCCGGGTGTGAGTGAGTCTGGGCATGAGCGGATCTGAGTATAAGTGGGTCTGAGCGCGAATGTATCTGAGTATGAGTGGGTATGAGTGTGAGTGGGCTTGGAGTGAGGTGTCTGCGTCTGAGTGAGTCTGCATCAGGGTGAATATGGAGATTGGCAAATGTAGCTCTGAGTGGTACGACCGTGGTTGAGTCTGGGTAAGTGTGACTGAATCAGGATTGTGCGAGTCTGAATACGAGCGGGCATCAACATGAGCGACTGGTTGCGTGGGTGTGAACATGTGCGAGTCTAAGCACACCATGCGTAATGAAGAGAGGGAGTGGGAGGCGGGCAGGGGAGATACGTGAATGAGGCTGGGGCGTCACACGATCAGCAATGGCCCAACACACTGGATATAGGGATGAACCGCGTTTACCACCGAGAACGGCCAGTCTACCTGAGAGGGTCCAATCTAGATTGGCGTTGAGCGAAGGGAGGAAATGAGAAGGAGAAGGCCTTCTCAGAAGGCTCGGAAGTCCCCCGCCTTCTGAAACATTGTCCAAGCCTTCCCCGAGGATACCAAAAACCTCTGAGAAGGCGAAAGAATTTCTGAGAAGTCCCGCCGCCTTCTGAGAAGACCTTTCCGTTTTCACTTCCCCCCACTCGCTCGCACCCGCCTAAATGTGAACGGTCCCAAAGGAGAAGGAACCACAAACAACACATCTGGCGGCTTTCCCTTGGGATACCCGAGCGCGGAGTCTGCGGGCATCGCGGGGGTCACGGACCACGGGTATCCCTGTGCTCTGACGTGAACCTCGCTGTGAGCGAATCCGCGCGCGACTGAACATATTCACTCGGGTTTCATAATAGCTTGTCGGTGAATTATTTCTTCTAGGGGCGTGTACACTTGCATGATTTGTCAAATGCCGTCTCCATTTGTGGGGCGTGCGCGGCCCCCGCGCGCGATCGGACCTTGCGTGCTTGCTTGCGCGGGGATATGAAAGTGAGTGAGTGAGTTTGAATTTGATTACAGCTGGGTGCAAATGAGTCTAAATCTGATCGGGCCTGAGTGCGAGCGAATGTGAGCATGAGAGTGCGACCGCGAGAAACGGAGGCGGGAGGTGAGAAAGAGGCGGGGGCGTCACAGTGGTAACAAGAAACCCATTCACAGTGGTAACAAAAACCCAAAACTCCCCGCGGCGACCCCGACCCGGGGCGGGGAACGACCCGACGCCCAGGCCGGCGCGCCATAAGCCGTCCAGCACGGCGGCGTATTTCGACCCAGGCCGACCCCCAGAATGGCACCCTGGACGAGGGGTCCGACGGCCCCACCCCTCACCTGTCCACCGGGGACGACGGCGCCCCTTGCGAGCCGCTCGTCGGGGCTCTCCACGGGGAGCGAGCCGCCCGTGCAAAACAGGCGGCGGTGCACCCGCAGGGCGCGCCAGAAGCGCGACGGCGGCGAGGAGGGGCCGGCGGCCTCGCCGGGCCCCGCTGGCGCGAACCAGCGGAGCCGCGACAAGGCGCTGGAGGCTTGCCAGCCACCCCCAAGCGCCCCCGAGCGCGTCACTCGCGCCCAGCGGTAGCGCTACCCCTACAGAGAGAAGGTCGGACGGACCGCCGGCCGCGCGAGCAGCGCGAGCATTAGCCGCCGGAGACAACGGGGCCGGGGCGGAGCTCTCCGCTGCAGGGACACGCTCGGCGAGGCGACGCCGCTGACGCTGGCCAGCGCAGGGGGACCTCGCCAACGCGGCCCGCGTCGAACGACCGAAATACACTTGGATCAGCGTGGGCCTGCACAAAACCCCCGTCCGAACGAGCGGGGCGCAGACCATGCCGATCCGACCTTCCTCCTCGGCGCTGACGACGACCTTGTGGACCGCGCCACGGGTCCGCTTTCCAGGGTGCTGGACGAGGCCCGCTCTGGGATACCCGCGGTCGCAGGCGGCGAAGACCATCTGATCGTGACGGGGCGGGTCATCAGGCTGCGGGGGATCACCTGTCCAGGAGAGCTTCTGGAAGCCCGCGTGATCGTCGAGATTGAACATCTCGACGAAGGGGCCGCGCGGAAAAGGGGCGCGATGCACCGCTTGCTCCTCAGGGCGAAGAACCTCGAAACTGCGCAACACACCCTCATGAGCGGAATTGGAGATCTCAACGGCCATATTGTCGCGAGCGCGTTCAGGCACGGGGACACATCGAGCCCTTCCAGCTCGGGTCGCCATGCCTGAACGACTTGAACGACCCGCAAGGAACCGCACTCGCAACGCATTCCGTTTAGCCCGCATCGGTGGCACCTTAAGGCAGAATAGAGCTCGCGCAAATCATCACATGACGCAACCAGCCACTCGCCAGGAGCCAGGCTCATGCGGCAAAGCAAGGAGCCCTGGCCTAGGCGGCGAGTTCTGGAGGAGATGCTCTGACAGCGACTGTTCAACACCGTGGGATTGAGGATCTGACAATCGAAATCGTCGCCCTCGGGGACTCTGGGCGCCCCGCACGCCTCGTCCCATGCGAGGTCCGAGGAGGGGGCCAGATACAGAGCGCCGCAGGAGTCCCATGTCCGAAGAAGCTCCCACAGCTCCGCACCAGTCATATGGACCCGAGCGCCCCAAAGCCCTTTCGACCACCCCCCGCGCGGAAGGTGCAAGACCTCGGGGTCCAGAAAGGCAGCGTGGACCCGAGTGGGAGAGGAGGAATGGGGTGGGATCAACCGTAGGCGATTAATCCCGCTCGACGCGGGACGCCCCGACCTTCAGGTCAAAGGGCTCGGCGCGGGAGGGGCCCCAGGCCGACGCAGAAGCCGGCGAGCAAGCAACGGGCGCGCTACCCCCAGGGGGGCGGGCACGATGGAAGAGGAAGAAAAGGAGGCCACAAGAACTGTAACATGGATGGCCAGGCCATGGGGCGAGACCTCGGCGGCGTCGAACTTAGCGAACGTCCGCCCCAAACCGCTCTCGCCGCCTCGGGCAAGGCGAACTGCGATCATGCAGAGCCGCCCAATGCGGATCCACAGACCCTTTTGGCAGGGAAGACCGCTGCTCGCCAGCGAGTCCTTGGGGGCGCGAGGCTAGGCCCTAGGCTCACCAAGAGTCAGCAGGTCAAGCGCAATCACGGAGTGCTGCGCTAGCGCGCGCGCGGCGCGCTTCAGCCGCCAGCGCTCACGAGAGCGACTTGTAGAAAAAACCGCAGGAGGCTCGAGAGCGGGGGCCGAAGGGCACGGCCAAGGGCCGCGGGGGAAGTACTCCTCGGAAGGAGGAGCGCCCCGGACCGGCGCGCGTAGGGACGGTTGGGGGAAAGGCGCAAGAGAACAGAGCACCCTGCCCCACCTGGGCCAGCGCGGCGGCCGAGTGGGTGACATCGGTGTTCGCGCCTGGGAAAACGGCGCAGCAAGGCAGCGATGTCCGCGACGAAGGACGCGATCTTTGCAGGAGTGCAGGTGGCGGGCGAACGAGCAAGGAGGAACCCCGGGTTCCGTCGGGGCATGAGGGGAGCCCGAGGCGGAGCGAGGGCCGCGACCGCGGAACGCGCATCTCTTTGGGGGCCGTAACAGCATCGGTGGAGTAGCGCATTTCCACGGCCGCGGCTCCGCTCAGCCTAGGTGCGCTGGGCGGTCGCAACGTCGCGGTTTCCGCCCACGGCCACCGCGCGCAAAATGCGCGGCCCCCCCCCCATCGGGCCCCGCTGGGCATCTGGGGGGAAAGGACTTCCCTCCCTTGGGCTTTGCACTGAGCGGGGTCTTCGGCACGGCCGCCGCGGCGGCCGCCGCACGCCCCGCCCGCTCGGCGCCGAGGCGAGAACGGAAGAAAACCATCTCCTTCGCGCAATCGCCCCGAGCCAGGCAGCGAGGATCCACGAGCGGAGAGAAATGCAACTGGGCCTCCCTCTCCGCGAGGATCCGAGTCGCATGCACTGGGGGCACCTCGAGTCCCGTCAGGAACCGAGCGGGTTCTAGATAGCCGCGGTCCCCTGCCAGTTCACATTATCTTCCCCCTCCTTCTCCTCGTCATCCTCTCCCTCTTCCCCGCCCCTATTCCTGCTCTCCTCCTCCTGAGGCGCACTCGAAGTCATCGGGCGAGACCGCGAATAGAGAGAGAGAGAGAGAGAGTGAGAGAGAGAGGGCGAGATTTCGACCCCAGGACAAGGTCCACCGAAGGCCCCAGGGCACGGTCCATATGCGGCGCCCCGCCATTTTCGCCACACCCCTCGCGTTTCGTGGCCTCATACGGACCTCCACCGAAGGCCCCAATAGCTGCGTCTGCATGCGGATCCACTTCCATGTAGGCGCACCCCTCGCAAGTTTCGCGGCCCCATCGGAAGCTCCACCGAAGGCCCCACCAAGCGGGGGGGGCCCACATGCGCCCCATAGGTAGCTCCACCGAAGGCCCCAGTGGGAGGGTGGCCGTAGAATGGCAGGCACGGGTCCTGGAGTAAAGGGGTTCTGGGCGCGATTCGTTTAGTCCCCCCCCCCCCCCCCAGTTAGGAAGCAACAACTCAACGGCGCACGCACAACGGCATCTGACAAAAATGTGCGCGTGCTCCGCGGGAGCGTTTTGTTTATTGATGTATATATTTTTTTTGGGGGGGGAGGGGGGGGGCGCCGTTGCCCGACCAGTCCGACAGTTGCCAGTTCACCGCGCCATCCTCGCAGCTTCCCGCGCCGCTACGCGGTCACGGATAGCTCCCAAGCATGGTAGCGGGGCGGTAGAAGCCGAAATGGCACCCTTCCGCGCCACCTGCAAGACAACGTCGGCCTCCTTCCTCTGAACCTGCTCTCCAGGTTCGGCGCAGGAGACCGCCGCGATGCGCAGAGGGCGGAGGCCCCGACGAAGGCGCGAAAGGAATTGGCCTTCACTGCACAGACTGCCTGGCTTGCATCGAGCCGCCAGACTTCTTACCTTGCGCTGCGAATGCGCACCGCGCGCCATGCAGGAGAACAACGGGAGAGCCTCGTTCCCCACTTGCGCGCTCGCGAGCTTATGGCCGTGGTCAGGCGCCGACGCCAGAAACTCGGCCACTCCCTCAGAAAAACCTTCGCATCCTAGCTCGGGACGCTCGCTGGCCCGCCCACCGAAGAGCACAAGACACAGCGAGCACCTAAAACCCCACAGACAACTCTGCCAAGAGTGCCAAGACGCGGCCACGTCAAAGACCTTCTTGGGCTTCAGACGGACGGGGGTGAATCTGGTGGCCTGCTTAGCCTCGATGTCCGCTCTCCAATTGGCCTGCCCGATCCTACGTTCTGGCTGCGGCGGGCTATCTATGACTTCCATCGCACGATGGACAGGTGCGTGAACAGCTGGGACGAACTTGTTATCACACATGTGGACCAGGGCACCTCGCCTCGGGCCCCCATATCTCTGCTTCGGGGAGGTTTGATCACTGGCAAGCTCATTGTGCAACTTGGCGGCATTCATACAATCACTGTAGAACTCCCGCGACAACTGCGGCACGAATATCGGCAACGGCTTCGCGACAGAACTGATCCGTAACTTTCGCCGCCTCGCGTGCCGCTACCACGCCCTGGCGCTGGCAGTGGAAGAGGCGGCGCCCGACCGAGTCGGGCTGCTGGCACAACGGGCAAAGTCCAAGGCAGAGGTATCCCGAGGCTCTCGCACGATTCTCAGATCGCAAACCATTGCAGAAAACAGCCTTAACCAAAGATTTGCATTGGGCACTCAGCCCTATTCCCTGGGTGCACGGGTTGACCTGGCGCTGAATTGAACTCGAGCCCCTGAGGGCCGCCCGCGTTTCGCGGCCAGGGCCCTCTCGTGGCGTCGTTGGACACCCTTCTCCAACAGAGAACTGACGATGGATGGGGGTGGTATGCACCAGACTATGTTTGGCAACCTTGTCATCAATCCAGTCCAGCGGCCAATCCGCCTTCCAGCCTATGCGGCCCAGCGACAAATGCATCCTGCCGAATGGTCCCCTGGATTTCCCCCAGCTGAGCCCTTCCCTGTAGACCTCCCTCCACGTCGAGCACAGCTCCTTGACGGAGAACTGCGCAAAAGCTGGTCGCGCGACGGCGCTCCACACCGCCTGGGCCCAGGCCAGCGCGGGCGCGACCATGCCCCTTCCAAAGCGGGTCTCCCACAAGGGCAACCTCGGCACGCATGGAAACACCGGCGTGCCTCGGGGCTTGGAAGAACAACAACGCGCCGCGCGCTCGCTTAAGTTCCGCATCGGTCACACCGACGATGGCGCCCCCAAAAGTGAGCGCAGGCTTGGCCCCAGCGATGTATATCCTACCCATGCGGCCACGATCCCGAAGGGGGGCCCTCTGGCATCGCTGAAGCACGTGATGCCTCTTAATATGTCTTGGAACCGTTTCCGCCGCATGGTAAGGCGCCTCCTCTTACTACGCTTACCCCCACGGGCCAAATCACACCCTGTGGAGGTCACATGCGTGCCCGCCAGGATTCCGAGCCGTTCCCCGAGACGACGAGCAGCATCGGGGTCAGAGGCAACAGTCATCAACTTGTCTGGGGCCAGGTCAACCCCGAGCTCCTGCGCGAACACTGCGCGGAGGTCAGTCGCGGCGCGCGCCAGCGACTCTATGACAGACTCCTGCTGTCCATAGCTGCTGACAGTGTCATCATCGATGTGCGACGACAAGTCGACGTCGGGGTTGCGCCCAACGAAGCCGTCGAACGGCTCCATCGCGCACGCTCGAACAAAAATATCGTTGAAGCACGATCCTGCAGGCAGTCCGCTGCCTGCGTACTGGACAGCCAGGCTGCGGTCCGCCCCGAGCCTCAAAATCCCCGGACCTCTCCAAACATTGAAAACCATTTTGGCGATGACGGGCTCCAGCCCCGCCGAAAACTTCTTTGCTTGAGCTTTTCCGAATTAAAGATTTCACACTACTTCGTGCCATCCCAAGGGGACCCAGCCGCGACTCCTCCCTTTTCAACATGGGCTTCCGCCTTCACCGCCTGGGCCCACACGCAGGCTTCCGCCGACTCCCCAGCCCCGAAGGCCCAACACTTGCGCGGGTGTGGCTCGTTCAGGGGGGCAAGGTAGGGACGTCGCAGCTTCCCCCGCAACCTCACAGGGGCAGAGCATGACAGGATGGGCCCCAACCCCCCCGTAGGTTTCTCGAGACGGGGAACAAACATTCAGTGCAGGGCCCTGGGAAACAATCCAAGGCGTTCAGACGCCTGAAAAATGCACGCCAAGGCGTCCAACCCCTCGCCGGACAAGCAGGCAAACTCTCGCACATGCACCCCATCCAGGGATTGCGCCGTGCGCGGCGAGAAGCTGCGCGCGGCGGCGCGGATCGCATCGGCACTGAGGCGACCTAAGCATCTCCCGCTGGGGACTTCAACTGGTGGGGGCGAAGAGGTAGCGCGCCAAAAGGTTCGCAAAACGTCGGCCTCCTTGGCCAGCAAAACCCTCGGGTCCAACGTAAAAACTCCAAGAGTTTTCTCGGTGACCGTGGGCTCCCATTTAGCCTTGGGTCGGGCAAGACGGCGCATCTTGCGAGCTGAGCCAGCGAGCGCTTCAGCTTGCCATTGATCCCACCCCTGTCGTTCCCCCCCTTCCAAGCCCGCCCTCGCCTCAGAGAAGTCCTCATCCCACTCCCCCAAAAGCTCGGCAAACTGGTCAACCCACTCGGCCAGTCCAGCCAGAGACCGCGGCCACTTGGCCAGCATGTCGCGGGCCTCGGCGACCGCAGCGCCAAGCCTAGGCGGCAGACCTTCAGCATCGAAGGGCTGGGTGATAGTATCAAGTATGGCGCGCACCGTTTGCACCTCGGATTGATCGATAATGGAACTCATCTGCGCAAGCAATCGTCGACTAGTGTTAAGCGCATCTTTAATGTTTTGCTGGAGCCAAACCCACCCCGACCAAACGCGAATCTCATCATTTTCCTTTCTCCTCGGGGGAGTCAAAACCGAGGCCCCCATTCTTGCGAATGGGGGTGTCCAACCTACTCTCGAGCTCCCTCCCCATTTCATCCGAGAAAGTTTTCCTAGCCACGCCCAGCGCAACCCAACCTTTACTGACGTCTTGGGCGGCAGCGGCAAGGTTGGCGTGCTCTGACTGGCGGCGCGCCTCGCTCCAGTCACTGGGGCGGCTACGCGGCCCATAGGGGAGGTCCGTGGGCGGCCCCTGGTGGCTGGCGTAAACCAGTTGATGCAATTTTGCCGCCCCTGGCCTGAGACGAAGCAGAACAGGTCGATGGGGCCTCTTGCGCCATTGGGTATCCACGCGCACCCCCTGCACCAGCTTACTTAAGGCCGTCGAGGACACAAAATAATCGACGGTGGTATTTGCCTGCGGCGTCGCGCGTGTCGTCGCATCGGGCTGCATAATGAGCATTCCCACTCGGCGAGGCATGCCCGACATCTCCAGGCAAGCGGAGTCGAAGTTCCAATCAGCTCCACGCATGGCAAGGTGCCGTCCTTCCATGGTCTGACCTGCCATCCGTATGATATGTAGGTTCCGCTGACTGAGTCCCTCCCCCGTATGCAAATACGCACCGCCAACAAGTAAATGAGGCCACTGGGGTATGTCCACCACGGCAAACATCAATATGTGAGGTATGAACATGCCGCGAAGAAGAACATCAGGCCATCGCAAACCACCTGCGATTCTGGCAAAGATGGCCAATCCTGCAGACGTCAGGCCTTGCGCGCAAACTACAACAGGCGAGCACAAACTGTTCCATCCCAAAACCTTAGCCGAACAAGTGCACATTCCGAAACGCTTTTCCGTGATCCCCACTTCTGGGGCACACACCACTAAGGCCGTAGATGAAGCCAACCTCTCCTCAAGTGTGCCCCAGCTGCTCCCGTTATAGTTTTCAAAAACATGCGCGGTGTCCACCCCCTGCTGCCGCGGGGCGGGTCTGGGCGGACGTCCTACCCCATGAGCAGCGAGTTTGAAACCAATGCTGAGCGGTAACACTGCATCGCTCACGTCCCGCGAGCACGGGCCACACGGGCCGCCCGACGGCATCTGAAAAACGTCTGCGTAGGTATCCGAACAAATCTGAGACGGGAAGCAAGAGCTCCGTCCAAGACTCTTCTATCTGAGCCTACCGATGGGACACTCTTTCCAAATGCTGGAGGAGTCTGCGCTCTGTTGCGCAGGCGCAGCACACGCCTTCGGCCCTCGCTTGCGATTGCAGCAGCGGCGGCAAGGCAAAAACCGTTCCGAGATCGTTGGCGGCCTTGGCGAGCCAGCAACCAGGCGCACGCCCTGGACGAGCAGCCATCGACTCTTCCGTCTGATGCCCTGGACGGGCCTGCTGAGCTAGGAAGCGCACACCGTCGGGAACTTTGGGATAGCGTGTCGCAGCGGTGGCCCCGGCAGCACGCTGTGCCTCACAAGCGGATTGCGTGTCGTTCCGCTCCGAGCTGGACGCGTCGCCGCCGCCCACGCGCCGGCGGTGCTGCTGCCGTTTCTGGTGGGCCTCGATCTTCCTCGTGGGCGTGAGGAACGCCACCTGGCTGCCCCGCGAGAAACAGGACGGCTTCCAGTCCTCGGGGAAGGATCCTTTCATGACCGACAGGTTGCGGAAGACGACGAGGTTTCTCTGCAGGCCCTGCCGATTGCTCCAGCTCACGGTGGACGCCTTCAGGCCCAGGATCTTCACGGACCACGCTTGGAAACCCTGGAAGCAGCGCAGGAAGCGGGCAGCGACCTCTGAAGTGAGAAAATCGAAAAAGCCGTACCGAGCGCCTGACCAGTTCTGAAATCCCTGGGCAAATACACGGGGTGGAACTGCCCACGGTGAGAGTTGGTGGCTGTCATCACCCTAACTCTGGAGTGAAGACAGGAAAAAGGCTGGACATGTCCGTGGAGCTCCAGGGCTCGCACGGACATGTCCGGCGTGAGCAGATGCGGCACGTTGCGGAGCTGGTCCTCCTGGTGCTCCTGCGAGCGGGAGAACGTCTTCTGGATCACGGGCGCAGCATGCCTGGCCTGGCCTGCCATGGCGCGGCATGGCCATGGGCCCTGGGTTCCCCGACGCGGAAGCGGGCGGCAGTGGCATTGGGCCGACATGGCTTGGGCCAGAGTGGCCACGGGGCCCTGCCTGAAACAGGCATGAAGCCGGATTAGGCTGGATGTGGGCCAAGGGATGTGCAGGGCCCATGCTGGATTCAGCCTCGCAAGGGCCGCAACCTCAATAAAGAGGGAAAGGGCGGCCCAAGAAATCCGCGCGGGCATCCGAATCATTGCTTACGCTGTTCACTGACTTCTGTCCATTCAGCTCGTGGGCGAAACACATCTCCGTATCCGCGGCCTCGCGGGCCGGGCCCCTTGGCCGCGACCCCGCGAAAACGGGGCGCTTGTTCGCGGATGCCCCGCGCAGAACGCACCCGTGCTACCGCGCATCCGCGGGATCGCGTTCGCCGCTCGTGGGTAGCAGACCCGGAGGGGCCCTCGAGGGAGCGGCGGCAGGTTGGGCCGTGGCTCTAATCACCCTTCTCGCCATCGCTCGGACGTCCATTTCCCATGCATGTTACAGCTTCGTGCGTGCATTCTGTCGTAAACTGACCCCAGCTGCTCCTCGATGGCCCTTCCCGGTAACAGACGTACACGTCCGAGCGATGCCTGGCTTCAGCCCCCGCGGCGGCCAGGTGGACCCTCCGATGACCTTCCGCCTGCAGGGCGAGGCGAGGGCCCGCAGCCCGCGCAGGCTGCTCCGAGCTCTGGGCCTCCACGCTCCGTCCACGGTCGAGGATCTCCTGACCCGGGTCAAGCCAACCTCGGGCCACCCAGACCTCGCAGCATCCTGCAACATCCTGCAACATCCTGCAAGACCCGGCACCAAAGCCCGGGTCGATGCGACCATGGCTCGGCAGGATCCTGCAATATCCGGGGGTCTGACTGACCCCGTTTGCATGGACCCCCGTCTCGAGGCCCCCGACATGGCCCCGCTTTTGATGGGGCACCGGGCGCTGCTCCGTGGGGGGGCAATACACGGGGGGGAATCCTGAGATCCAATGTCTCAAAAGTTGAGAAGCCGTGAGAAATCGAGCCTGGAGCCCTAGACCCCATCTTTCTGCGCCATGTTTCGAGCTGGATGGGTCTGCTCATGCGAAAACGCCCGGCTCGACAAAAATTGAGTCGCCAGGATCTCAGGGAAGACAAGTGCACGGGCCCCTTTGCGCACGGGCCCGCCCCGAGACCACGCCGCTGGCCCAGGGCGAGGCACACGCCGCGAGGCCGCACGGAGCCAGCGAGGACGAGCGAGGAAAAGCGGGCGGGGCCGCCGGCGGGGGCGCCGGCCCGAAAGCCGCAGCGGCAGCGGCGGCGGCAGTGGAGGCGGCGACGCGGCGGCGGCGACGCTGCGGCGGCGGCAAAGCGCCGACGGCGGCGGCGCGCCTGCCGCCGCCAAAGCGGGCCGCACCAGCTCCGCCGTGACCGAATGGACCGCTCCAGCGCCTGGCCGGCGGGGGGGGGCGGCGCCCGCCCCAGACCCCGAGGCGCCCGCGCTGAGCGGCGGAGGGCGAGCTGGCACTGCTCCCGCCCTCGGCGGCGATGCGGCATCTTGCCATCGCTCGGACATTCAGTCTCCCATGCATGTTTCAGCCTCGCGCGCTGATTTGTCGCACGATGCTCCTCGATGGTCCTCGCCAAGAAAAAAACACGTCCGAGCGATGCCAAGGCATCGGCGTGCGAGGCGAGCACCGGGACGCGCGAGCTCAGATCGCGGCGAGGGATCGTCTCTCTTGCGACAGATCGCTCGCCGACATCACGAGACTTTCCGACGACAACACACGACACGAGACTGGCAAGCGCGCGCCCCCTGCTATCGCTCACCTCCCGCTTTCGCTCGCCCTTCGCTTTTGCTCGCCTCCCGGCTTCGCTCGCTTTCCAAATTCCGCTCGCCTCCCACTTCCGCTCGCGTTCCGCTTTCGCTCACCTCCCGCATTCGCTCGCCTACCACGTTCGCTCTCGCCTCCCGCTTTCGCTCGCCTCCCACGTGCGCTCGCCTCCCACGTTCGCTCGCCTCCCACGTTCGCTCGCCTCCCGCTTTCGCTCGACTCCTGCTTTCTCTCGGCTTTCTCTATCGCCTCCCGCTTTCGCTCATCTCCCATGTTCGTCCCTCACTGTCGCTCGCCTCCCGCTGTCGCTCGCCTCCCGCTTTCGCCTCCCGCATTCGCCTCCCGCTTCCGCTCGCCTCCCGCGCTCGCCTCCCGCTTTGACCCCGTGTCGTGAGTCCGTCCCGTCCGTCGCGAATCAGTCGCCTCTTGTCGTGGGAAGAGCCCTCTTCTGATCGCGGCCCCTCGCGTGCGGCGCTCGCGCTCGGGCTCGGGCCAGGGCCATGTCCTCCCTCATGGGCGATGAGGGCAGGCCAGGGCGAGCGGCGGAGGAAGAAGAGGAACGATAGTAATACAAATAATAATGGCAAGGGACTTCATAAAACCACCCCGAGAAATAATACGAACAATCAGAGGAACGACGATAAGACTAGCAAGAGTAATACTGATAGTTATAACAATATGAAATGCCATCACTGCTACTACCAGTAATAATGATGATAGAAATAATACGGATAATACGAATACTAATCATCATACTACTAAAACATAATAACAATAATGACGAAGACGAACGTGACAAACCATAATGCCATTACTGGTACTAGAACGACGAAGCATACTAATCAGACTAAGGAGAGGCAAGAAATCGCACGCGCGAGAGCACGGCGACCCTACGCAGTGGCCTGCGCACGCGGCCGGCCAGCGCGGCACGCCAGCGCGGCACGCCAGCGCGGCACGGCGCGTGGAGGGAAACGGGCGCTTCCGCGGGCGGCCTGCCTGCGCGGGTAGCAGGCGCGCTAATGCACGCGCAATCTGTCCCCTGGACTCTGGGGGCACGGGCTCGGACTCGGAGGGGGCCCTCTGCGGCCAGACCAAGGCACGCATGCTCTTGGTGTCCGCTCTCCCGGGATCCGCCTCCGGGAGCGGCGAAGGCCCGCGCACCTGGACTCAACCAGTCCTCCCCCGCCCTTTTTTCTGTGCTGCCTGGCCCCCCATCCAGGTCCCTGCTGCAGCTGCTTGTGCTGGTGTCAGTGTGCTGTTCCTCCTGCTGCTCCTCCTCCTCCTCCTCCTCCTCCTCCTCCTCCTCCTCCTCCTCCTCCTCCTCCCCCCTCTCCCTCTACTTCTCTCTCTCCCTCTTCCTCTCCCTCCTCCTCCTCCTCCTCTTCTTCCTCCTGCTCCTCCTCCTCCTCCTCCTCCTCTTCAATATCTCTCATTTCTCTTCCTCAACCTCTTCAACGTTGTGGGTCTATCGACGCCTCGCCTGTGTCGGAGTCGGGCGGGGTCACCAGCAGGCTCGGCGCCTTCCTCAGCGAGCGATGCTCGAGAACTTCCGACGCCTTCCGCCCGCTCTCCTGGCGGCAGCTGCCTGCCGCATCCGTGGAGGCTGCGCAGGGGCACGGCACCGTGCCCCGTGGTACAGTCGAACCTGGGACAGAAAACAACCTTCAGAACCACGAGACACCGCGCCAGCCAAAACATACAGAACGTCCTAGGGTAATTGCCCTCCCCAGGATGCACAAGAGCATCCCGCAAACACGAAGAGCATTAGGGTACTTCGGTCCGACTGTGGGAGAAGGATGTGCTCCGAACTCCCGCCCGCTCGGGAGGCACTGCTTTCTCTGACGCCACGGAAGAGGGGTGGGCCTCGCTGGGCTCGGCTCCTCGCGGTGCCCCTGCCTGCCGCTGCTGCTTCCTTCGACGCCCCATGGCCATGAGTCGTAAGTTGGGGAGCGAACAGGAAAAAGAGCGCGCCAAAGCCAATGAAGGGAGGAGAAACCATCCAGACCCCGACAATTGTCGTGTACTAGACGGCCCTGGACGTTTACTAAACAGCCCTGCCCTGTTCGATGCCTTCCTTGGGTGCGTTTACTAAACGGCTGCGCTTGTCGGGGTGCTCATTTTAGGGGTTGGGGGTGGATGTTTTGCCCTCGACCCAAGAGGGCCAGGCTGGCCCGCAGGGCCCAGGAATTTCAACCGCTGCAGGACCGGGCGCCCAGGTCAGGTCCAGCCCTAGACTGCGGCAACCAACGGGCACATGCATGCGATGCCCTGGGCGCCCGACGCACCAGGCGCCGGGTGGGGGAAGGAAGAGAAACGCAGAGAGATGCGCGATCGGAGGGCGCTTTGGGCCGCATCAGGGGTAAACTAATACATGATCATAAGCATCTGCGTAATCATATACTTTCGTGGGTCCGCGCGGTTTCCTTGGACCGACACAGGAAAATCTTCCCTGCCGCGGGGCGCGCCAATCGAAGAATCGGAGTACCCAGCGCCGATCGAAGAAATCACAACGGACCTCTCCGAAAAACAATGCCAGTGCAGAGTTGTCCTCGTCGAAAGAATGAGGATCAACGTTGGTGTTGCCAGCCCCCTCGCTTGAGGCTGCCAACAGCAAGGGCGAGGTGTCCCCGCCAGGGCCAGCAGCGGCACGAACGCCGACGACGCCTCCAGCACGGGCCTAGCATGGCGTGAACTCTGGGGCACGGCGTCGGCAGCGCAAGCCGGGCTGGAAAGGAGGAAGAGGAGGAGTGCAAGTACCCCAAGAGGAAGAGACGAGGGCAGGCGGGCACGAAGCGAGACGAGGGCAAAATGACCGTCCGCTCCAAGCCGACCGCCCGCGACTACTTCCAAAGCAGAGCTTTGGCGGCGCTCAACCCCTTCAGCAATTGTGGCTGGGGTCGGCGCGGCGTGCTTCATTTTGTTATAGAAATGGAGAGCGAGCACAATCCGCTGAATCGTCCGCGTCAACGAGAGCTCGTTCGCGGGTTCGGACGGATATGCTGCCGCGGGGCCCAGGCCCCAGTGTGTAAGCGTGCTGCGGAGGGGGAGCGAGTCAGGAGACCAGAGGAGGCTCAGGAGGACCGAGCAGGAGAGGTAGTGGGGAAATGAATCGGGTGCATCGGGGCACCCAAATACACACGACTTCTGCTGGAGAACGTGCATTCGATGGGTCGTAGTCCAAGCGCCTGCGAGTGTCTTGTACACCGCCCAGCGCCAGCTCGGGCGGACAGTGCGCATGGCATCCGTGAGAGCAGCCCAGCGGGTCGCGAGCTCAGGGGGTGGAGGCGGCTGAGGAACTCCCCAGGCTGCGATGCGCTTCGCAAGCGTGACCGTGAATGGCGATGAGAGGGAGGCCCGCTGCAGAGTGAGCGCAATCGCACGCTGTACCTTGGGGTGGCGCGGTGGCTCAGCACTCGGGGCCTCACGAATTTCGCGGGCAGCTGCACGGATCGCCGCTGTCACGGCTGCTGCTGGGAAAGGAGCGGCACTCTTGCCGCACGCAAGTGCATGGTAGAATTGAACGATGGCCGTGGGTTCTTCCCAAAAATGTGGGGACCACTGACCTTGGAGCCATCGATGGAAGCTGTGTGCTGTACTCTCCTCCCACGCAGTGTCCTGCAGGCGGGTGCGGAAAGATTCCCATTGCCCTCGGAGCGTGAGGGTGGCCGAGCGAATGGCGGCGGCAACTGTAGAAATCTGAGCGGAGCGGAAAGGAGGAAGAGGAGGAGGAGGAGGAGGAGGAGGAGGAGGAGGAGGAGGAGGAGGAGGAGGAGGGGCCAACCTGGAGCATAAGGCTTTCCTCGGTGCAGTCGCGGAGGGCGCCCGCTCCTCGCAGGAGGAGATCCCCGACATGTCTGCGCACGGCCTGGGCAGTATGCTGCTCCTGGGCCGCGCTTCTTTTGTACAGCTCCCATGGCTACGACGGATGGCGCGCGGCAGGACTTCAGGGAGGGCCCCTGCGACTGGCAGGCCCGAGCGTTGTGGCAACGCTGTTGTGTTGCTATCCTCCTACTGCTCCCGTTGCAAAAGGAAAACCAAAATCTGGCATCGAGCACAACACAGGGAACGATCCTGCCTCAGGTAATTTCCCGCATGCCTGTCGATAAAACCCTGTGGAGCTCGGTTCGCAGACGCCTGCAGCAAATACTGAAAACAACCCTCGCTACTGCTCCTCCTCCGCCTCCTCCCTCCTCCTCCTCCTCCCCCTCCTCCTCCTCCACCCTCCTCCTCCTTCCTCCTCCTCCTCCGCCTCCTCCTTCTCCCTCGAGCCTCGACGACGACGACGACGATGACCGAGCGCCCCTGGCGGGGTGCAGCACGGTGCGGCCGTCCGCGCAGAGCACCAGAGGCGTGCACCGGTCGCAGTCGACAACGTCGCCACGGTGGACCAGGAGGGACACGCCTGCGCTTTGCTGGGGGCGGGGGGCTCCCGGGCGAGGGAAGGCGACCGGGGGAAGAAAGGGAGAGAGACGGAGAGGGGGAAGAGAGAGAGAGAGAGAAAGACAAGGTGATGTATGAAATCGCGGCTTTCATATCGACATACATGCATGTGATAGGGAGATGATTATGAACTTGTGTATGTATGTGTATCCGGATGCATGCAACAACGTCCACACACTTAAATATGCAGACACATCTATGGATACATCGCGTGGTGAGTGTGCATGCGTGCTCACACGCTGCAAATTTATATATGCATATAATTATCTGGTCGCCCCCCCTGTGATCATACATCTCCGTCTTCCGTGTTCGCTCTCTCCCTCTCTCCTTCTCTCTCGCTCTATCCCTCTCTCTCGTTTTGTTGTTCTCTCTTTGCGTTTGTCTCTCGCGCTCTCTGTGATTGTCTGCTGCTGTCTTCGACTGTTTGTCTTTCGCGCTCTCTGTGATTGTGTTTGAGCTTTTCCAGCTTTTCCTAAAGATTACCCTGGTGAAAAACCTTGTGTTTTCCAGCTTTTCCAGCTTTTCCAGCTTTTCCCAGAGACTACCCTGGTGAAAAACCTTATGTTTTCCAGCTTTTCCAGCTTTTCCCAGAGACTACCCTGGTGAAAAACCTTGTGTTTTCCAGCTTGTCCAGCTTTTCCAGCTTTTCCCAGAGACTACCCTGGTGAAAAACCTTGTGTTTTCTAGCTTTTCCAGCTTTTCCAGCTTTTCCCAGAGATTACCCTGGTGAAAAACATTGTGTTTTTCAGCTTTTCCAGCTTTTCCCAGAGACTACCCTGGTGAAAAACATTGTGTGTTTCCAGATGTTCCAGCTTTTCCCAGAGACTACCCTGATAAAGAGGTGTTTCACCAGGGTAGTCTCTGGGGAAAACTGGAAAAGGTAGAAAACACAAGGTTTTTCACCAAGGTAGTCTCTGGGAAAAAACTGGAAAAGCTGGAAAACTCAAAGTTTTTCACCAGGGTAGTCTCTGGGAAAAGCTGGAAAAGCTGGAAAAGCTGGAAACCACAAGGTTTTTCACCAGGGTAGTCTCTGGGAAAAATTGGAAAAGCTGGAAAAGCTGGAAAACACAATGTTTTTCACCATGGTAATCTCTGGGAAAAGCTAGAAAAGCTGGAAAAGCTGGAAAACACAATGTTTTTCATCAGGGTAGTCTCTGGGAAAAGCTGGAAAAGCTGGAAAAGCTGGAAAACACAAGGTTTTCGCTAAGGATACCTCTGGGGGTAGCTGGAAAAGTTGGAAACATGACAGATCCCCATGTGTTGCTTGCGACAAAGCTGGAACACGTAGAATGTCATATGGGAAGCACATTTGCTAGCGAGGAGGCGGTGCAAGTTCTCAAGTCGGTGGTAGCATCACTGATGTTGAGCCGTTGCTGGTGTCCTTGCGTAACAGGCGTCCGACCATGTGGCCTTGTGTTCGGGCACAGTGATGGTAACCCGTTTTTGGGGTTCCCTCCTGGGCCCGCGTCCGCCACAGAGGGGCATCCTTTTTTGAATGCCCCTCCAGAGTAGCGCCGTGGAAGTGCTTTGCAGTGTCGAAGACTTGGTTTGTGTATGAACATGTGGGGAGGAGACAGGTTGAAAGGAGAGGGTGGGGAGGGAGAGGGGGAGGATGAGGAGGAGGAGGAGGAGGAGATGAGGATGATGATGATGACGAGGAGGAGGAGGAAGAGGAGGAGGAGGAGGAGGAGGGGAGGAAAAGGGGGAGGATGAGGAGGAGGAGGACGACGACGACGACGACGATGAGGATGATGATGAGGAGGACGACGACGAGGAGGATGAGAAAGAAGGCGAAATGTATGATCACAGGGGGGGCGAGCAATTATATATATAATATGTATACATATCGGTAAATGTGTGCATGATCGTACGCATGTATGCATGAGGGCGTGCATGTATGTGTATGTGTGTATGGTGTTTCGTGTATGCATGCACGCATGCACGCATGGATGTATGTATGTATGCATACGGATGTATGCACGTGGGTATGCATGCATGTACAGATGTATGCATGTCTGCATGCATGTATCAATGCATGCATGAATGTGTGTACGCATGCATGTATGAATGCACGTGTATATGAATGGCTGTATGCATGCATGCATGTATGCATGCGTGTATCCAAACATGTATGCTTAGATATAGGTGGTTGGGCAGGTACGTATGTATGTGTGTATGCATGCATTGTCTGCATGGGTGCATACACGTACTTAGATGGATGTATGTACGTACAGACAAATAAACACACGTATATGTCTGTATCAACAATTGTACATATGATATCCGCCACCGTACCGCGAGACACTAAGCGGAGTGCCCTCAGGTCCCACTTCAAAGTGAACGCCACCCAGAGTTCTGGGCGCTTCTGGGCGCTCTCCAGGGTTCCCGTGCCCCCGCGTGACTTCTCCCGAGGCAAATGGGCCCCAGTCGGGCCAAGAAGGCCCCAAGAGGGTCCAATAGGCCTCCGAGACGGCCAACGAGGGCGCCAAGAAACATAAGATGGTCTAACGACCGCAAAAGAGGCCACCAAGACGTCGCATGAGCGATCCAAGGGAATCCCCCAGAAGGCACCATTGAGCGAAATTCGTTGATGTTACTAGAAAGTTTTGGAGCGAATTGAGCGTTCTCGCCTTTTCGGGCATCTCAAGCTCCAAGACAACCTGACAAGCCCCCAGGATCGCTCCAAGATGCCTCATGAGGCCCCCAAGAGAACCGCAAGACGGCCCAAGAGGGCCCGAAGAAGTCCCAGGAAAGAGCACGGTGTATTTTCCACAGGCCCAAGAGCGAGGCTCTAATAAACCTCCAGGAGGCCCTCAAGAGGCTCCCTAAGAGGGCCCCAAGATGCTCCCCAAGCGGCTCCAGAGAGCCCTCCTTGGTTGGGCCCCCGAGAGGCATCTCAAGAGACTCCCATGTGCATCCGATAAACCTCTCGCCCACAACCCAGGCACGGTGGCGGGATGCGCCGAAGGCCACCACATGGTACTAGATATACAGAGAAGAGGAGGAGACAGAGTGTTGCGTTGTTGGAGGGCCAATGGAAAAGGAGGGAAACAGAAAGACATCGATAAGGATGTGGGTAGGACAAGGAGTCAGCGAGGGAGGGCGAGAAGGAGGGGAAAGACAAAGAGAGAGAGAGAGACAGAGCGAGAGAGAGAGAGAGAGAAACAAATAGAGAAAGAGACAGCGAGAGAGTGAGAGAGAGAGAGAGAACTAGACAGAAAAGGAGAGAGACAGAGACAGAGACAATAGGGAGAGATATAGCCAGAGAGAAATGGACGGGGCGCGTAGGCATGCCGCTCGCCCGCGGGCGCGATGCCCCTGGAATCCACAAAAGTCTCCAGAGGTATCGCGAGATTTCGGGACCCTCTGGAAACGGGCGCCTTCACGGGGCCTCGTGGGCACCACTGTGCGGACCCCAACCGAGCCAAGGTCTTCCGCGGCGACGGCACAACCGATAAGCGACCGCATCGACAACGAAACCGGGACAACCCAGACGGGCGCAGCGACGCAACAACGACGCAACAACCGACCGAACCCAACCGACGAAAGAGCGCTGCCTACCGCTGCTGGCTGGGGGGGTTCTGCCCCCCCCCCCCCCCCCCTCAAAACCAGGTACCAAATGTGACGATCCCGACCGCCCCTCCAGAAAAAATGAGCGGACGGGTCCGGAACCACACCCCGCCCAGGGAAAAATAATGGGAGGAGTCCAGAATCCCCACCAAAACCCCTGCACAGGGTCTGGACCCACCCCTCTGGGAAATGTATATTGGGAGGTCCGCAAGCCCCCTTCTCCGGCGACGACGACGACGACGACAACGACAACGACAACAACGACGACAACGATGACGACAACGCCGACAACGACGACACCGACGACGAGGACGATGACAAAGACGAAAACGACGACGGAAACGACGACGAAAACGACGACGACGACGCCGACGCCGACGCCGACGACGCTGCCGACGACGACGACGACGGCGACGGCGACGACGACAACGACAAAGACGCCGACGCCGACGACGACGACGCTGACGACGACGCCGACGACGACGACGCACGACGCACAGCGCACAGCGCACGACCCACAACGACGACGACGACGACGACGCTGGCGCTGCCTCCGACGCGGCCTCCGACGCTGACGACGACGACGACGACAACGCTAACGACGACAATGACGACGACGATGACGACGACGACGACAACGACAACGACGAAGACAACGACGACGACCACGACGACGACGACGCCGACCACTCTCATGCGCAAGAGGGGGAAGAGGAAGGGGGGGAGGGGGAGGAGGAGGGGGAGGAGGAGGAGGAGGAGGAGGAGGAGGAGGAAGGGAGGAGGAGGAGGAGAAAGAGGAGGAGGAGGAGGAAGAAAAAGTGGGTGGGGCGGGAGCCGCTTGGATTACTTGAGCGACCACCGCCGGCGCCGTCGCGACAAACAAACAGAATTGCGACCACCCCCCGCGCCGTTGCGACAAACATTTAAGGTTTTCAAGCCCCGCAGGCGCCGTCACGACAAAAAGTTAGGCCACTAAACATTGGAACGTCCGCCGGCGGCACTGCGACATAAAGTTGGCATTGCCCGAGCCTCAGAAGCAGACAACTCGCGCGATCACTTTGAACTTGTCGATTTTGGTCTGCACCTCACGGGCCAGAGACCCGCCGGCCTCCTGCCCTTGCTTCTCCCCGCCGCCAATGGCGACCAGGCGCGCGACGACGGCGCGGAGGACGGGCTTGATCTCTGGCGCGACGACCATGTGCAACTGCGCCGAATGCTCATCGAACGATTTGCAGAACTTGCACCGAAAAACTGTGCCAATCAACTCGTTCGGGTTGCTGATGGCAGTCTGATTGGCGAGAACTGTGTCCAAGGCCTTTGTGGGCGCTCGCAACTCTCGTCGGTCGCAATGGCGCTCGCGACGCGGCGCCGCAACAAGGTCTGCTTCGGGCCAGCGTTGGGCGCGTCGCCTGATTTGTTGAGCTCTTTGAGGTTCTCCTCGCAGTTGTTCATCCCGGACTGCGCTGCTGAAATCGGGGCAAGTTCCTTCTTGCAAATGAAGACCGTGATAACTGCCGCGCGTAGTTCGCGGGCGCCCAGGTCAAGTTGGAGAGCCAATTGCGCGATCAGCACGGGGTCCTGGCACCGCGGCTTCACGATGCACTTTTCCCCCGAGCTTCTCAGACACTCCGCTGATTCTTCGCCTTCGGGCCACCCTGCAAACGCATATTATCCGTGAGAGAGGAAGTCGGGGAGATGCGTCTGGGCGCGCGCGCGGCGTGCTTCCAAACAGGCGCTCTCGCGGCTGCAGACTCTGCGACGAAAATGAACAGGATCAGGGCCAGCGACGACGCGATGACACGCGCTGCCTCCCCACCCTCATACCGCCCGCGGTTGACTCGCGCAAGCGCGCGGTCGCGAGCCGAACGTTTGCTCGAGTGCGTGTTTTAACGCCGCGCGCATTGGTTCGCGATGGCCCCGACTGCGCCTGGATGCCTCTGCCGGCGCCCCGGTCTCTCACTGCGCGCCGCGGCGAAATTCGCCGCAGATCGCCCCATCGGGCATTGCAACATCGCATCTGAACAAAGGCTGCAGGATCGATGACAAGATCAAGGGCAGGAGGAGGAAGAGAAGAAGGGGGGGATGTCATCGGGATTACGAGGCCCATCCGGAACAGGCGGTTGAACGAGAGATTCCATAAAGTCACTGCTATGATCCTCGGCATGGGCGCGACGAAAATATCGCTCGAGCGCGGTGGAGACAAAAACTACTGCTCGCCCACCGACAGGCGTAACTGAGCCGTCCATGAAGTCTGGGATAAGGCCTGTAAATCTGCGCAGAATAAATCCGCCCACTCGCGGAGGGCATCGCAGCGCTCGCCAGCGGGGGGCGCGATGGGGCGCGGAGGTCCACGGAGAGCTCCCGAGCGTGGTCGCCAAAAACTCATCGTGGGCCTCCGCGGCCCTAGAGACCCGCCGCCGCAGCTAGAGCCGTCGAACTTGCAGCGCAATGCGGGGTGGGGCAGATGGGAGATATCGCCGATCCGCTCGAGCAGATAATGCAACATACATGGCAGCGCCGTCCCCCCGCTCAACCCGCTCGCGCGCTGCGACGAGCATGAGCTTGCGTACTTTCGTTTGCAAGAGCACGCCCAAACGTCCATACTCTGTCACGTTGAGAACAAAACATTCAAGACCCGACAGCAGAGGGACACGCGCCACATGCAGAAATACCAGACTGACGGTTCCCCCCCCGCGGCAGCGGCGCCAAAATTCCCCCATGGTCGACCGCCCCAAATCCCCGGCACGTTCCGAGTAAGCTCAGGGCCGGCGCTGCCAGCGCGATGCAGACAGATAAGGGCCGAGGTATCTCGCGCGAGGGGAAAAACCCTGCAATGGGGTCTTGCTGGTATACTTGTCGCGCGAGCCCATCGGCGTACTTCCCGCTGCCGTGCATGATGTGCTCCTGCTTGCCGTGTTTCCGCTGAAAGTGCATCTGCGCCGACGCATTGTCCAAGCGTGTCTTTGAGCTGGCAAGCTGCAACGCGCCATCGACATCAAGAGGCAAATGCGCCTTCGAGTTATCGTCAGCACGCGTGGTCGCCAAGGCATCAGCTTCACCGTCTTCGTTGGGGCGTCAACCCAAAAAAAAAGCTGCGCATCGCGAGCGCGCGCGCGCGCGCCATCCGCCCGCCATCGGGTGGCCCACCTGCGGGAAGAGAGGGCCGGCAAGCACGTCGCATTGCAGCACCCCGCTGCCAAATCGCATCGGCGACTGCCCATCTGCTGCTCGCGCGGACGCGGCTGAATGGCGGCGCCGCCGGCGGAGGAGAAGACGGCCCTCTGCCATCGCAACGCAATCGATCGCGGAATGCAGGACAGAGACAGGCGGGCTGAGGAAAGCGCTGGCGACGTCGTGGAAACTGATCGCATGCGACTTCTTCGCCTGACGGAGTCTACTGGTGAGCGCATGGCGTTGGCAAATTGCTGCCTAGCGGCTCCGTGAAATAATGCGCATATGGGCGATCGGCGGAATGTTTGGCTCGTCTCCACGGGTGTCCATATTGCGGCTTGCCCAGGGTGTCCAAGGCATGAGCCAATCGGAGGCCCTCGGCTCCCATCTTGCGTCTGCTTTGGGTAGGTTGGCATGCTTCGCTGTGATGCCGAGAGACGGGCGCGCGTTGGTACAACCGTATACTGCGTAGCAAAAAGCCAAAACACGCGCTTAAAATTCGGATCGTCAAAATCAAAGTCGTTCTCGTCCGGGTCCCGGGCAATATTCGGGCGCGGCAACATGCGACGAAAATTCGGCGGGCACGGTGCCTGGAAGAAGAGCAGTGCGCAGCTTGGCGCGCAGGACCTGCATCGAGATGCCTCGGAGATCCTGACGAGCGGCCCCCAGCGCTCGGCGACGATGCTCGGGGTCAAATCTGCGACGGGCGGGTGTACGCGGGCGTTCGTAGTACCTGGCGCACTGCCCCCTTCAACGCCCGAGATGTGCTGCGCCTGAAACAAGTCCTCCGACTTGGAGGGCTCCGGGGCTGGCCGGTGATGCAAACGCCTATTGGGTCCAAATCTAAATCCCGAAATTCGGCGAGCAATCTCTGGCTAATGGAAAAATCTCTATCTCGACGAGGCTGGTGTGCATGACGAGCGAGTTCACCATCATAACGACAACGGTTTATTTTAAACCAAATTTGCACGTGCTGGCGTCGAATTTTAAAGCGCACTCGGAGAAACCAGGCCTTGAGCATATACTGGTGGAGCAACGACGAGCTGTGCCAATCAGGCGCCATGCGGACGATATCGGGATCTGGAATAAACTCCTGGATGATTTGTTCCGCCTGCAACACGTGCTCGATTGCCTCGGATGTCTGCAAGGATCGCTCCCAAACCCGATTCGCGGTGACGAGCGTCGCAGGGGTGCGCTTGAAGCAATCGGCGACCATGGGGGGACGATCCTCAGGGGTGGGGGGTTCTTCAACATCAAAATCAATATCCAAAAAACTGTTTTTAAGTTCGCCCGTAGTTTGCTCATCAACCTGGCACGCTCGATGTGCTGCACGGGCCACCTGGGCCTGGTGTCGACCCCACTTGAAACTTTGCGATTGAGGGGCCATGGGGACGGAGGGAATGGTGGATACAACAAACACTGGGTATATGATACCGCTCCCCTGGAGCCGCCATGTATTGAAGCGCGCGGCCTTTCCGCTCCAGTACTCGGCACCACTGAACTGCTCCGAACTGACTGTGGGACATAACAGTATCCTATATGTGTGACGCTATAAAAGCACCGTGACATGCGAGGCCACCTCCAATACTTGCGTTGACAGCGCAACAGCCTCGTCGTTCACATAGCCAGCGCAACTCCGATCCATTAAAGTGTTCGCGTTGTGCGGTACGTGCCCCAATTTCCAGGCCTGGAGCACGCAGCCAAACTCGGGGAGCTGTTTCTCGTAGTCCTGTCCAGCCGTTGACCCCCCCGAACAAAGTACAAAACGTGCGATGTGGTAACGGCGATATGTATTGCTAAAACCATAGACATAGACGACGGGCCTGCCTGGGTCCAGCATCTCCTTCGGTTTCCACATACATATAGAAACATATGAGCGTGATATCAACGTCCCCCCAGATGAGCACGGATGATGAACAGGTGACCGCGGAACTCGGATGGTGCGTGAACACGCCGTAGCTGATACGCTGTGTGAATGCATCGACTAATTCCGATGACAACTCCGCAATGTTTGCTTGGTTTTGTGCCATCGCGACCTGCATGTAGAATCTATGCTCAGCTTGCGGCAAGCACTGCACCCCCGCGGGGTCAGGCTTTGCCGTCCCCGCCAGCCCGACGAACTGGTAGCTGTCAAAGGTGCGCGATAGCTGCTCGGGTCGGCCTGCAGGGTACCACACCATAAGATCGTAAGAAACCACCCGCCATGGCATCGGAGGAACAAAAACAATGAAGAGCTGTTCAGGGCAGACGTCTAAGCTGTAGCCATGGTTGGAGAATCACCTGCGGCAACACCGCCAGAGAAAAGGCTGGGGCTGCCCCATAGCGGTTAGCTGACGTGGCAGCTCCGGAGGGCTTCCCAAGGTCTCGCCATCGGCTCTGGACATGCTTCTTGTGGTGTTGACGTCTGCGCTGGTGCGGGGGAGGATCCCAGGAGTTCGTAACGGGCGATGGTCCCGAGCCCCCTCAAAGCCGCCTGGACCAGGAAACCTGGCATGCGGCAGCGCGCGCGTCGGACCCCCTCCAGACGGCAGACTTTCGCGCGCGCGCTGTCGACGGTCAAACCGCGTTGTTGCTACTAGAATCCGAGATCTCGACGTGTCGGGGAAAATTCTGTCCGTCCTGTTGTTCCACGCTCCCGGGACCTGCAACAACGGCGTTGTTGTTGGTAGAAGCCGAGGACCCGATGGTTCGGAACGGGGCAAACGTCGGGCACGCACCCCACGGAACCACAGGGCGACCTCGCCGAGGCTCCGCGGGGGCTCCAGGACGCTGACCTCGACCGCCCGCAACAATGGTCGCCCCCCTCGGTGGCGCAAGATCAGAAAAGTTCAGAATGATCGAATCCACGTGTCCCCTCAAGGAGGCACAAGAAAATATCAGCCAGCGTTGGCTCCAAATAGATAGGAGGACAGGAGGAGGACGAGAGGAAGATGGGAGGAGGCCGAAAGGAAGACGGGAGCAGGACGGGAGGAGGACGGGAGGAGCAGCATCAAACAAGCGCAAGCAAGCAAGCGGAAGCAAGCAAGCGCAAGGAAGCAATAAGAAGCAATCAAAAACCAGCGATCAAGTGCAAGCAGGCAAGGGCAAGCACGAGCATGCAAACGAGAGCAAGCACAGGCAAGCCTGTTTGGAGAATCTCGCGCGTTGGCCCAGACAATACGGACGACACTACCCTTTTGTTCTGCATGGTGCGTACTACACCGCTTTTGCCTTTTTACGCAATGTTGTTGGGTGGCGATCGACTTGGTCCGTGCCAGACTGAAACACGTGACGTGCACGTGCAACTATTCCCTTTTTGGTTCTTGGCATTTGCGCGCCAACCCGGCCCTTGGGTGAGACCCAGCTCTTCCGTCCTCCCGACTGGTCCCGAGGGAAGCCAGAGCACGCTGTCACGGGGCGACACTCCCCCGAGCCCGCAACGGCGGCGGCCACCAAAAGGCTTGACATTCGGGGGTGGCGACGGCCGCCATTGCCGAAATTACAAGCAGCCCTTCTCTCTTCTGCAGGGGGTGGGGCGCGCAAGGGGTGGATAGCCCAGGGGGGGGGGGGGCGGGCACTGCACGCATTCGCAGGGGAGCCCCGTTGACGACATGGGCGCTCGGAGCCCCTGGATAGACGCACCCCTTCCCCCCCGCCCCTGGGATGTCCGGCCCTGTTGCAACCGCCGATCTACCTGGGCCTCGAAATGATCGCCGCGCGCCGGCGCGCGCGAGCACAGGGCGAGGATAGGGCGCGCGCGCGCCGGCAGCAGCAGCGGCGGCGGGAGGCAGCAGCCGCAGCAGCAGGGAGCAGAAGCACAGGTGCAAGGAGAGAGGCATAAACCTGCCTCGCGTCACCCGCCGGCCTCCTGCTATAATCATCAATCCTCCTCCCTCGTCGCTTGCCTCTCTTCTGCCACCTTCCCTCTATTCTACATTCATCCCTGCTCCCAGCTGCCAACCCCCCGTCGTTCCTCTCGCTGCTCTCCTGGTTTGTCCCTCTCGCAAGCCGCTCCTCGTGCGAACTCCGAAGCGGCAGATTCTGGATAAGCGGCGTTCAACCTTGAACGCGCGCGCCCGGGTCGCCGCCGCGTCGACACGACAAGAACCTGCCGTAGCCTTGCCTCTAATGCCAATGCAGTCAGGCAGCGTCCTAATACCCCCAGGAAGAGGGCGAGGAGGGAGAGGAGGGAGAGGAGGGAGAGAGAGAGAGAGAGACAGCAGCGAGGGCGAGGAGGAGAGAGGAGGGAGGAGAGGGCAGGGGGAGGAGGCGAGAGCAGGAGGGAGGGGAGGGGGCGGAGGAGCAGCGATCCCGAGACGACCCTCCGCGACCGCACTGGAGCCGTGGCGAGCGCCCGCGCCGGGGGTCCGCCGCCGCGTCGGCGCGGGCGCGAGCTCTGCGCCCTGCGTCGCCCTGCGCGCGCGCGGGCCTGCGGCCGAGTGCTTCGCTGCGCCCCCCCCCCGCAGATCACCGGACGAAATCAGCAACGCAGGCTCTCGCCATCATTCGGACGTCTACTCCGTGAGCATTTTTCGGTATCGTACGTGTATTGTTTCGCGAGGTGCGCAAGATTGCTCCTCGATGGTCCTCGCCGAGAAAGCAATCACACGTCCGAGCGATGCCAAGGGCTGCTGCCCTGCACGCTCTCGCTGCGCACTCTCGCCTGCAGCTCCGTCCGCCTGCGTCCACCCGGTGGCAAAGACCACGGGCACCCAACTCGTGGCTTGGCGAGTGCCGCAAGCTCCACCCCAAGAGGCATCCGCCCGCGGGCCTGCGCCCACAGAGCGCGCGCCCGACGTGGCGTCGCGGTACGCGTCCCAGTCGCCGTGCTTGGTGCCGGTGGCGGAGGCGCCTCGCACGACGTTGGCGCCGAAGGCCGCCAGTCGCCGACGTCGTGGCCGCCGACGGAGGGCGGCGTGCCAGATCGCCGACGATGTGAGTTTGCCCCCCCCCCCCCCCGGAGGGCCCCCGTTCCGGGCCGCTCTCTCCTGCAAGCCTCGGTTCACCCCACATCGTTGCTGCCCCCCCGCCGCCGGCCGCTCGCCCTCAGCGGGCCGTTTTCGGGCCCGGGGGCCGTCAAGCACAGTTCTGGGGCCAAAGACTACCTCTTGGGGGGGAGTCAACAGACAAAGCAGAAGCATACGGATACCGATGAAAAAACCTGATCAAAGTCTCTTTAGGGCTATAGGGCTATGGGACTGTTGGGCTATAGGGCTATGGGGCTATATGGCTATGGGGCTATAGGGCCATAAGGCTAGTGGTCTATAGGGCTATGGGGCTATAGGGCCATTGGGCTATAGGGCCGTAGGGCTATAGGGCTCTAGGAACATAGGGCTATAGGGTCATAGGGCTATAGATCTATAGGGCTATGGGGCTATGGGGCTATGGGGCTGTAGGGCCATAGGGCTATAGGGCTATAGGGCTACAGGACTCTAGGGCTCTAGGGCTCTAAGGCTCTAGGGCACTAGAGCCATAAGGCTGTAGGGTTATAGGGATATAGGGCTATAGGGCTATAGGGCTATGGGGCTATTGGGCTATAGTGCTATTGGGCTGTATGGCTATAGGGCTATTGGGCTATAGGACTATAGGGCTCTAGGGCTCTAGGGATAGAAGGCTGTATGGCTATAGGGCTATGGGGCTATAGGGCCATAGGGCTAGTAATATATATGTATATATATGTGTGTATATATGTATATATATGTGTATGTATATATATATATATATATATATGGCTATAGTGCTATTGAACTATAGGGCTCTACGGCTATATGGCTATAGGGCTATGTGGCTTTAAGGCACCTGGGCACCCAGGCACCCAGGCGGGCTGCGGAAATCGGTGACACACCTCACCCAACCATATGAATCCGCTGGGACCCGTACAGAGGCAAGCTCTGATTTGAAAAAAACTCGGAGGTCCGCGCGAATTTCTCAGATCGGCCGATCCGACTTATCGATCGCTGGCCCCGGCGAGGCCGAGCCTCGAGGTCTCCCCAGGTGGGGTCTGAGCAGGTGGGGTCAGCACCGCCTCGCGAGTGCATCGGCAGGGTGGCCCGATGTGAGGAGTTCCAGACGGGGCCTCGCCTTCGAGGGTCGAAGGAGTTGGCATCTCTTCCTCGACGGAAGGCCGACAGACGTAAAACGAGGGCGGCTCCGCCCGCGGAAGCCTGCGGAAGTAAAAGATGCGTTTTCACAAGATGGCAACATTTTCGGGTTCAGGGTTGCCGGAATCGGCCACGTAGGTGGGCAGGTCTCGTCGCAGAGGGTGACCACCTGAAAACTCCTGGAGGGGAGAGGGGGCACTTGTGATCCCTCTGGTGTCCGCTGGGGCACTGGCCAGCCCCAAAAAGAATAACAGGATTCCTGGCAATCCTGTTGCTTCTAGTATCGGCCGGACCAGCTGATCTCACTGAACTCCATGTGAGGCAAACGGAGTGGACTGGGGCGAGGGTGACGGCGGACAACGATTAGAAGGCGTAGGCCCTTAGCCGTAGACGGACAAGGTGAGAAGCGATGGGCGTCAAGGGGGATGAGCAACCGCTGACTGCCCTCACTTTGTGCTGAGAAATCCTAGCCGAAGCTCAGGCGCTACACCCTCCTGGCCCTGAGTATTCACGTGGGGCTCGCCCCTTCCTCAGGCCCTCGTCTGGGCGGGTCCTGGCCACAGTTACGGATGAGCCCTCTGCTGCAACATCGCCCATAGCACCCGCCCTGTCAGGAAGGAGGGGTGAAGGGATGGTTGGAGGAAAGGGGAACTGGAGGAAAGAGGGGAGGCAGGAGGGGGATCCCCAAGAACCCGCTAACAAAAAAAACCTCTCTCGAACCCTCCTTCCTCCTCCCTCCTCAGGACGTGGGCCCCGCCGCGGCGGCGACCAGACGGCAGCGAGGGCTCGGCGAGCGCTGCGGCCCGCCTGGCGCTGCAGGCTTTCGCAGTGGCGGCCGCGCTGCATGACGTGAGGATGGGAGGCGGCGATGCAGACTGGAGGACCGCGGAGGAGCAGCTCGGGGAGCACCTCACGCGCCTCCCCGAGCCAGGGGCAGCTGCTCGACCACCTCACGGCGATGGTGGTGGAGATGCGGCGCCGTCCGCCGCGCGGGCTGCGGGCGCTGCTGGCGTGGGCGCTGGTGCTGGCGCCGCTGCCTCAAGTCCTGGTTCAGGCAGTTGGGGGCAGCCTGCGAAAAATTGCCCTAGCGACCAACGCAAGGTAGACTCGGCACCCCAGCTGGGGTCGGCCGAGAAGGGTCGTCACCACGTCACCGACGAGGTGAAGGAGATGGTGTCGGCCACGAGCGACGGCGACGTGCTGATCTTCGATGGCGGGGACCTCAAGCGGTGCTGCTCGCCCGAGGCCCCTTGGCGAGGCGAGCGGCGGCGCATGCTGGAGGCTGAGGTGGCGAGGCCACCCGCGGCTCGGCGGAGGAGGGCCACTTCGCCGCCTGGCGAGCGGCGGACCCAGCGGGCGCGGCTCGACGGCCAGCCGCAGCCGCCCGCCCGCGCCCCGAGTTTCGCCGAGCTAGTGCGGCTGGCGGCTGGCGCACAGCCCGCTCGGGGCCGCAGCGCGGCGACCCGCGGGGCGGCCTCACCGCCTGCCGCCGCCGCGGCCGCGGGCTCCGCCGCCTGCGGGCGCCTGGCTGAAAGCACCTCCGCCCCCGTGGGCGGCTGAGGGGGGCGAGCCGTCGAACGCGGCCGACCGGACTCGGATTCGCCTCCTGTCGGGAGGCTCCAGATTTCTCCTCCTCCTCCTCTTCCTTCTCCTCCTCCTCCTCCTCCTCACCCCCCCGTTCCTCTTCCCCCTTCCAACCTCCTCCTCCTCCTCGTCATCGTCCTCCTCCTCCGAGGACGGCCACGACGCCGACCAGGCAGCGCCGAAATCTGAGGGCGCCGCCGAAGCGAGGTGCGGCCCGGGAGACAGCCTGCCAGGCGTCGCCACCTGCCACCCCCGGCCGTGAGAAGGGGGACGAGGGGCCTCCTCCAGCCACCTGGTCCGGTTCCTTCTCCTCCTCCTCCTCCTCCTCCTCCTCCTCCTTCTCCTCTTCCTCCTCCTCCTCCTCCTCCTCCTCCTCGTCCCCCGACATCAAACTAAGGAGCGGCCCGAAACCCACAGCCACTCCCGAGCCCGACACGGTTCTTACTTCAGCGCCCTGATCGTATTGCAACATCGCTGATGCACATTCGGCTTACTCGTGTCCTCCCCCTCCTCCTCCTCCTCCTCCTCCTCCTCCTCGAAGACCAGGACGGGGAGGAGGTGGAGGAGGTGAAGGAGGAGGAGGCGGAGGAGGAAGAAGAAGAGAACAACGACGACCACCACGACGAGGACGAGAAAGGCAACGAGGAAAACGAGGAACACGAGCAGCAAGAGGAGGACGGGGATGGAAGGATACGACACAGACGTACATATGTACATATGTGTATATATATATATGTATATACTCGAACCGCGCGCACTTCAGGAGCGTCTGGGGCCGTCGTGGCCACTGTTTGGACTGAAAAGCAAATATACCGGAGAAAACATCTTTTTCAATCGGAAGTGCTTGACTTGTGGCATTGGGGGGCCTTCTCGGCGGCCTCTTGGGCCGCCTTGAGGGCCTTTGTGGCCGTCTAGGGACAATCTTGGGCTGTCTTCGAGCGTTCGTGGCTCGTCCGGGGGCCATCTCACTGCGCTCTTCAGCCATCATCCAGACAACCTGGGGCGTTTTGGGGACCTCGTGGGCCAGCCTGGGGGCCTGGGGGGGTCCGGGGCCCTCCCTCTTGGAGCCCCCAGCGCCTCCCCGGACCGCCATGCATACCAGTGGCACCGGTTCCGGGCCTTCCTCCGGCCTACTCCGATGTATATATATATATATATATATATATGTATAAGTATACATATAAATAGATACACGTATGTCTGTACGTAGATCTGTATGTATGCATGGATGTATGTATGTATGTGTGCGTGCACGCGCACACCTTCACGTACATGCGCACTGCTTGTGTGAAGATATGTGCAATAAGTCCGCTTTGGACATCCTCGCATTGTGGCCCCTCTGGGGAACGAAAACCAACGCCTCGCCCGAGACATCCTCAACATCTGCTCCGAACGCCAAAAAAGTTGGGTGGGTAAATGTGTATGGGGTTGAAGTTCAAGGGCACAGAACCCCTGATCCGTTGGTAGAGGGAAGGAGGGATAGATGGATGTCTTTCCCTCCTGCACGATCAAGGTCTGATCGATCTTCCCAATACCTGAGCCCAAACGGCCAGGCGCAGGAGAGGTGAGGATAAGGAGTATATATGAAGGTATTACACGAGTTCTATTCACACCCCCCGTCCCGAATCCCGCCCGTGAGGGTAGGACTCGGGAACGGAGGAAAATAATCCGTCACCCTTTTACTCCGTCAATCCTCAGGTCTGCAGGCAGCTGAGCGCAAAGTCAGTACAGCCTCAGCTGCAAGGTAAGGTAAGAAGGAACACCCAGGGTCCCAATTTCTTCGCCAAGCACGCTTTGGTGCCCCCTCGGTGCGCCCCCCAAAACGCTTCGGCACTCGAAGAGGAGAAGAATGAGACACGGGTGGGCGGAGAAAGAGGATCTGAGCAAGTTAAAGCAACTTATAATCTGCCTCGCCTATGCGAGGCAGGTGTTGCCACTAGCTGCCATATCATTCTCAACGCAATGGAGTTAGGCTCTAAACAGTACGCAGTCTGAGATCGTGTTGATGAACACGATCATGTTATGAAGCGCATCTATATATATATATATATATATATCAAAACAAATGGCTGGCCAGACGAAAGGTCGTGTTGATGAACACGAAAAGTTGCATGTATATAAACTCTCTATATGGCGACACCCGTTGGCGTTGCTCCTTAGGAGGCTGCCTTGGGTCTCGCAAAATATGTGTGTATGCGTGGCCACGTGCGTTGTCTAGTGAAGTGGCCTAGAAGTAGATCATAGCCACCGCTCAAGGCGAACTTGTATTATAATGAAGTTCAAGCCTATCGAGCGGTGGGCCTCGCGGCCGACTCACTACGCGCTGCCGTTCTCGTAGAACCTGCTGCCCCACATCCTGTGGCCATCGCGCGTCACGTAGCTCGTCGTGAACGTCTCCCACGATGTCCTTGGGATCCAGTGGCGAAACCACTTGTTGTACTGGATGTCGCGGATGTATACGAACTCGTCGTTGTTGAGCGCGATGTAGATCCAGCAATTGATGTGGTAGCTCCAGCACCTGAGGCCCCAATGGCTGTCCTCTAAGTCGTCGCGCCACCATGCGGCGTAGTCTGTCGTACGCGCCCTCTTGGCGCGAGGTCTGTAGCTGTCATCGCTATCCTGCCGCTGCGCTGCAGTGCCGCGCGGCCCCGCGGGCGCGTGGTCATCCGCGCCAGAGGCGCTAGACCGTGCAGCATCGCCGGGGGCAGGGCGCGGCGGCGGCGGATGGCGCGGCTGGCGCGGCTCCATGGCATCATCAGAGTGTTGGGAGTGTGTATCATGGTCGATCGGATCGGTTCTCATCCCTGAATCAACCCCCCTCTGGTCGGTGGAACCCAAGGCAGAACCCATCAACCCGTAAGCAAGCGCAGCAAGCTTGCGCTGCGTGACTTTCTCACGGGTGCCATCCCGCCTGGGGGGGGCAATCGTGGCAAATCCGCGTGCCTGCCGCGTCTGCCCGTCGAGTCTGCCTTCGTTTAACCACCATTTCTTCCGACCAGCTTGGCCAGTCCTGATGCTGGTCTCGAGGATTTCACATGCATCTCGCATGTCCTCAACGGTCCAGGCCTTCTTGCCCACGTTAACGCGAGCGCCTGTCATTTGGTGGTGGAACTTCAAATCATTGAGAAAACGCTGAACGAGATTGGCATATGGATGGTATAGAGGTCTGTCGTCTTCAGCCTCGCCCATCAGTCTGCACTCGCGTGCAGGAGGGCGGCCAGAGTCGACCCACTTCTGATACCTCTTCCTAGCGGAATTGGTCATTCTCCTCAACGCATCTTTCTCATTGCCTGGAAATGAGCGCTTGCCCGTCATGATGACTTGCGCTCCGTCTCTCATGTACCTCGTGATGTCGTCCTGGAAGAGCGTCATCTTGATCCAGTGGGTCAGCTTCTGGAGGTATGCTAGGTCGCTCTGGACGGCTGTACTTTTACCCGTAGCACCCACGGATACAGTGTACTGCCAGCAGATGTCACAAAGGTTACCATCATTTGTAACGGTCCCTAGGGATAAGATGCGACCGCAATTCCGACATCGCGCGATATCATGCTGAATATCTTCTGGGGCTCCGTCAATCGTGAGGTGCTCACGAGATCCCCAGCGAGTTTCCCGACCACGAGCAAGACTGCGGCCGATCTGATCCGTGGCATCGCGGTTGATCTCGGCGTTGCGTCGGGAAGCGATCGATCTGCTCATTCCCTCGATCTCGATCTTAGACAATCTGTCCCCTGGCAGTCCTATGCGCTCTGTCGTGTCGTTGCCCGCATCCTCAGCATCGCCATGACATGCGTTTTCTGTACGGAGACGGCGAGCCTCCACCTGCAAGGCGGACTCGTTGTCGCCCTCCTCGCGGTTGACTCCCGTCTGTTCGGCTATGATCCGTACCATGGTTTCTTGATCAGGAGCTGCGGGTGCAATGCTGCCTGGGTCCTGGGGAATGTCCTGCTCCGCGCCTGGGCCACGTGGCGCGGCAGGTGTTTCCACCAGCTCCGTCCATACGGGGAAGCCTGGATTGCCGAATGTCTTGATGCAGTGCGTAAATAGATCACGCAACGTTTGGAGTGCGGGATGATTCTGATGAATAACATCTTTTGTGAAGTCACGGAGCTCCCCGATACTGTCCAGCAATATGTTTTCATACACTTTGGAAATCCATTGAAAGACGCCTGTAGTCGACTCCTCGATGGTCTCTGGGTCCAGGTAGTGCACCAACTTTTTGAAGAAGCGATCTGCACTGCAAATCGGTAAGTCACGTGCCCACTTGTGGGTATGCTTATAATCCAAATAGTATGTCTCTGCGTTCCATGCTTTGGATCAGAATTGAATGTCGACTTGTAAGTACGACTGTACTTTATCCACCACAAATCTGTCCACGCCTGTGTGCACCTCAATGATTTGCTTCATCTTTATCATAGGTGAGTTTACCAGAAGCTCCGACACCCAGCGGTATATGCGGTGGTCGTATGATTGTCTGGTCCACCTTGTGTATTCCTCTGGGTCGTAGTCGGGGTGGTTGAGGAAGTCCTCTGGCGGGTCAATAATATTGTCGTGGATGATCGCGTCCACGTGCTCATCTGCTTGGATCTCTGCCAATAGATCTGCTTTCATATTGTCATTTGCCGCTTTTTCTTCGGCAGCGAGTGGTATGTTTGATATATCCACAATAACGGTAACCAGAGGTTCGGCAGATTGGCCTGCCTCTTGTTGGGGTCCATCGTCCGCGGGAGCAGTATCCTCGGCAGGTGTGGCCACCAGCTCTTCGGGATCGGGTGTCCGAGGAGCGGGCCGTCTGGTCGGTGTACGTGGGATACGTGGCTTATAAATGCTCGGCATGCCGAGATATGGCAGATCACCATCTCTGTTGTGCTGAAGTATTTTGTCGCGGCATGAGGATGGGCCTTCCAGGGCAGTATTCATATGTGTCGGGTCAATGGCATATTTGTCGGCACGAATTGGTAAAGCAAAGATAACGCCCTTGAGAGGCATGCTTTTGTCATTGTACCATATGTTTACCCATCGTAAACCGTAGTTGAGGATGGGTATTTGTACCGCAAAGAACTTGTCAAAGACTCCGAAATGAATGATTGGGCCGTATATGTGGCCCTTGTTCATGAGGACCTTGGTTTTGTGATTGCCCTTGGGGTAGTGATTGTCGTAATGATAACAATTGGTAGATCCCCAATTCTCGGTGACAATGAAGTCCCCCATGCGAACATCATTAAATGTAGGCAGACGATCCCAATCTTTCTGTGTAATCTTTGATGTAATGGGTCGAAGAGCCTCTCGGCAGTATGACATAGCAATTAACCAATCTTTGTCGTCTGTTTTGTGGTCGGCGTCGTCGATCATAGCACGGACTATTTGTCCATCCAAGGCGTCGGCGCCAGATATGCGGCCAGCAGGGGTTGCCCCCAGCTGAGGGGCAATCGGTCGCTGAGCCGAAGATGCTGACGCTGACGGCGTCCTTGGCTGCTGATCCATGTCGTGATCCATGTCGGCTGGTGTAATCCCAGGAGGGTTATCGATGAACTCCTCTCTGGGAAGATAGGCGCAAATTTCGTACTTACTCAATGGTTGTCTCGCGGCCAATGGCGGACAGTCCCAGGAGGAGCCCTCCGGCCATATCTGCTGGCCGAGCATGTGGCGTGGTTGGAGACGGCGAATTGCAATGACTGCCGCTGCTGGAGCCACGTCCTCTGTCATAATAGCGCCTTGAGCGCCAAACCAGAATCTGCAACCAGCTTTTGTGGCGATCTCCATGTTGATCACCAGCTCGACCTCGTTCTTGCAGTGATTGAATTTGTATGACTCTACCGAGGTGTGGGGATTCTTCTGGACATTGTCTATATATGTGCTGGAACTGAAGAATGCCTCCGTGCGTTGCGATGGTTTATGATGCTTGTCTCTCTGAGAAGATGTATCGACGTAGCCTGGAATGATCCCTGTCTTGGGGATGTTGCGCCAAGCACGGAATGTCGTGCCATGGTGGAGGTATTTCACGTCTGTCCATTGTAGGCTCTCCCAGCCCATGTTCCATGGTTTGGAAAGTGGGTTGACGCAACTGTGGCCTCCAACACATCGAATGGCAATAACGCTGTTCCAATCGAAACAGCTGGGATCACCTCCCTCGGGGATTGGTTTGGCGTATATATCGATCCGATTCTTCTGCGGGTCAATATGTTTCTGGAACGCACGAATGATGAAGATCGGGAAATAATCGTTCCAATCGCTATACCCATCTTTCTCCCCATCTTTCTTGAAGTGCGTCATGGCCGCGTCCATGGATGGTCCGTTGTGGTTTTACGGTCACTGAATTTCCATCGGACCATATCCTGAAAGGATTTCCAATTACTTGGGATCTTCCACTCACGATCTGTTGTCTTCGGCCAAATGTTGATACGTCTATCGTGAAATTGATTGATGTAGAACTTCATGTAGTGTATCTCGTGGCGTAACATCGTCGCGATGTCTTTGCTCATGTATTTGGGTTCTCCCAGCCACTCATCAAGTAATTCAGGACCATAACGTACGTCGTCGTAATGTGGTAACGATATCCACTTCCATTCTGGAAAGCAACCAAACTGTGCAAGATCAGGAGCATGAGCAATCACACAACCGTCATGTTGCAGTTGGTCGAGCCATTCGTCGTCTTGCAGGCAAGCGAATCCATTGACCGCGGATGTGCCCCGCAATACTGGACAAACGTATGGATGGTCGTCCTTGATGCCTGCTTGCAGCTTCCACTCTCGAATAGTGCATGCGTTATCGAACATCCCGACCTGGCTGATGTCCTCGTACATAGAACGCTCGCAGCTGCCCTGCCATGACAATAAGTTCATCTCGTGTGGAGAAGAGTCGTCATCGGCAGGAGTTGCCTCCAGCTCCATAGCGTCTAGGTCAGTGCCGTCGTCTGGGATCGGGACTGCCTCGGCTTTCGGGAGCTGAACTGCTGGCTGCTGGTCTGCTGGCGTACGGTGTAGGGGTGGGCCAAGAGTCGATGACTTTGGCACGGCTATCGGTTGCGGGCCAGGTTGCAGTGGCTCAGGCAATGGGCCCGGTGGTGCTGGCTGGTCCGCATCGGCCGCCGCGCGCCACACGGAAGTCGGAACATCAGGATCGTATCCCAATGCCACGCGATCCAGTGCATTCTGTCTGAAGAATGTTTTGCGTGTCTCGATGGTCTGTTGGTTCTCGGCAGCAGGGCCGATACAGTGAGATTTCAACCTGTTGTTTTCTGCAATGAGTCGTGCTCTGGTCGCGTTATCGTCCCCATCCAAGTCGGTAGTCTGTTGTAGAAGCTGCTCAAACACAACCCAAGTAACTGCATGTGCATCTTCAACCGTTTTGGTGATCTTAGGGTGGAGGAGCTCGTGTTTCTCGACTGTTTCCCAGGATGCCCATGCCCCAGGGTAGTCGTTGATCAACAGTAAGAGGTGCTTGAATAAGTCGTCGTATGCAAGACCAAATGGATCATTTTCAGGAATAGCCTTGTTCGGCTCGCGAGGATCAAGTGCTGGTGGCCGTATCGTAATTCCAGTGATAGGTACGCGTATGTCGCCTGCGGTAGCAGGCAGTGATGCCGGCAGCGTACCATCGGCACATGATGCCATCCACGCACAATGAGCCATCTCGCCTGCCGTCGGTGTCATCAGCGTCGTGAGGCTGAGATCTCTCTTCCATTCGTTTGTCATCCTCTCTCTGAAGTCGGGAGCCGCCATGATCTCCTTGGCCTGTGTGTAGGCCTGCTCGTCCGTGACGGGAGTCAGTATGGGAGGCCTGAGTGGATACGGCTGAGAAGGAAGTGACTGGATCAAAGCACAGAAGTTACGATAGCATGCTGCGTCGCAAAACTGTGTCGTGAACATCGCCATGTTGTGGTTGTTCTGTTTTGCATGCCAAGCCTGTGGGGTGATTCTATCATACGCTTCTATCCAGTGGTCTGATGGAAGAACTGTAATACCACGATTTTGCATAATCCTGATCAGATCGTCCGTGTGATAATCAAAGTTCGGGTGCACGCCCCACTGTGCTGCTTTGCCAGGCCCCATCACCGTGGGACAACGGAAGTACTGCATCACATCGACAAAACGTGATACATCCACTTGTACATGCATTGGCATGAGCGTCGGGACGCCGCCCTCACATTCCATTTTCTGGAGCTCACGCACGGCAGTAGGTGCGCGATCCTGATGGCGACGCATGTCCACGGTGTTCTGTCCGTGGTTGGCACATGCGATGTCATTCGCGCTCCATACCACCATGGCGTTGAGGCCTCTGCAATAGTGTCTTTGTTTCACATATGCAGGAAAATCATTGGCCCAGTAACCCCAGATGACCTCGTTTAGTTCACGCCACCTTTTGACGGAGGCATTGTCGCTGTGTAACATGAGGCCCCTGGCCTCGCGGATCATCTTGATCATGTTGCGCTGCTCGAGGGTGGACTCAAACTGGTTGTTGAGAATAGCTGCGGTACGGCTCTCCTGTGTCTGCGTACGCTGGTTACGCAGTTCTTCCATACCATAGCGGGTGTCTCCACCAGCCTCTGGCCATTGAATGCAATCTTGGCCGATCGGCGTGTCGTTCTGTTTGAACCATTCTTTATAATTGCCAAACAAGAATGCCCACATCATGATGTCGTCGCGGATGATAGTCGACAAATGCTCGAGGGTAGCGCCACCCATGCATTCCGCGCGATTGAGGCACGGCATAAATAACGGTACAAGAGCAACATGTGATACTTTGGCGAGGTGTTCTCGCTTCTCTGCATTGTTGAGCTCGTCAATGCCGTGACTTGGGTACTTCTTGTGCTTTGCACCCTTGGCCCCTTTCTTGTGCTGCATAATGCATGTTGAATCGGTGTGCAAGTTGGCCCATTTGCATGCGTGCCCTGATGGACCAAAGGCATGATGCAAGAGAAGTCCCAGATCTTCGTGCACGAGTGAATACCACCCATTATCTGAAAGAAGAGTAGAAACCAAACGACCACCACAGAAAGCGCTGTACTTTGCTCGTTCAAGCTCGAGTGGGTCTATATCAGGACCAGGAGTAAGACCAGGGTTTATCTCCAAGAGTAAGGCAGGACCAGGAGTAAGACCAGTATATCAGGACCAGGAGTAAGACCAGGAGTAAGACAGCGGGGGCCTCGCCAATGAAGACATTGCCCTCGTTGTATGGTTGCCAACGATAAGTACTTGTCATAGTCTCGTCGTGCTCTGATATTGCCTGCCAGCCTTCTGGGCGATCGGATGGTGTTGCCACCGTCTTGGCGTATGATCCGGTACCGCCGAAGCCTCCGCGTGCAGTCAACCATGTGCTGAACTTGCGGCGGAATTTGCTTGTCTGGTTAATGTCGGAAAATGCTCGCATTTCGGTGACCAAATTATCTTCAACAGCGTGGCCGATGTGTCCCGAAGTATCTGATGTCCTGGCTAAGCCAGGTGGGCGTGTGGGTACCTTGATCGTTACACGCTCAAGTGTAGGAGCATAGCATGGAGTTGTCAATCCATTGCTGTATACATCAGAGGGTGCACAAAGACCATTTCCATAGTAGTGTTTTGTATCCTGAACGCTGTCCTCGGCATATGGTCCCAGTACTGCACTGCCAATTTTGGACCAATCATTGCGAATCATCATCCACTCCGTCTTCAATATCATCGTCGTAAGCTCCATTGGCGGGCACTTGCGGTGCGCTCCTGGGATCACTGCGTTCAAATGATCATGTAAACCACGAACACTGTCATGTACAGACGGGTTACGAGTGAAAAGGCTGGAAAATCATGCACATAGCCCTCATGAAAGATAGCCATGGCGTAGCCGTAAACGTGCTGTACTCGTAGTTGGCGTCGCCGCCGACTGATCCACCAGTATCGCTGATCCAACTCTTGACGTCGGCGGACGCAGAGCGGGCAATTTCTCGAATAGTGGACTCGTCGGGTACGCGGAGAGCAAAATCTGCGCTGCGATCAGCGCGCCGTTGATGTACGTATATGTATCCATCATCAGGATCACGAGGACGACCAGTTTGAGCGTGGTGCGTGAAGCCCACGCGGTCGTCGTCCTTGGCGATCGGGTCGTACTCAGCGTCGCAGCCGATGGGCCAGCCGATGAGGTGGAGCGGCTGTGCCTGATCCATCTCGTGGATGGGGGAATCGGGATTAGAACCGATCTCACTTATTTTCGCCTCGCACACGGCGAACAGGATGCCTGTAAGCTTTGTAGCTCGAGTCGTAAAACTGCTGCGGCATGAACATATAATGAGTGTCCTGGACCTCTCTGTATTCTGTAGAGGCGAGGGAGGATGGCGGGGATGTCTACCGTGCGGGGAACGTGCTCTTGACCGAGGTGTGCGCGAAACAATAGCTGCGGCAGGTACACCAATGTGGTACATACATGCGCATATGCCCTCGTGATTGGCTTGTCCAACGCACTGCATTCCACATTCTGATCCTACCTCGCCCCATCTTTCTTTTTCTGTAAGTAATATGTTTCATACTTCCGGGCATCCATCCAGTTTTGGAGGTTCTGCAACATGAGGTAAACCGACGGGCCCCCGAGGCCCTCGTAGTGGTTTCCATGGTTCCTTTGGAGGACACTGTGCCGGAGTAGCGGGAAAGATGAGCGAGTGTTCCAAGAGGTCCCTCCAGAGGTCTGCTTTCTTTGGCTCGAAATGTTTGGTCATCATATCTGCAATCTGCTCTTTTGTACCTACATATTTGAGCTCGATATGTTCGAGTTATCATGTCTCGCATATCCAACCCAGTTTGATACGATGAGTACGATGAAGATGACGAAGTGCTGGTGCACGTCCCTTTTGGACAATTTTGATCACGGCCTGGTTATCCTCGAGGACGATAAGACGCACTTTGGGAGAACTAATCTCCTGAGCTGGTTCTGGATCCACGTGCAATACGGTACCCTCATGGGATATTGTACGCCTCTTTGGAGGCGTAGGTAACTCCGTATTTAGCGGTAGTTGCCTACGGCTAGGAGAAGATCCCCTTGTGGGGGGTGCCTTGCGAGGCGATGGCCTGCGCTTCTTTTTGGCGGCCAGCGTCGGACGCGTCGCCGTGTCGGCGCGTCCCTGGCAGCTCAGGCAAGTATTCTTCTCTTTGCATGTGTTGGCAACTCCCACCACGGCTTCCCAGAATGAGAGTAATGGTAGCCCTTCCAGTCGTAGTGCTGAGTCAAGAGCAACGATCTCGGATTCTGTAGATAAATGCGACACAACCGTTTGTTTCTTACAAAGCGCTGACCGGGAAGAACGTATTGGGTCCAACAAGCGCGGCGAAGACGCCGGTAGTGGACTTGGATGATGCAATGCAATCGGCGAACGAGGCGTCAGTGAAGAGCATGATGGATAACTTGTCTGACGAATCGCCTATCCATCCGTGTAAACAATGTGTGCGCGTCGTTTTGATGTAGCATATCAACCGATGTAGACGTTTATCGCACGTGGTATTCCATTTGGTAATTTCTCTGGCTAACATACATACTGGATGTAGAAGATCGAAACGACAGCAACGTGCCAGGTAGAGAATCTTCATCAGTACACTCGCCGCGTCCTGGCCAAGGATGCCCTCGTCGGAGTAATCGGAATCGGTGAAGGAGGTGTCCTCGATGCCAGGGGTTTCGGCGTCAGGTAGGTCATCGTATGTGACTGGTATGGGATCTGTTGTAGTAGATGTCGTATCGACCGATCTTGCTGGGCTGGATGATCGCGGCCGCGCGTTGAGCACGCTAGTAGGTCTGGCGACCGACCCGGAGGATGCAGGCGATTTGGATCGCGAAGTCCTCGGCGAGTCGGATCGTTTCCGACGTGACCCCGGTCCCTGGGCGCGCTTGGAAGCGCATTCCAGGTACCGCTCAATGCACTGATCAGTAAAACCAAGCATATCATGTCGAATTCCACGAACTTGTTTGGCTGTATTGTAATCTTTCTCATTGTGTACGGGCAACATAGGTCGTATGGTAGACGTTCTTTTGTCGAAGATGTTCTGCGGTACCTCGTATGCCTGTTGTCCACAGCCAAGATATTGTGAGTATGGAGTAGGTGGATCCAAGTCAATACCGCTTTTGCGGATATAATCCCATCCAGCTGGTAGATTGTGAGCTGGTCCGGCTAATTTGAAGTCGTCCACATATACTGAAAGTATCAGTCCCAGTTTGTTGTGTCTCCATACACATTCCCATCCTGGAATAGGCTCGAAACCAACGCTTTCTAAGCATGTGCGACACGTTCGTTCCCAAAAGACCCCTGCTAGAGGGTGTCCGTATAGTGCCAATCGTAATCGGCACGCTGGATTCTTGTATTTTGACCAGGATGTCGGTTGTCGCCATTTAGGTATGGTAATCCAACTATCAACTGGATCGATTCGTCCGTCGCCATATAGTAATGCTTGCGTATAGACTCCAGGTGCATCACTTTGTTCGCCCGTATACTGTGGCAATAATGCAGTAGCATCGCAAAGTTTGGAAGCCTCAATGTGCGAAGCACTGGAAGCGGCGTCGGCGAATATGGCGGACAAACCAGTCTCATCTTTGCCTGTATTGCCCTGAACCACTACTCTGCCCTTGAATTTACGTAAATCAGGTGGAAGTTCTTCGTGTTTGACTGAAGATAGTTCCAAGATATTGAAGACATGAGCTTTCGTCCCAGTGCGAATAGCTTGTGACTCAATATCAGCTTTTTCTGCAACAGTCTTCAACATCCACGTTTGTTTATTTTCCTATCTCTCGTATTCTCTTCGCAGGGCTTCCTGTGCACGTGGTTATGCGGCAAACTCTTTCTTACTCAGGCTTCTGGTAACTAGGGCCGGGCGTGCCCATGAGGAATCGGGGATTTTGTCTCTGTGTGCCGATGTGTAGGTCGTCTCACGTGGCATAGTGGGTATTGCTACCGACTGGGTGAACTGGCGTATGAGCGGGTTCATGGTCCCAAAGTCGGTTCCTTCACGATCCACAAGTACCAAAGCACGTTCTTCTCCAGCGTGCTGTTGTGGTGTGTGGCGGTAGTACAGTACCGTAGTAATGTCACGTGGCCCACCAGGTACTTTGGCATACAGTATTTCTTTGTTCGTCACGCCTTGGACGTTCTCGTCGCGGATGACTGCGCCGTTGTCAGTGTCGCATGTAATCCTTCGTTCCACAGTATTCCATGTGGGTCCGCCGGCTGCAGTTGCACGGAAATTGTTGACCTGTTTAACCTGTCTTGTCCACACTCGAAGTGCAGCTCGGTCACGAATCTCACGAGCTCGTTTGACATCTTCGGCGTACTCGATTTCTTTCTTCTGTTGTCCACGAGATAGTGTTTTCCAATGTTCGGGAAGAGTGTGATCAGGACGTGTAGTAGTCTGTATACGTGTCTCGCGGCCGCGGACCACCATTTTGCCATCTGGCGTTATTTTTGGAAGCTCATAGAATCGAACCGTGCCGGTCCAGGGCTCGCTCAGCTCCCTGTGGTCGTTGGCGCTGACACCGTCCCAAACATCGCGAAAGTCACTCTCTCCATCAAAAGTAGAAGTCGTCTTGAAATCTCGTGTCACGTCGAGTTGATCAACAGGTACAAGTATGTTCATGACGTCGTCCGTCGGGATGAACAATTTCTTGCGTGGAGTACGAATATGTCTGATGACGCAATATCCGCGCTGTTCCCAGTAGTCGGGTTCTGGCGCTGGTGCATCAACGTCAGAGGCCGATGCGTGGATATCGGCGTTGTTATCTTCCGTTGTCATCATAGACGGGTCATCCCATTCTTTAAGATAGGAAAGTGGAGGATCGGGCATTGGTTTGTCGCCCAAGGGTCGAGAAGTAGATGCCTTGACCTCGTCGCGTGCCTCAGGGTTATGATGTCGTAGAGTACCTTCTTTCACCGGGTAGGTGAACTTGCCATCAGGGATGATGATGTCTTTGACTCTGTGCACGTGACACAGTTCCCCATCAGGATTCTTGGCGTATGTAGCCGTGTCCAAGACAAGGTAGTCACCTGACCATCGTCCACCAGAGTGTAAATGGTAACCCATGAATAACCCTCCTCGAGTATTTTCTTTAAACTTCGCAGTCTCGTTGTTAATTTCTGGGTTGAGGCATTTCCAGAAGATCCGAGCACCGAATGGCACGCAGTGCCCGGGAAAGCTTTCACCAAAGCGTATTTCATGAGCTGTCTTATCTGCATGCTCCTCGTTGAGGGCAGCAACGCCCGTGGATGTATGCCCAAAATTATGTCCGCAGCAAAAGGCTTGCATGGCCTCTTTCCACCATTCATGTCCCAGACCAGACATATGCAACGCAGCTCTCGCACCGAGAATGACAATTTGGACGATGCGCTCGATCAATCCATTCGTTTGTGGACGATGCGGCGCACTCGTGTCGCGTCTCCATCCCAGTTGGCGGCAAGCCTTCTGAAGCTCTCCAGAATTGTCTGTATAGATGTGCTTCACCTCATCGTTCGCGGCAATGAACTGTTGAAAGGATGCCTTTGTGGTAGCTGCGTCTTTGTGTAGTGCTGGGTAGGCCATGAAGATGCCGGTGTATCTATCCAGGACAACAAGTGCATACTTGTCGCCGTGCTTGTCCGCGGCATCGTCTTTGGCCAGGACGATATGGTCGGCAGTTAAAGCTTCGCCAAACTTCTTCGGGACAAAAGCTTCGTGGGCTTTATCCTCGTCGGTGGGGTCTGCCGGTGGATGTGGTTTGCGCTGTCGTCGACACGGAGCATTCTGCGCCATCGTGCGAGAACAAATCTCACAGTCAGGGTGTTTTGGACTGTGGGTCATGTAATGCATCGGGTCAATCGGTTTCTTCTGTCTGTTTGGAAGAACGCGATCATTGTCGTGGTGCAGTCGTGTGAGCGTCTCCGTCAGTATGTCGTTATCTGCTTGAGCTGTATCTGCTAGCCCCCCGCATGTTGGAGGAGAACACTGCGTTTGAGACGTGGGCGAGTCGGTGGGTGTGTCCACGTTAGGCTCGTGTTTGTTTGTGTCGGGAAGTTCTTCGACCGTGTCGGTCCGTGCTCCTCCTCCCTCTCCGACATGCGGTCTCTTGGGGCAGGTCCCTATGTGGGCCCGTTGCTCATCTGCGGTTGTTGACTGCTCTGTCGTTTTGCAGCACCAACATATGTCGTTGCAGCGGGCGGACGAACGCTTACGCTGACGACGTCGGGGGGCTGACGAAGTGCATAGACGTGGTGGTGGTATCAGTGTCAGGTCGTCGAGTCGTAATTCTGGAACTCTATTGTTGACTGGAATCCTATACCATTGGCCCCCCGGATCCTGAAGCAAGTAGCCCAGCTCAGGATCCCAAAGCTGCCGAAAACCATCAACCTCAATCAATTTCCCAACTGGTAGTAATGATGGACAGTCTGGCAAGGCAAGGGCTGAACTGTGTAAGCCAACCTCGGGTAGCCGTATGTCGTAGTGCTCGTTGACGGTACGATCACCATTGGCAGTTTCCAGAATATGCTCTTCGCGAATAGATATGCGATCCGATTCGGTCTGCGTCAGTTCGTGTTTACCTTGAATGTGATGAGCAGAACCACTGTCGAGAACCCAAGATCGTGTCAATGCAGCAGTCGAACGTGGTGGGTCGACTTGCATCATCGTTGTCGTCGTCTGGGCTGTCTTTGATGACTGCTTGGTAGCGTCGTCATATTTTCGGATCGCAATTGGTGTGGCCACCGACTCCTTGTTGTGTCGGTAGTCGTATAGATCTTCGTACCATAGCTGTGCCTCTTTCTGACATTCTCGTAGAGCGTCTGCACTTTGATCCCACCATCGTTGTGGTAACGGGTCTGGTACGTTGACAATGTCGCCCTCATTCGGCATCTCCTTCCATGTGTCCAATCTGGCCCTGCCAGATACAGTATGTAGGTAGTGTTCCACATTACGTGTGCCGAATCGTATCCGACGGCGTGATTTGGTAGATGTCGTAGTAACCTTAGTGTTGGCCATGAGGGTCTTGTCACGAATGACGTAACTGCGGTCGGAACGGCGTGAACGTCGATAGTTGGCAGAAGAACGTGCTCTGGCGTGGGGAGAACCACGGGACGAACCACGGCTCGGGGAACGTCTGCCACGTCCTCTGTCACTACCATATGATCTATCACGGCCGCGTGGGCTGCCGCGTCCGCCTCCACGGTTGTCTCGTCCTCGGGAGGTAGACCTCGAAGATCTATCGTATCGACTTCTCGATTGACTGCGAGAGTCTAGAGACCTCCTGGATGTTGAACGAGGTCGGTCGCATTGGCGTCGGTTGTCACGTCCATGGCGTGAGTCGTTTGCGCAGCGGAACCCCCCGCGTTGTGAAGAACGTTGGCTTCCTGATCCGCGGGGCGGTGACCGGCCACGACTATCCTGACTGGAGGTCCGTTGTCGACTCGGGCTTCGCTCGGGAGTCTTCGCACCAGGTGTGAGATGTGCGTATATGCATTTGTCGCCCTTGGGGCACTTGTTCTGTGCGAAGTCTTTACATTGTGCAACGTGTGGGAAGTTGCACTTGTCGCCTCTATTGCATGTGCTGCGCTTGGCGAAATCGAAGCAAAATGGTTTCGATGTTGGCTTCTTGTGATTCGCAGGGGTTGGCGCGCTGCGGCGGGAGTTGCCACCAGCGGTCGATGATCTGGAAGATCTCTTGTTCTTCCAATCCCTGGAATAGGTATGCAAAGCCTTGCATCGTGCACCATTGTGACAGTTGCCTTTCTTCCAGGCAGCGCACGCATTCACTTGAGAACGTGTCTGATGCTCGTGCCGTAACTTATTTTGATTATTCTCCAATTGTTTGAGCTCCAGTACGTCGAGGACGCGCTGTCGGAGCCAAGCATAGGTACGATTCGGGTCGCTGATCTTCATGCGCTGGTACTCGTACATGTCTTGTTTCATCCAGGCATGTCTCCGAATCTGTGTACGAAACAGATATTCTAAGATCTTTGGGTCGGGTGCTTCTCGGCACTCCAATAATAAAGCGTCCCAGTCAGTGATGAAACGTTGCAAATCCTCATCTCTCATCCTCAATTCTTTAAGGCGCTCGAAGTCGTGCAGGTCATCATCAACCTCTGTCACTTTGTAGGACTGTAGGATGTGCCAATAGATCTGGCGTCCTTTGAGCATGAGTCCTGCTTTGTGCTCTCTGGTTTCGATGAGCCTGATTTGGTAGCGCAAGTCTGAGGATAAGATGTCGCTCAGAGCGGTAGCGAGTTTGCAATCGATGCTCTCAAAGTCTCCACTGTCTCGTAAGTCCTCGAAGGTACACTCGGGCTGTTCAGCCACGCATAGGAAGGCATATGCTTTGGATGGTCGCCCTGAGGCGGCCCCAAAGTTCTTCCGTACCTTTTGCTGCCACTCGAGCAGCTGCGTGATCTTAGGCAAGACAGGGACTCGGACGGTGTCTGACTCCTTGATAGGAGTTGTAGTATGGACCGAAACCGCAGACAGTGGTTGTGAGGGTATCGGTACACCGTCAGTAGTCGGTTCTGTGCGCACAGGAGACACATGGCGTGTCTGTGCAGAAGCTGCCGCGGAGGCTGCTCCTGGTGACGTACGTCGTTGTTGGCCTGCAGAAGCATGTGGTGCTTCAGCGGACGCTGCCGTCGGCCTGTGCAGGTCGGTTGCAGGTCGAAGGTGGAGACCGGTGTCGTTGGTGTGGTCGATCAGCTGATTCGTCCAGCTCGTCATGTCTTCGTGTATTTGGGCCACCTTTTGGCGTGTGTACTCATCAGTATCCCGAGAGAGTTGTGAGTGCCGATCAAGTCGTTGCTCGTATGCTCGGAGACGGGCGCTCTGTGCCTCCAGCTCGCTTTCCAGACGCGCGAGGTGCCCCTCAACACGTACTTTCTCAGCATCTCTTTCACGAATAACCTGGGAGAGCTCCAACTGCGTGTGGTCCGCCGCCTTCTCAACCTCCTGCAACCTGTCAGTGAGGCGGGCGAGATCGTAAACCGTGGGAGGAGAATCCAGCTGATCAGTCTGGGCTCGTCCGACACGCAACTCTGCCAGGGCGTCCTGTACGCCAGGAAAACGCTGCTCGATGTCAGAGATCCGGTTAGCGAGTGGCTGCACGACAGCGTTGGTCGCATCAAGCCTTTGAGTGATGACTCTCTCAGTACGTTGCAACATGTCGATCAGGTTCGACGAGTTGGTGTGCGCTTCGTTGCGAAGCGTCGCCGTAGTGTGGTCTATGTGGGATCGAAGATCATTGATCTGAGACTGAACGTCGCCAAGGTCGGTGGCCTCGGCTGGTGGTGGTCGGTTGCGGAGCTGGTCGTGGATCTCATCGTGGAGGATCCTGACTGCTGAAACGCCTGTGTCGCGTACGAGCACAAGCTGTTGCTCCATCTGCGCTAGGTAGTGGCGCAGATTCTCGACCATCGCCGTTCGTTCACCTGAGTATGACATCTCACGATCAACCTGGTACTGCAGTTCACCTATGATGCGTCGATCCTCGGCAATCCTGGGATCGATGATCCCTAAGGCGCCGTCAAGATCGTGGCGCATGGCTGCAGTATCGGCGGCGTTCGTCTGAACGCTCTGCAGTAGTCCAGAGTATTGCCTGGACACGAAGGTTTCAACCTGGTCTCTGAGCTCAGCTATTTCACCTGCGGCGGACGTTGCCGCCAGCTGATCGTCTGAGATGGAGATGTGGGGAGCGTCAGCTTCACTCTGCCCCCTCTCGCGAGGAGTGCTTGGCCTCTGACAGGCAGTACGCGGGCTCGACCTACTCTCGCCGCATGGGCCTGGGGCCCCACGACGGTTGCGCGCGGACGAGCTGCGACTAGGACCATGTGTGTGGTGTCTCATCCGATGATACCTTGGGGTACTGCGTCTGCGGCTGTGCCGTCACTGGTCTACTGAGTTCCTCGAAGGTGGCTACGTGCTCCGCAACAGGAACGGTCGCAGGGCTGGGGGTTCCAGCACCTGAGGTCCATCGGCGGTTAGCGCGAAAGCGCCCTGGAGTATCAGGACCAGTGAGGCTTTCGCCTGACGCAGTTGGGATTGCTCCCGACTGAGGAGGAGATGGAGGATCGAAGGTAGGCGTGTGAAACTCCTTCCTACCTGTTCCTACTCCTTCTCCTGTCCCCCCGCGGGCGGCGCTGCGGTGAAGTTCAGCAGCTAGCCGCGCCTCGGGTCCGTCGGAGCTGGGGGGGGGGTACCTGGGACACCAACACAGTCCGCACTAAGGCTCTCCAACTCATCACCGAGCCGTCGCGCCGTCGGAGAGCTCGGACGCGAGGCCCCGATGGACCCCTTACGGCGCATGCGCCGCTTGGGTTCCATCGAGGCCGCGTGCGAGATCGCGACGCGGGGTTCGATGAACAGTGAGCTTTAAAGGGCTGATAACCTGTGTATGGGGTTGAAGTACAAGGGTACAGAACCCCTGATCCGTTGGTAGAGGGAAGGAGGGATAGATGGATGTCTTTCCCTCCTGCACGATCAAAAGTCTGATCGATCTTCCCAATACCTGAGCCCAAACGGCCAGGCGCAGGAGAGGTGAGGATAAGGAGTATATATGAGGGTATTACACGGGTTCTATTCACAGTAAACAGGCAAATCGCTCGAGACATCCCAGCAATCTGGACGCGAACGGATGAATGATATACTCCCTGGCGGCCCCCCATTGGGGGTGCTGAAACCAGCGCCTCGCCCGAGACATCCTCATAATCTGTTCTGAGCACAAACGCGTCTGGCCACCAAAACAAGTCGACCGCTCGAGACACCCTCGCCGTCTGGGCCCCCTGGGGCTCGAAAGCCAAAGCGTAATGCATAACAGTGCCAGCGAGAAGCCTGCTGAGATCTGATCAGGTCTAAGGACATCCCACACACTCATGGTACTCCTAGGGATGCTATGTTCTGCTCAGCATTCCGCGCATTACACATCAACCCCACCAAGGCACCGCAACCATGTAAGAGGTCGAGGCATGCTCCCACAGACAGGGGGCGAGCGGGAGCAGGCCCAGAAAGGGCCGCGATTGCGCGCGCGCAAGCGTGCCAACCGCACGCCGCGCGGGGTCCTTTGCTGACGCGGCTGCCAGCCAAGGCGGCGGCCGCGGCGGCGACGCTGCGCAGGCGGTGGGTTGCGCCATTGCAGTTGCGAGGCCGCTCCCCTGCAATCTGGCGGCCTGCAAGGCCACCTGCCGCGCGCGCCCGCGCGCTCGGAGTGCGGCGCTGGGACCTTGGGGCGCCGCGCGACAGATGTGCTGGCGCAGGGCCAGTCCAGTCGGCATCTGTCAGTGCGAACTAGGAGGTGGAGCAGTTGCAGCTCCTGCGCGTGTTTCCCAGACCGTGTGGAATATGCGCCCCATGCAATCTGGCAGCCTGCAAGGCCTGTGCTCTGCAATAGGCGCTGATCTAGAGCATCGCCAGAGACATTATCAAGACCTTTTCCGAAAGCGAGAGAATTTTGGGCAGTCAAAAAGGCAGATCGAATGATGCACCCCCACAGTCTGGCCGCGAACGGGCCCGCGTCATACCCCCTGCCGCCCGCCCTTGGAAATGCGGAAACCAACGGCCCACCTGAGACATTCTCAACATCTTCTCCGGAGACGAAGAATTTCAGGCAACCAAAACGGGCAACCAACCTGAACATCCCCAAAATCTGGGCGCGAACGGGCCCGTGTCACACCCCCTTCTGCCACCCCCCCTTGGGAGTGATGAAACCGCGCCTCGCCCGAGACATCCTCAACCTCTCCTCCGTCGTCATCATCACCAGCACCATCAATATCAGTATCAATATCAGCATTGTAAGCACAATTACCACCAGCACCATCACCACCACCATCACCATCACCATCACCATCACCATCATCATCATCATCATCATCATCATCCTCGCCCTCTTCCTCGACATCAGCATCGCCATCCGCATCCACATCATTATCAACATTATCATCATCGTGATCATCATCATCCGCATCACCACCCTCATCATCCGTATCACCAGCATAATCATAATCATCATCATGATCATCGGTATCATCATCATCATCATCAGCATCATCACCATCATCATCATCATCGCCAGCAGCATCATCAACAGCATCATCGTCATCATCAGAGTGGGTACTGAGAGTGACGTTGAGTAGTGAGGGGGAGGAAGAGGAGGAGGAGGAGGAGGAGGAGGAGGAGGAGGTGGGCGTTCCTCGTCGGCGCGTGCGAGGGTAGCAACAAGGACCCTATCGTTAGGACATCGGGAACAACAAGAGACCCATCCTTAGGATATGAAAAATTACAAGAAACCCATCCTCAGGATATTGGGGAAAACATCCAAATTGGAGGGTCTTGATCCTCCTGGCACCTTCGCTCTTCACTCGGGCACGACGAAAGAAGGGGGGCAGCAAAACTGGGGGGGGGGTCGCGTCATGGCCCAAGGCACGTCGACGCGCGGCTGGTGGTGAGCAGACGAAAGGCATCTTGAACTGCGGCGGCGGTAAGCGTTGTGGTCCGCGGCTCGCCGCGCGGTTTGGGGCGCGGCTCTGTCGCGTGACCGGTGTCATAAAACCTGCTTGTGCGTCGGCCATCCGCGCCTCCCCTGGTAAGATGATGTGATCAGTCGGATGAGGCGTTTGCATGGGTGCAGCGTTGGTTTTGGCGCTGCTGGCGTAGGAGCTCGATGTCGAAAGTGCGCGCGTGCTGTCTACCCGACACTGTGAACGTGGCCCGCGGCCGCTGATCCTGTAAAGCACTGCTGCCGTTCTCGGTAAGCCCACTGCCACGTCTCCTCCGATGAAAGTACCACAGTGCCACGACTGCAATTGCCGTGGTGGGTCTGGCGTCAGGCGCTATAGTGTGTAATCTTCGTTTGTCGTGGATATGCTGGTTGGCGAGAACTACGTCACTGCGGAAATCAAGGCCGTGGTTGCACCTGTCCTTCGACTGCGGCTCCAAGTCTCAGTCTAGGTGCTGCTGCTGGTCGCGGTGGTGATGGTGGGACATGTGAGCCTGCTCGTGTGGCGGACTTGATAAGTCGCTTGGTTGGCTCTGCTGGCGGTGTCGCGTACCAGGTAGCGCCTGAAGACCTGCCCGCGAAGGCGGGCGCGCCTTTGGATTTGCCGAGGCACCTGTAAAACGAGCCGAGAAGAGGATGGTCTTTGGGAGCTTGCACGCGTAGCTGTTGTCCAACTCGATGCAATGTAGGAGATCACGCGCTGCCAGCTGTCTTCGTTCACGTTGTCATCCGCGGGGCGGTGCGCTGTCCTTTCCAGTGGGCAAATGCATGTCGTGCTGAGGGTGTGGCGATAGGGACGCGGATGTAAATGGCGTGGGTTCGTCGCTGTAGTTGTCGCTGTCGCTGCCATCGTTGCCGCGCTGGTCGTCGGCAGGTGCTGATGCGGCTTTGGGGGTAGCAATCGTCGCCGATTGTGGCAACCTCGCGTTGTCGTAGTCGGCGGGGCGTCGTGGGCCTGTCGCGGTTGCTGACGTAGATGCCTTCGCCATGGGTGGAGGGGCCATTGGAAAGGATGTCGGTGGTGGCATTTTCGGTTGGGTGGTGGACTTGGCGTTGGTGGTGGAGTTGGCTGCTGTGGCTGGCCGCACTGTTGCTTCGGTGGGTTCGGTGGTCGGAAGTCGACGCGCGGGAGGGCGTGGCGCGGCAGCGTGGGTGGCATATGCCCAGTGCAACGCATCCGTAGCGTCCTAGTGTTCGTTCTCTGTTTGCACTATAAGTCGTCGCTCTTCCATCTGTTCATGCATCCTGCGGTAGCATGGGCGATCGTCGCCTACGTTCGTGTAGTATCCTTCATGTCTTCCTTAGTGGCACATAACTAATTGAAAGCGTCACCCATTGGGTGTGGCATGCTTGTGATGACCGAGGGCCTCATCGCGTGCACTTCCGGAATGACGGGGGGAATGTTCGGGGGCGGCCACGAGGGGGGCGTCCAAGAGGGGGGGGGTGCAAATCATGGCCGTCGGCATGTGCGCGGCCCAGGGGGGGGGGCAAGGGACGTAATGAAATAAGGAGAGGCGCCATGAAATCTGGGGAAATAATATGGCTCCCGGCATGATATCCACCCCCCTAGTCACCCCAGTCATCACCCCCCCCTTTGCCGCCCCCGAAATATAGTGCTTGGGTAGATACCGGTGATAGCCATGAGGAGTGAGAGTTCCCCGCTTGTCACGGGCCACTTGGAGTTTGCCGACATGGGCGCTAGTAGCTCGTAGCGGGTCGGTGCCATGGTTGGCCGCATCGGCGGTGGTGGTTGTCTTACCGTACCTGTTCTTTGGTTGAACCGTCGCATGAGGTAGTCTGGTGCTGGTCGTACTTCGACGTAATGAGGCTGCTCATGTCGCGTTGGTGGCGTACGTGTCGGTGTGATTTGTCAAGTACGACTGTAGCCCAAGGTTGGTGGAGAGCTGCTGCGCCAGATGTGCGCAGAGAGTATGAAAGTAGGTTGGTCACTCATAGGAACTCTGATCCACTAGCAATGTTGCTGTCGTTGTTGGTCATTGAGCAAGTGAAGGCATTATATGTTGCGTCCTGGCGTCTCGAATGTCTGCCGCTGTTTTCACCGACTGCGAAGTCGCAACGTTTGCTGATTTGCTGCTGGTAGATTGTGTACCGAGTCTGCTTGAGATCCTTATCTCTGCTGTTGAGGCTGTAGCGTGGGTGGTTGAGTCGAACTTTGTTGTGGTCGATAACGGTGCTTATTTCTCCCCATGCCATAGCAATGAATTTGCTGTGTCGGATGTCGTGGCCGTATGTTTCCTGGTACAACGGGTGGGTCGTCGCTGCGTCGTTGAAGCTGAAGAAAATAGATCGTATGGTCCAAGCGCCCAGTGGCTAGCGATGCCCGTGTACTTGATTAATTTGGTCGATGTTGTAGCAGTTGAAAGTAAACTTCGTTGGTGTCAGACAAGTAGGTGGGAGTGATGTGGACTTGCTCTGTAGCGTAGCTCAATCATGCAGAAGTAGGGATTCGTTAATACTTGTAGCAGAGCCATACGGAGATGTACACGAAGCGCCTGTCCAGATCAATGTTCATCACATCGTCTTGTATGTTGCGTTGCAACTGCGTTCGTAGGCCTGTAGCTTCTGGTGGATCGTATGCATGGTTAGGCGTGGCTGCGCGTTGTCGTGGTTTGTTGTGTATGATATGTTTATTATTCGCCAGTGGTGGTGGCTTCGTCTCGTCTCCACAGACGTTGTAATGAATGATCGGTGTGCGATAATGTGCCACCACTATGTGACTGCGTTCGCATGTGGGCTGGTCCTCTCCCTTCTCGGACTGCGTCATGTACATCTCAAATGCTGGTGCCCATGTGAAGCGTGGAGCGTCGGCCTCCTCCTCCTCCTAATCCTCCTAATCTTCCATTTCCTCCTCCTTTTCCTTTTCCTCCTCCTCCTCCTCCTCAACCCCCTCTCCCCTCGTATCTCCTCCACTCCACTTTCTCTCCCACCGGTACCCTCTCCCTGATTGCTGCCCCCCGGTCCTCCCCCTCACCCTTCCCCCACAACGGCGACGACTACGACGCCGCGGCCGCTGGCATCGCCGCTCCCGTGGAGCCGGCGACGACAACGACGCCGAACACGACGACGACGACGAAGACGACGACGCGGCTGCCGCCGCCGCCGCCAGCCGCTGCCGAGTGCCGCCGCCGCCGCCGTCGGCCCCGAAAAGGCCGGCGACCAGCGCTCGGCGGCAGTGCCCGCAGCGTGCAGCGGACGGCCCCGTCCGCGCCGAGCTCCACCCGCAGCAGCCCCGGCGGCTGCAGCGACGGGGGCTCCGCCGCGGGCGCCTCTCTGGCGCGCGGCGGGGACCCCCCCATGGAAGATCGGAGATCGAGGATTTGAGCCGGTACCAGGGAGAAGGAAAAGGAGGAGTAGGAGGAGGCGGAGGAGGGAGGGAGAGAGGGAGGGGGGCAAGGAGCGAGAGAGCGAGGGCAATGCCGCCTCGGCAGTGGTAGCTTTTGGCTATGCCTCTTCGGGGGCCTCCGGCGGGCTTCTCGTCGCCACGGCTCGAAGCCCGCCTCAAAGTCCCGCGGCCATGGCGCGCCCCTGGACAGCTCCGGGAAACGGCAGCTCTTCCGAGCGCCGCACGCAGGAAAAAGCGTCGGCGGCGGAGAAGCGACGGCGGTTACGCCGAAGTCGGGAGGAGGATGGGGAGGAGGGCGAGGAGGACGAGGATGTGGTCAAGGGGCTCTGGCGCGTGCCGAGCAGTACTGGTGATGCTGATGATGCTGATGATGATGATGATGATGATGATGATGGTGATGATGATGATGATGATGATGGTGATAAGGATGATGGTGGTGATGCTGATGATGAGGCTGTTGATACTATATGTAAATATGATGATGTTGATGCTGAAGATGATGATGATGATGGTGATGATGAAAACAATGAGTCCCACCAGCCCTCTGGGCGTAGGTGGTCTAGAGCAGATCCTCTTCCACCCCTCCCTCTTCCCCCTTGGGGAGGGGTTTACCCCTCCCCCTACCCCCTCCCCTGGACCTGGACGGGGGGGGCCGCGGGTAGTTAGAGCGTCCCAGATGGCCCAAGACGGCTCCAAGAGCGCCTCAGAGAACCCAAGATGAGCTCCAAGATGGCTCAAGATAGCGCAAGATCGCTCGAGATGGCTCCTAAGATGGTTCCAAGAAGCCCAAAGACGGCCCCAAGATAACTCCAAGTGGCCAAACAGCTCCCCAAGGAGGCCCCGAAGAGGCCAAAATCGTCCCAAAACCTAAGGAAAATCAATGATTTTTGCTTTCTCGCCTTTTCGCTTCCGATGGCCATCCGAGGCCTGGAGATGGCTCCAAGATGGCCCAAGAGGGCCCCAAGAGAGCCCCAAAAGAGCCCCAAGACGGCCCCAAGAGCGCCCAAGAGCACTCCAAGAGCGTTCCAAGAGGGGTCCAAGAGGCGATTTTAGGGGCTTCCGAGGGGGGGCGCTAATTAAACCCCCCCTCTTGTTTGATCGACTCCCTCCAAGATGGCCCCAAAAGCGCCCCGAAGGCTCCCCAGAGCGCCTCAAGAGGGTCCCAAGAGGCGCCCAAGATGCCCCAAGGCGCCCAAAAAGCCCTCCAAGAGGCCCTCAAAAGACCCCCAAGAAGCTCCTTCCCCTCCTCCTCCTCCTCCTCCGATTCTTCCTCCTTCTCCGTCCTCCTCCTCCTCCTCCTCCTCCTCTCCTCCTCCTCCTCCTCCTCCGACGACGACGACGACGACGACGACTCCTCTTCCATCCTCCCCCTCTCGGGGTCTGTGACAGCTTCCCCCGCCCTTTGTTATTCTGCATGCTCCCCGACTTCCCTGATCACCTCAACTCCCCTGAGCATCGTTTCTGGATGGGCTGGTGGGGATACGCGAAGCGTCAACAATTTGGTAATGATGATGATGATGATGATGATGATGATGATGATGATGATGATGATGATGATGATGACTATGCTGATGATGATGCTGATGATGATGGTGATGGTGATGGTGATGGTGATGATGATGATGATGATGATGATGATGATGATGATGATGATGATGATGATGATGATGACGATGACGATAGTGGTGGCGGTGGGGATGTTTCTGATAATGATGCTGATGATGAGTAGGACGAGGAGGAATGAGGGAAGAGGAGGCCAAGGGGAGGACGAAGAAGAGGTGGTAGGAGGGGAGGGCGGAAGGAGGGGGGAGGATGAGCAGGAGGATGCACGGAGGAGTGAAATTAGATAACGATGAGAGGAGGAGGAGGAGGAGGAGGAAAGCAGGAGCATCTGGAGAAGATGGATATGATGGTATCACACATCACTGGGAAATTGCACGGAGCAGGAAAGAGAAGGAACAAAGGGAAGGAGGGGGGAGGATAACAGGGAGAACGAGGACGGAGAGGGAGGCGGCCGAGGGGGCCCGCGCCAGACATCGGCCGAGGCCGCCCGGACCTGGCGGCTCGCAAAGAGGGGTGGGTGAATGGGGGGCATCTGCGCAGAAGTCACGGTGGCATCTCGGAAGCCGTCCCCACTCTTTTTTGTCGCAATGGCGAGGGAGTCACAGGCGCGGTTGAACTGGAAGGGGGGCGCGGCCCGGCGAAGTGCGCATCGAATCCAGAGGAGAAAATTGTCTACACATCAACTCTCGACGGTCCGCGCGGAATTTTTGGATCTGCGCTGGCCCCTCGCCCCCGCCGCGCGGAGCGCGCCAGCGGCGGCGCCGCCAGGGGAGCCCAGCATTTATCCCGCTAGCGATGGCATCATCGTGGGCTCATCGGTAGCATGTCCAGGAGGGCGCAACTACCGGAGTATGCAACCACAAATGGCCTGAGAGGAGGAGAAGGAGGGAGAGGATGGTCTCGGCCACGGCCCTGCACCTGGACTGCATGAAAGAGAATATCAGCGGCGCCGAAATCTGATCGCGATCACGCAAAGCATGAAACATGGAAAAGAATAGGTCAGAAGAAATCCCCTGGCAACTGAAGACGACTCCCGGAATAGACTTTGCGGAACAACACTCGGCGCTGAGAGAGGACTTCCAAAAACACACGCTGGCAGGCCAGGGGCAAGCTTAGCTGGGGCACTCTGAGCTACAGGACGTTCATCGTGAGGTCGTATAGAATCTCCTCCCGCCACCCTGCATCATGACCTATACGTCACAATCACCCCAGGCGTGTCTACATCCCCGAGACGTGCACCAGCCATTGCATATGGCTCTTAGCCGGCCATTAATGATGTTGAAGGGCAGGTCCCTGGTCACAACCCAAAAATGTATAAAACATACGATCTGCATCAGCCCGCGTAGCCAGCGAATAAAAATGTTAAGGGCGAGAGGGAAGCAACTGAGCAGCAGAGGGGATGTCGGAGCGGGCAAACAGGAACTCAAAGACACGCTCCTGGAGGTTGGAGGAGGGACGACGGACCGGGCCACGGTGAGCAGCTTCGATCAGGTCCTGGGCCCTGAACAGATGACCAGAAGTCGGCAGGTCAACCTGCGGCGGGTACTTCGGCGCAAACGCGCTCATCATCGCCCAATCCCTCTTCCCAGGACCGCTTCGTCGATATCTGGAGGGGTGGGTAGGGCGTGGGTAGCTTCTTGCAGACCAGAGTGGTGCGCGCAGGGACATAGTTTTATCCCCAGGCGGATGCTGCCTTGCCCGATCGTGGAAGAGTGCATCTGCAGGCCCATCCCTTGTGGGAGCCCGTCACGCCACTGGTCAGCAGGCATGTAGCGAGGCTGGGCGGAGCCTACCTGCGCTCCTAAATGGTCAGTTGACTGCGCAGCGAGGGTTTGCGGGCGAACAGCAGCGCGGGCCATGCGCCTGGTGCGGGGGTCGGAGGCCGCGTCGACGCGGTCCTGAACGCTGCGCGGCGTCTGCGGGGCGCGGCGGCCACAGCCGCTCGCAGGAGTGGCGGTGAAGATCCGGAATTCCTGCGAGCCAGCAGCGATGTAGGCGTTGCCTCCGAAGGCGCCGGCCATGGCGTCCGACGCTGTGCTGCGGATCAGTTATCTGAACCATCTGCTGGTAGTTCTCGGAGTCAGGGTGGAATGCGAAGACCCGCGTCGCTTGCTCTACCGCGTCGGTGCCGGCCGTAGCTTCAATGGCTCCCACCAGTGCGGGAAATTGTGCTTGGCCCAGGTCGGCGATGTTCCACCCTAGGGGGAACCCTTGCTCGGGGTCGGTGGGCCCCGCTTGTGCAGGGCCGCCGTCCCAGTTGCCATTGAGGAGCAGACGTCTCTGCGGTGCATCGCTGTGACATGTGCGGCCCGGAATCGTTTGCGGTGCGTCGTCCAGAAGGTGCCGCGCGATCGCCGCCGCGATCCGCTCCGGCGCACAGATCAGGAAGAGGCCGGCGTGACAGACTCCGACTTTGCATTGCATGGCGCGGGCGACTCGGCCAACGACTGCGCGGGCAAGGCAGATAGCAGGCGGGGCGAGTGGAACGTGGACGACGTCGCTCGTTTCGTGCTGTCACCAGGTCGTGGCACCCGCGCAAGCGTGCCAGGAGAGACAGTAGTCCATGTCTGAGTGTAGGGCGTCCAAATGTGCGTGTGTGTCGCACACTGAGTCATCTCCCCCTGGGCGCGTGGTGCGACATCGTGGGACATGGTGGAATAGGTCCTCCAGGTCGGGCCGTTTCCAAGGTCCGTCCCATGGTAGTTGCATTCGTGCGGTGGCCCGCTCAGTCTGCACTGGCAGCTCCAGCTCATTGGCCGCGTACCAGGACCAGCGGGCCAGGCGAGCGAACATCTGTTCATGTACGGACTGCGGGACCAAGATATGAACGGCATTTGAGAGGTCTCCGTTTTGCCGCCCCCAAGTGTACAACCAGTCCTGGCTGTAGAAACGATCTTGTGGGCCTCCCAGATATGCTGAACTGCGCGGCGAGAAGCTGTGCGAAAGGGGGCGTCATGTGGCCCGTCGCGACGGGATTGCCGGCGGGCACGACGTGCGTCGCGCGCGCGGTGGCTCGTGTGCCCCGCCGTGCGCTTGCGAGGGTCAAGGTCTCCGCAGGGTCCGGCTCCCTAGGTGTGGAGACGCCGTCTCGAGCCAACACAATTAGCGTGCAGTCCCTTTGCGTGGATGCGGCTGCTTCGATGGCAGCGTCTTTTTGCGACGCTCTCAGCACTACCACAAGAATTGTGGGGCCAGGTCCTTCGCAGTGGTTCAGCACCAATTCCTTAATCATGGAGCAGGCCTGCGAGCCTGGAATTGCAAAGGTGGTGTCAGCGTTATCGGCGTCGTACTGTCCGATGTATGCCCCGGGGACGATCACGAGGCCCGCTAGCGTTTCATGTATTGCAATGCGGATGAGGCACAGTGGGAAGGTGGGAGGACCGTAGCTCCTTTCAGGCAAGGGCGGATCACGAGCAAGTAGGGCCGCCCATCTTTCTTGCGTGATAGCGAGGACCTGGCGGAGTGGGCTCTTAATGGACGGGTCTCGGAGTGGCCCAGGTCTACCTCCATCCTGTCCAGTGCGTCGCTGGCGGCAGCTGCAGCTCTGTCGTCGCGAATCGTGGCGTTTATGGCGCTTCGGTCATCGTCGGTGAGGTAGCTGTCGGGCCTGCTGCGCGGGTCTGCTGGTGCCCGAAGACCTGCTAGCTGCATCGTTCCCTACACACTCACGGCCGTTACTAGCTCCTGGGCAGTCGGTCTTGGGGCTAGGTTGGGCAGGTCCCTGGGGTCGGTCATCCATACGTC